>JAUIMM010000026.1:4030000-4627500 GCA_031769625.1 Taudactylus pleione
TCCATCATCTGGGCACCTAGCACACAGCACAATGCAAATCCATCATCTGGGCACCTAGCACACAGCACAATGCAAATCCATCATCTGGGCACCAAGCACATAGCACAATGCAAATCCATCATCTGGGCACCTACCACACAGCACAATGCACATCCATCATCTGGGCACCTAGCACACAGCACAATGCAAATCCATCATCTGGGCACCTAGCACACAGCACAATGCAAATCCATCATCTGGGCACCTACCACACAGCACAATGCAAATCCATCATCTGGGCACCTACCACACAGCACAATGCAAATCCATCATCTGGGCACCTACCACACAGCACAATGCAAATCCATCATCTGGGCACCTACCACACAGCACAATGCACATCCATCATCTGGGCACCTACCACGCAGCACAATGCACATCCATCATCTGGGCACCTACCACGCAGCACAATGCACATCCATCATCTGGGCACCTACCACACAGCACAATGCAAATCCATCATCTGGGCACCTACCACACAGCACAATGCAAATCCATCACCTGGGCACCTACCACACAGCACAATGCAAATCCATCATCTGGGCACCTACCACACAGCACAATGCACATCCATCATCTGGGCACCTACCACACAGCACAATGCACATCCATCATCTGGGCACCTACCACGCAGCACAATTCAAATCCATCATCTGGGCACCTACCACGCAGCACAATGCAAATCCATCATCTGGGCACCTACCACATAGCACAATGCAAATCCATCATCTGGGCACCTAGCACAGAGCACAATGCAAATCCATCATCTGGGCACCTACCACCCAGCACAATGCACATCCATCATCTGGTCACCTACCACGCAGCACAATGCAAATCCATCATCTGGGCACCTCCACACAGCACAATGCAAATCCATCATCTGGGCAGCTACCACGCAGCACAATGCACATCCATCATCTGGTCACCTAGCACACAGCACAATGCAAATCCATCATCGGGGCACCTAGCACATAGCACAATGCACATCCATCATCTGGGCACCTAGCACACAGCACAATGCACATCCATCATCTGGGCACCTACCACACAGCACAATGCAAATCCATCATCTGGGCACCTACCACGCAGCACAATGCACATCCATCATCTGGGCACCTACCACACAGCACAATGCAAATCCATCATCTGGGCACCTACCACACAGCACAATGCAAATCAATCATCTGGGCACCTACCACGCAGCACAATGCAAATCCATCATCTGGCCACCTACCACACAGCACAATGCACATCCATCATCTGGGCACCTAGCACATAGCACAATGCACATCCATCATCTGGGCACCTACCACACAGCACAATGCACATCCATCATCTGGGCACCTACCACACAGCACAATGCACATCCATCATCTGGGCACCTACCATGCAGCACAATGCAAATCCATCATCTGGGCACCTACCATGCAGCACAATGCAAATCCATCATCTGGGCACCTACCACACAGCACAATGCACATCCATCATCTGGTCACCTACCAAGCAGCACAATGCAAATCCATCATCTGGGCACCTACCACGCAGCACAATGCAAATCCATCATCTGGGCACCTAGCATATAGCACAATGCGCATCCATCATCTGGGCACCTACCACACAGCACAATGCACATCCATCATCTGGGCACCTACCACACAGCACAATGCACATCCATCATCTGGGCACCTAGCACATAGCACAATGCAAATCCATCATCTGGGCACCTACCACACAGCACAATGCAAATCCATCATCTGGGCACCTACCACACAGCACAATGCAAATCCATCATCTGGCGCCAGAAGGCAATTCCCGGCCATTGTGATTGCATTAGTTTTACATTTACACAATATGAAACGGGCACATTTATGGTCGGGTTTATTTAAGAATTGCATTGAAAGGAAAAAGAGGAGAAAGAGTGGGGAGAGTCTATGTACTTAACATCATAACATCGAATAGAAACACTAAGTACGTATGTGATATTCTCTCTTATTTGCAGATGCCATATAAACACATAATATTACTCGGCAAGCACAGGAGCTTTAACCTCACAGTATTCCAAAGGCCAAACAGGATCTGAGGCTTCCATGTAGGACTGAACTGTGACTCCACATCTATAGCACATCCGGGCAAAGCATCACTTGCTGGCATCATATGCACTGAGCACTGGGTACTTAGGGTCCCATATAATACTATTATTGTTTTGCAATGTGACAAGCCCATGATGAATACCATATTGAAATGGGATAGGCAAACAGTGGTACAATGCCTCCCACTAGTGGATGCTACTGGTATTACACACTATCGGGGCTGACTGCTAGCAGAATGTTATGTGCCTGCACACTTAAGGCCCCCCATACATCAGCAATCAGTTGGGGCAATTCTGCATTTGCAGGTGATTGTATACAAAACTCTGCAATGTATGGGGGTGCACAATCTCAGATTCCAACCAGAAAGTGATTGGGATGAATCAGGTTGTCCAACATGTTGGATTTCACAGAACAATTGAGGCTGTAGATTGCTAGCGTATGGTTACAATCAGCTGATTTGCAGACGGTTACTGGTATAATTATGAGCCTCTCACAATTGTCTTTCCTGAAAACGATCTGCAAATCGCTGACATATATCTGTAATGTATGGGCGCAGATTGGTGGATTGGGGAATCTTAAAATTGGGGACAAAAACAAAATCAGAATCTGTGACTGTATTTCTGTGATCCCTGATGTATGGGCCCCTGTACATTTCCTTGTCTGTAATTTGAGCTACATATGTGAAACCTTAAATCTAGCATATATAGGGGTCTATTTACTAAGCTGTGTTAGGAGATAAAGTGAACGGTGATAAGGTACCAGCCAATCAGCTCCAAACTGTCATCTCACAGGCTGTGTTTGAAAAATGGCAGTTAGTAAATGATTGGCTTGTACCTTATCACCGTTCACTTTATCCCCTAACACTGCTTAGTAAATAGACCCCATAGACCCTTACCCAATATACAGCATCATACTGCAGTCATTATCCTGGAGTCATTATCCTGCGGTCATTATCCTGGGGTCATTATCCTGGAGTCATTATCCTGCGGTTATTATCCTGCAGTCATTATCCTGGAGTCATTACCCTGGAGTCATTATCCTGGGGTCATTATCCTAGAGTCATTACCCTGCGGTCATTATCCTGGAGTCATTACCCTGTGGTCATTATCCTGCAGTCATTATCCTGGGGTCATCATCCTGCAGTCATTATCCTGCGGTCATTACCCTGGGGTCATTATCCTGGAGTCATTATCCTGCAGTCGTTACCCTGGGGTCATTATCCTGCAGTGATTATCCTGGAGTAATTATCCTGCGGTCATTATCCTGGGGTCATTATCCTGGGGTCATTGCCCTGGAGTCATTATCCTGGAGTCATTATTCTGTAGTCATTATAATGCAGTCATTATCCTGGGGTCATTATCCTGGCGTCATTATCCTGCAGTCATTATCCTGGAGTCATTATCCTGCAGTCATTATCCTGGAGTCATTATCCTGCAGTCATTACCCTGGGGTCATTATCCTGAGGTCATTATCCTGGGGTCATTATCCTGGGGTCATTATCCTGAGGTCATTATCCTGAGGTCATTATCCTGGGGTCATTATCCTGGGGTCAATACCATGCGGTCATTACCCTGGGTTCATTACCCTGGGGTCATTACCCTGCGGTCATTATCCTGGAGTCATTACCCTGCAGTCGTTATCCTGAGGTCATTACCCTGTGGTCATTATTCTGGGCTCATTATCCTGGAGTCATTACCCTGGAGTCATTACCCAGCAGTCATTATCCTGAGGTCATTATCCTGAGGTCATTATCCTGCAGTCATTATCCTGGGGTCATTATCCTGCAGTCATTATCCTGCAGTCATTATCCTGGGGTCATTATCCTGCGGTCATTATCCTGCGGTCATTATCCTGAGGTCATTATCCTGGGGTCATTATCCTGGAGTCATTATCCTGGAGTCATTATCCTGCACTCATTATCCTGGAGTCATTATCCTGGAGTCATTATCCTGCACTCATTATCCTGGAGTCATTTACCTGGAGTCATTAATCTGGAGTTATTATCCCGCAGTCATTATCCTGGATTCATTATCCTGGAGTCATTATCCTGGAGTCATTATCCTGCAGTCATTATCCTGCGGTCATTATCCTGCGGTCATTATCCTGAGGTCATTATCCTGCAGTCATTATCCTGCGGTCATTATCCTGGGGTCATTATCCTGGGGTCATTATCCAGCAGTCATTATCCTGGGGTCAATTATCCTGCGGTCAATATCCTGCGGTCATTATCCTGGGGTCATTATCCTGGGGTCATTATCCTGCACTCATTATCCTGGAGTCATTTACCTGGAGTCATTTACCTGGAGTCATTATCCTGGAGTCATTTACCTGGAGTCATTTACCTGGAGTCATTATCCTGGAGTCATTTACCTGGAGTCATTATCCTGGAGTCATTTACCTGGAGTCATTTACCTGGAGTCATTATCCTGCAGTCATTATCCTGGAGTCATTATCCTGCAGTCATTATCCTGGAGTCATTATCCTGGAGTTATTATCCTGCAGTCATTACCCTGGAGTCATTGCCCTGGAGTCATTACCCTGGACTCAATACCCTGGGATTATTATCCTGCAGTCATTACCCTGGGGTCATTATCCTGCAGTCATTATCCTGAAGTCATTACCCTGCAGTCATTACCCTGGTGTCATTATCCTGGAGTCATTACCCTGGGGTCATTATCCTGGGGTCATTATCTTGCAGTCATTACCCTGGGGGTCATCATCCTGCGCTAATTGTCCTGCGGTCATTATTCTGCGGTCATTATCCTGCTATAATTATCTGCGGTCATCATCCTGCGGTCACCATCCTGCTATCTTTATCTGTGGTCATTATCCTGCTATCATTATCTGCGGTCATTATCCTGCTATAATTATCTGCGGTCATTATCCTGCAGTCATTATCCTGGAGTAATTATCCTGCTATAATGATCTGCGGTCATTATCCTGCAGTCATTATCCTGCAGTCATTATCCTGGAGTCATTATCCTGGAGTCATTATCGTGGAGTCATTATCCTGTGGTCATTATTCTGTGGTCATTATCCCGAGGTCATCATCCTGTGGTCATTATTCTGTGGTCATTATCCCGAGGTCATCATCCTGTGGTCATTATTCTGCGGTCATTATCCCGAGGTCATCATAATTTATGCTTGGGAGTAACTTATTTCAAATATACACAAAACAAGAAGCAGCTGAAAGAGGCCCGTGCTTCAGGAGCAGAGCACTGTGTACCTGGTGGGAGGAGTCATGCTGGAGGGTGTGTAAGTGGGAAGCCCAGGAGCAGAGCATTGTGTACCTGGTGGGAGGAGTCATGCTGGAGAGTGTGTAAGTGGGAAGCCCAGGAGCAGAGCACTGTGTACCTGGTGGAAGGGGTCATGTTGGAGGGCGTGTAAGTGGGAAGCCCAGGAGCAGAGCATTGTGTACCTGGTGGAAGGGGACATGTTGGAGGGTGTGTAAGTGGGAAGCCCAGGAGCAGAGCACTGTGTACCTGGTGGAAGGGGTCATGTTGGAGGGCGTGTAAGTGGGAAGCCCAGGAGCAGAGCATTGTGTACCTGGTGGAAGGGGACATGTTGGAGGGTCTGTAAGTGGGAAGACCAGGAGCAGAGCACTGTGTACCTGGTGGAAGGGGACATGTTGGAGGGTCTGTAAGTGGGAAGACCAGGAGCAGAGCATTGTGTACTGGATGGAAAGGGACATGTTGGAGGGTGTGTAAGTAGGAAGCTCAGGAGCAGAGCAGTGTGTACCCGATGGAAGGGGACATGTTAGAAGGTGTGTAAGTGGTGTGTAAGTGGGAAGCCCAGGAGCAGAGCATTGTGTACCTGGTGGGAGGGGTCATGTTGGAGGGTATGTAAGTGAGAAGCCCAGGAGCAGAGTACTGTGTACCTGGTGGAAGAAGACATGTAGGAGGGAGTGTAAGTGGGAAGCCCAGGAGCAGAGCACTGTGTACCTAGTGGGAGGTGTCAAGTTGGAGGGTGTGTAAGTGGGAAGCCCAGGAGTAGAGCATTGTGTACCTGGTGGAAGGGGCCATGTTGGAGGGTGTGTAAGTGGGAAGCCCAGGAGCAGAGCATTGTGTACCTGGTGGAAGGGGCCATGTTGGAGGGTGTGTAAGCAGGAAGCCCAGGAGCAGAACACTGTGTATCTGGTGGAAGGGGCCATGTTGGAGGGTGTGTGAGTGAGAAGCCCAGGAGCAGAACATTGTGTACCTGGTGGAAGGGGCCATCTTGGAGGGTGTCTTAAGTGGGAAGCCCAGGAGCAGAGCATTGTGTACCAGATGGAAGGGGTCATCTTGGAGGGTGTGCAAGTGGGAAGACCAGGAGCAGAGCACTGTGTACCCAATGGAAGGGGACATGTTGGAGGGTGTGTAAGTGGGAAGCTCAGGAGCAGAGCACTATGTACCTGGTGGAAGTGGACATGTTGCAAGGTGTGTAAGTGGGAAGCCCAGGAGCAGAGCACTCTGTACCCAATGGAAAGGGACATGTTGGAGGGTGTGTAAGTGGGGAGCCCAAAGTATTGTGTACCTGGTGGAAGGGGACATGTAGGAGGGTGTGTAAGTGGGAAGCCCAGGAGCAGAGCACTGTGTACCTGGTGGCAGGGGACATGTTGCAAGGTGTGTAAGTGGGAAGCCCAGGAGCAGAGCACTGTGTACCCAATGGAAAGGGACATGTTGGAGGGTGTGTAAGTGGGAAGCTCAGGAGCAGAGCAGTGTGTACCCAATGGAAGGGGTCATGTTGGATGGTAAGTGGGAAGCCCAGGAGCAGAGAATTGTGTACCTGGTGGAAGGGGACATGTTAGAAGGTGTGTAAGTGGGAAGCCCAGGACAGAGCATTGTGTACCTGATGGAAAGGGGCATGTTGGAGGGTGTGTAAGTGGAAAGCTCAGGAGCAGAGCATTGTGTACCTGGTGGAAGGGGACATGTTGGTGGGTGTGTAAGTGGGAAGCCCAGGAGCAGAGCACTGTGTACCCAATGGAAAGGGACATGTTGGAGGGTGTGTAAGTGGGAAGCTCAGTAGCAGAGCAGTGTGTACCCGATGGAAGGGGACGTGTTGGATGGTATGTGGGAAGCCCAGGAGCAGAGCAGTGTGTACCTGGTGGAAGGGGACATGTTAGAAGGTGTATAAGTGGGAAGCCCAGGAGCAGAGCAGTGTGTACCTGGTGGAAGGGGACATGTTGGTGGGTGTGTAAGTGGGAAGCCCAAGAGCAGAGCATTGTGTACCTGGTGGAAGGGGACATGTTAGAAGGTGTATAAGTGGGAAGCCCAGGAGCAGAACACTGTGTACCCAATGGAAGGGGACATGTTGGAGGGTGTGTAAGTGGGAAGCTGAGGAGCAGAGCAGTATGTACCCGATGGAAGGGGTCATGTTGGATGGTAAGTGGGAAGCCCAGGAGCAGAACATTGTGTACTGATGGAAGGGGACATGTTGGAGGGTGTGTAATTGGGAAACCCAGGAGCAGAGCATTGTGTACCTGGTTGAAAGGGACATGTTAGAAGGTGTGTAAGTGGGAAGACCAGGAGCAGAGCATTGTGTACCTGATGGAAAGGGACATGTTGGAGGGTGTGTAAGTGGAAGCTCAGGAGCAGAGCAGTGTGTACCCGATGGCAGGGGTCATGTTGGATGGTAAGTGGGAAGCCCAGGAGCAGAGCATTGTGTACCTGGTGGAAGGGGACATGTTAGAAGGTGTGTAAGTGGGAAGCCCAGGAGCAGAACATTGTGTACTGATGGAAGGGGACATGTTGGAGGATGTGTAAGTAGGAAGCCCAGGAGCAGAGCATTGTGTACCTGGTTGAAGGGGACATGTTAGAAGGTGTGTAAGTGGGAAGACCAGGAGCAGAGCATTGTGTACCTGGTGGAAGGGGTCATGTTGGAGGGTATGTAAGTGGGAAGCCCAGGAGTAGAGCATTGTGTACCTGGTGGAAGGGGCCATGTTGGAGGGTGTGTAAGTGGGAAGCCCAGGAGCAGAACATTGTGTACCTGGTGGGAGGAGTTATGCTGGAGGGTGTGTAAGTGGGAAGCTCAGGAGCAGAGCATTGTGTACCTGGTGGAAGGGGACATGTTGGAGGGTGTGTAAGCAGGAAGCCCAGGAGCAGAGCATTGTGTACCTGGTGGAAGGTGCAATGTTGGGGGGGTGTGTGAATGGGAAGCCCAGGAGCAGAGCATTGTGCACCTGGTGGAAGGGTCCATGTTGGAGGGTGTGAAATTAGGAAGCACAGTCATTGTTTCCTGGTGGAAGGGGCCATCTTGGAGGGTGTGTAAGTGGGAAGACCAGGAACAGAGCATTGTGTACCTGGTGGAATGGGACATGTTGCAAAGTGTGTTAGTGGGAAGCCCAGGAGCAGAGCAGTGTGTACCTGATGGAAAGGGACATGTTGGAGGGTGTGTAAGTGGAAGCTCAGGAGCAGAGCAGTGTGTACCCGATGGCAGGGGTCATGTTGGATGGTAAGTGGGAAGCCCAGGAGCAGAGCATTGTGTACTTGGTGGAAGGGGACATGTTAGAAGGTGTGTAAGTGGGAAGCCCAGGAGCAGAGCATTGTGTACCTGGTGGGAGGGGTCATGTTGGAGGGTGTGTAAGTGGGAAGCTCAGGAGCAGAACATTGTGTACTGATGGAAGGGGACATGTTGGAGGATGTGTAAGTAGGAAGCCCAGGAGCAGAGTATTGTGTACCTGGTTGAACGGGACATGTTAGAAGGTGTGTTAGTGGGAAGACCAGGAGCAGAGCACTGTGTACCTGGTGGAAGGGGCCATGTTGGAGGGTGTGTAAGTGGGAAGCTCAGGAGCAGAGCATTGTGTACCTGGTGGAAGGTGCAATGTTGGGGGGGTGTGTGAATGGGAAGCCCAGGAGCAGAGCATTGTGCACCTGGTGGAAGGGTCCATGTTGGAGGGTGTGAAATTAGGAAGCACAGGCATTGTGTTCCTGGTGGAAGGGGCCATCTTGGAGGGTGTGTAAGTGGGAAGACCAGGAACAGAGCATTGTGTACCTGGTGGAATGGGACATGTTGCAAAGTGTGTTAGTGGGAAGCCCAGGAGCAGAGCAGTGTGTACCTGATGGAAAGGGACATGTTGGAGGGTGTGTAAGTGGAAGCTCAGGAGCAGAGCAGTGTGTACCCGATGGCAGGGGTCATGTTGGATGGTAAGTGGGAAGCCCAGGAGCAGAGCATTGTGTACTTGGTGGAAGGGGACATGTTAGAAGGTGTGTAAGTGGGAAGCCCAGGAGCAGAGCATTGTGTACCTGGTGGGAGGGGTCATGTTGGAGGGTGTGTAAGTGGGAAGCTCAGGAGCAGAACATTGTGTACTGATGGAAGGGGACATGTTGGAGGATGTGTAAGTAGGAAGCCCAGGAGCAGAGCATTGTGTACCTGGTTGAACGGGACATGTTAGATGGTGTGTAAGTGGGAAGACCAGGAGCAGAGCACTGTGTACCTGGTGGAAGGGGCCATGTTGGAGGGTGTGTAAGTGGGAAGCTCAGGAGCAGAGCATTGTGTACCTGGTGGGAGGAGTCATGCTGGAGGGTGTGTAAGTGGGAAGCTCAGGAGCAGAGCATTGTGTACCTGGTGGAAGGGGACATGTTGGAGGGTGTGTAAGCAGGAAGCCCAGGAGCAGAGCATTGTGTACCTGGTGGAAGGTGCCATGTTGGGGGTGTGTGAATGGGAAGCCCAGGAGCAGAGCATTGTGCACCTGGTGGAAGGGTCCATGTTGGAGAGTGTGAAATTAGGAAGCCCAGGAGCAGAGCATTGTGTACCTGGTGGAAGGGGCCATCTTGGAGGGTGTGTAAGTGGGAAGACCAGGAACAGAGCATTGTGTACCTGGTGGAAGGATCCATGTTGGAGGGTGTGAAATTAGGAAGCCCAGGAGCAGAGCATTGTGTACCTGGTGGAAGGTGCAATGTTGGGGGGGGTGTGAATGGGAAGCCCAGGAGCAGAGCATTGTGCACCTGGTGGAAGGGTCCATGTTGGAGGGTGTGAAATTAGGAAGCACAGGCATTGTGTACCTGGTGGAAGGGGCCATCTTGGAGGGTGTGTAAGTGGGAAGCTCAGGAGCAGAGCATTGTGTACCTGGTGGAATGGGACATGTTGCAAAGTGTGTAAGTGGGAAGCCCAGGAGCAGAGCAGTGTGTACCTGATGGAATGGGACATATTCTCCTATTTTAGTTCAGAACAGTCTCCAGTCTTCTCAGCGAGAGGCTGCTGCGTCTCTAGAGAGGGGTGAGAAAATCCCCAAAAACATATAGGTGCCCACTCCATCTACTGTAAATAGCAACCAGCCCTGTGCTGACAATCGGTGCCATTCTTCCAGGCACCCCTGGGCTGTGTGTGACTGAGTAATAAGCAATGTCGGGACTCAGATTTGGCCGCTCCGCCAGTCTGAGTAGAACGGAAACGGCTCCCTGCATGTTTTCTCTGATGTAGGTCCCTGAATCTAAGTTGGGAGCAAAGCAAATAGAGCAAGTTATTATTTTGCACCCGGACACACCATGCTGCACTGCAAGGGGGGTAAATTCATTTATATGTTCTGCATGCAGGGTAAATACTGTCTGCCTTTGCATGTAGCCCAGAAACGATGGGCAGCTTTATTTTTACGCTGCAATTTAGATTTGCAAATCTAAATCGCTCTGCGCATATTACATCTGCCCCCCCTGCAGTGCAGCATGGGGTTACCAAGCTGCAAAGTTACTGGCTCTTCCTGCTTTGCTCCCATCTGGGAATTAGCCCCATAGTGAGCTGAGCAGACAAGGTGGTCCTGTACAGTACCTGGAAGGCCGTGCATGAAGAACGATGGAAGCCGTGACAGGAACAAGAATGGGATGTTGGTGGTAAATGCGAGGATCAGGTAGTAGATGGAAGCAGACAAGAAGGACAGCGTGAGAGCGGCTCGTGTCCCATATTGATCGGAAAACCTGCGGGGAAATAATAGCACAGAGTTAAATAGAGATACCCTATAGAGGCTGTCACCCAGGAGCGACCCCTGCTGGTCATCCTCTGTAATGTTGATGGAAAATCCAACACTGGCAATCATATCATGCTTCTAACTGGATGGGTGTAGTCCTAAAGCCGCATACACACTAGACGATCTTTATGAACGATACGGACTATAACGATATCGTTCAACAATATATCGTTCAGTCTGTATGCAGTAATAGACCAACGATGCGCGCTCCCGTGGGTCGTTAACGATGTCTTTTGTCATCCGTACATGCAGGTCAATCTGACGATATCGTCAAGAATTTACTGTTCAGAGATGTGGCAGGATGACTTCACTGAAAGATATCTGTAAAGGTATCTGTCAGTGTGTACTCCTAATATCGTTTGTCCTGCACTACGGAGAGTTCAAGGGAAATCTTTCACCAATATCGTTCATACAGCTCATACAGTGTGTATGAGCCCAGGGCCGAAACTAGGATATCCGTCACCCGGTGCAAGGCAGCAATTTTGCGCCCCCTCCCTTCCTGTACCTGGATTTTGTCCTTGCTCCTCCATAAGGCAGTGCACTACTCAGACATCCCTGATATAGTGACTTACATTATTCCACACACCATAATGCCCATTACACATTATGCTACACACTGTAATGCCTATTACCAAAGTGCCACTTACATATTTGCCCGACACCATTTTATACCCCACAGTAAGGCTTCTAATTACTTTAGTATTACCTGCTCGTTGTGAGGGGTTACATGCTCATTGTCAGGGGTTACATGCTCGTTGCCATGGGGTTACATGCACATGGCCATGGGGTTACATGCTCGTTGCCATGGGGTTACATGCTTGTTGCCAGGGGGTTTATGCTCGTTGTCATGGGGTTACATGCTCGTTGCCATGGGGTTACATGCTTGTTGCCAGGGGGTTTCATGCTTGTTGCCAGGGGGTCTCATGCTTGTTGCCCGGGGGTTTATGCTCATTGTCATGGGATTTCATGCTTGTTGCCAGGGGGTTTTATGCTTGTTGCCAGGGGGTTTATGCTCGTTGCCAGAGGGTTTATTCTTGTTGCCAGAGGTTACATGCTCGTTGCCATGGGGTTTATGCTCGTTGCCAGGGGGGTTTCATGCTCGTTGCCAGGGGGGTTTCATGCTCGTTGCCAGGGGGGTTTAATGCTCATTGCCAGGGGGGTTTATGCTCGTTGCCAGGGGATTTCACGGGAGAAGATGCAGCTTTCAGCATCTTCTCCCGTCAGCGCCAGCGTTCCCAGTGCCGGGAACGCTGTGTGCATTGCGCTGGCCTAACAGACACTAGAGGTCCAGTAGCATCTGTCTCCTCCTAGGCGGCGGCCATTTTTGGATGACCGTTTTCAACAGAGTCCATGCGAACGGCTAATCCACATGGAATCTGCTGAAAACGGCCATCCAAAAATGGCCGCCGCCAAGGAGGAGACAGACACTAGAGGGCCAGTAAGGACCTCTAGCATTTGTCTCCTCTTTGGAGGCAGCCATTTTTGTATGGCCGTTTTCTGAATCTGCAGCCCCCAAGCCACCTCGAGTCAGCTTTTTTCACCCCCTGCAATCCGGCACTTGGTGCACGTGCACCTCTAGCCCCCCTAGTTGCGGCCCTGATGAGCCAGTCCTGTGTTGGATCCCATACTACTTACAGATCATTATAGCAGCTGACCAGCAGAGGGCGCCACTTTATAAGCTATAACTATACCCAGTTATAGGCTCTGGCACATTGCTAAACAGAGCACAGAATACAGTAATGTTTGGGGAAAATAATTATACATAAACAACATGGTGCAAAACCCCCCTAGGAATAAATAAATACATTTTTGCGCAAATGTGTAAATTTAGATTTCTAGATTTTTTTTAATTATTTATCTTCTTTACAGTGTAATGCCAGAAACAAATGTTAAACAATATCTGTCATCACTCATTTTCTGATAGTGTCATCTGTTATATAGATAAAATGCGGAAACCTCATTGCAGGAACAGAACAGGACTCTGAGGTGAATCCACGGCACAATTGTATACGTGTAAATTGTACTGTAATTATTGCATTACCCTTCCCTTCCAAGGAAAGTTTATCATTTATATATTCTTGTTGATATCTTATTTTTAATTATGTAAAATATGTGAGAGAATATTATGGGGCATATTCAATATGGGAGCGAAAAGTCCGTGCTGGACTTTTCACTCCACATTGGAGGTTTTCCGGGGATAAAGTATCGGGCACGTACCCGCTTTATCCCCGTATTGAATTAGAAATCAACGAAAACGGTAGCCGGTGGAAAGGTATCGCCAAAAAACGGGATTTTTTGGGGAATATTCCAGGGACCCCCCTAAAGATGTATAGACATGGGGGATCATTATGGGTACCCCAATTTTTATCTGCTGAAGGAAGTCGGGGTTTCTAATAGCCGCGGCAGGTGCATATTTGCGGCTATGAAGAAGTGGTGAAGAATAGCTCTTAAATTTTTATTTTTTGTAAAAATAACTTCCTATCAAATTTGAGGTACATGAAAATGGGGGTAAGCATATTTTTAAGTCCCTAAAATGATATTTAAAAATTCTGCAAAAATGCACCTGCCACATATAAGGGAACCCCTCTGGAATCAATTTTGCTATTTTTGAACTGCGTTCCCTATTTTTTTTTTTAAACCCCAAAATTAAACAATTTTTTGGAGGTCTCCCGATTTTTTTTTTTTATTATTTACACAGATCTTTTTTATTGGTCATTCCCAGGGGTGCAGGCTATTTTTTTAAAGCCTGCACCCCTAAATCCCAATTCTGCATTTTTTTTCGCCATGTAAAACATGGTGAAAAGTTATCCCTGTTTTTTGACAAGGACTTTTCGCACTGGCGAAAAGTCTTTGTAATTGAATAGGGGGATAATTGAAACACGCAAAAATAACATCATCGGTGATAAATGATCGCCGATTCCGACTTTTCGCTGCCAAATTGAATACTGCCCTATGTCTTGAATAAAAACCAAACGACTTAATTTTGTGATGTGTCAAAATCAAAATCAGCAACTTGTGACATGTACGACCAATTTCTGTATCTATCAGAATAGGCTATAGTGTGATGTGTATAATCTCTTCATGTAAAAAACCTAAATTACAATGGTTGTACTAGAATTCAGTTATTCAAAAAAGGAAAGAAGAAGAAATATAAATATATCTCCCATATTACATTCAAACAACTCTCTACTTTGTCTTATGTCAACTTATGGAGAAGCAATCATCATTGTGAATGGAACCCAAACAGCTCCCCCTCATTGGTCAATGAGTGAGGAACTTCTACATTATATATCACTGTGTTCATTGATAATTCTACCATTCCTACATATATTGTCTATGTCATGAGAGCACAAGGAGATCCAAACCTTCTTAGATTTTTGTAGAAACATAAATAAAAGCCAGACATTATTGTCACAAAGACATCAATACTGACCCTTTATTGTTGATTTTTCTCAACTCATTTCCAATCCCAGTGTGAACTAATATAAGAACATATCATTCTATACTTCTTCATTCTATGCTTCATCAACGATTTAATGATATACGGTATAAGGTATCAATAGGAGTCAGTTCAGTTTTGCAGAGATTATTAGCGATTAGGAGTTATTGTAGGTAATTGTGACACTGTGTCAGGATTTAACAGTTATAAGATAGTAACCTCAATAAGGGATGTACAGTGTATTACTTTACAAACCATTTGTATTCCTTTTATATTGTTGTGGTTAACTAGAGTCACTTATGTAGCTAATATATAACATAGAATCAACTGGACACATATGAATCATATAGATTCCTGTTACTTCTCATGCTCAAAGTGGATTGATATCCCCTTAACAGAGCGCTCGCTCTGAATCAGGGCCGTCCTTCTTGATTTTAAGAGTGGCCTCCTCGTATAGCTGTGGGTTACCACCCACAGCTATAGCGAGCGGCCAGGAAGATGGTCGCGATGGTCAACACCATCGCGACCATCGGGCTTGACACGAGACCCTTGTGGTAGGGTCTCGTAGCCGCAAGCCTTGGAGTGCTTTCGGCTCAAACAGAGCCAGAAGCACTCCCACTGATATCACTTGTGATGTCAGTGGGGCCGGCCCCAGACGGTAGGCGTTCCCATGAAAACGCCTCCGTCTGGGCAGCCACGCCCCCGGCATGCCCACCAAAGGGGGCGTGCTGTCACTCAACATTGACAGCATGCCCCCTTTGGTAAGAAACCCGGAGCGACGGTTTGCCCGTCGCTATCCAGGTCTGGCGCATGCGCATGACGGAGCTGGCTCCGCCGTGTGCATACGCACTGGGCCACCATCGACACGCTTGCGAGCGCTCAGCGCTCACGAGCGGGTCTGAATCAGGCCCTGTCTCTGTTAGCACCCCCTTCTTCCCAGGATTAATTAAATATAAAAAATCAACAAGAATATATAAATGATAAACTTTCCTTGGAAGGGAAGGGTAATGCAATAATTACAGTACAATTTACACGTATACACTTGTACCGTAGACACACCTCAGAGTATTATTTAAATGTTTTCTTTGGAAACAGCACTTTCTTTATGTCTACTGGCACAGTGTTACAATATCATTTATGAACTAATACCTTATTCATTTGAAATTACTGGATATCTAACTTTAGACTGTGTGTTATTATCTACAGTATATGCCCTTTTTGTATACTGAGATCGATCTGTGTGAAAAGAGATTGGCAGAATGTCTACTTTTAGTATTTGTCAAGAATTAAATAATAGGGTAGACAACTTAGTAATGGATGTGGATAGCCTTTTTGGAGAGGGTCTGAATGGTAGGGATGGAAATCCAAACTTGGAGCCTGATTCAGACCCACTCGCAAGCAGTTGTCCGCTCGCAAGTGGGTCGATGTTGTGCTCTGCGCATGACGGCAGGAGCTCCGTCGTGCGCATGCGCCAGACGCGACGAGCGAAGGACTTTCCTTCGCTCGTTGTGTCTGATCAAAGGGGGCGTGCTGTCGATGTTGATTGACAGCACGCCCCCTTTGGTGGGCGTGCCTCCCAGACGGGGGCGTTCCCACGGGAACGCCTCCCGTCAGAAGCCGGCCCACTGACATCACTAGTGATGTCAGTGGGAGTGATTTTGGCTCTGATAGAGCCAAAATCACTCCGGTGCTTGCGGTTGAAAACCTCAACCGCAGGCTCCGGCTCGCAGTTTCGATGGTCGCGATGGTCAAGACTGTGGTGACCCACAGCTATACGAGCGTCCAGGAGGACGCTCCATTTTTATGGAGGGCGGCCCTCATTCAGAGCGTGCGCTCTGCTCAGAGCCTACGGCTCTGAATGAGGGCCTTAAACAAGTCTTGATTAAACAAACTAAAACCTGGTGGAACCGAACTACCTTTGACAACTATATTAATCAGAACATGATCCCTAGAGAACACAGACCAAAAATGTATCCCGCTTTTGAACTGGCTAATGAGAGTTTAAAAAAAGAATGGGACAACGCTCTTACTACATGCTCCAAGGAACTGATTAATATTCTCATCAAACATGATGAGTTATTATTGACCAAATATACACAGGAGATAACTGATTTGGGTGAGAAATTGAAAAGCTTTGAAAATCTAGAGACATTCCAGAAATGTTATGAGAAATATAAAAATGAAAATTGATTTATTGGAAAGAACAATTATTGAAAAAAAAGAGACGCAAATTCCAAAGAATCGGAACGATTACTCCCAGGAAAAAGTTTTTAGATGGAAGACCTATCCACGGAAATCTAATATCAACCATTCCCTGAATTACACGACATCAGATGTTGAATGATATGAGGGTGAAAATTCTATAGCCTCTGGTAATCGTACAGAATTCAAACAGGATTTTTTAGGCCAAACCCCGAGACAATTCAGGGAAGGATTAGGTCTAGATATAGGAAAATTAGGAGGGGTAAGAGAAAGGAGAAGAAAAAGAGAAATGAGAGGTTAGAGGGAGGAACCCCGGGAACAACAACAATACAGGAAATAGGGAATATGGAGGACTCTTTAAGGATTATTAACCTGACTAACAGGACATTGAAAGAAGATCAGAAAAATGTCCTTCATAAGGGGCTATCGTTTTCACCTACAAGGGAATTTGATAGATTTGATTGTGAAAAGGATATATATCTTCTGCCAAGAAGATACTTTTGAAAAACTAAGACCAATGAGTACTAATGTAACTTCATAGAAACACCTAATGAAAATGAAATTAACCTTTTTACAGCAGAAGATCAAATGGCCATACAAAGCCTTGAAGAATTGGAAAATTCCAACCTGATGACTTAGGAATCGTGACTAGATATCCCCAATCCCTCCAAACTTAAAAAGAAATCAACATTCTTCCCTGATTTCTCCACATCTCCACAAGTCAAAATATATGTGGACCTAGTCTCAGGAGACCTGGATAGATTGTTTAAGAATAAGGGTAGAGGATGTTTTCAGTCTGAAGAAATCTTAACAAGAAAGAGAAAACAGCTTACAAGGAAATCCGACAATGGCAGGACACTAATGTGAAACCATCAGACAATGGTGGAAACATAGTGTTATGGCCACTAACGATGTACACAGAAGAATTGAATAGACATCTGCATGATAGGAATTGTTACCAACCGTTAATTTTCAATCCAACCAGTAATTTTCGGAACAACTATAACAAATTAATATTGGAAGCATTCCAAACAAATACAATTTCTAAAATGGATTTTGAGTTTCTAAAAGTAGAAAACTCAATAATTCCGACCATGTATCTTCTTCCAAAGGTGCATAAGGATGATAAGGTACCCCCGGGGAGAGAAATTGTCTCCGGTATTGGCAGTCTTTCAGAAAGAGCGAGCATTTTTGTGGACCAACACTTGAGAAAATATGTGTCAATATTACCCTCGTATGTAAGGGACACTTTGGATGTGTTGACAAAATTGGACAACTGTACAGTAAATTCCAACACTTGGCTAGCCACTTGCGATGTGGAAAGTCTCTACACCAGCATCAATCATGATGCTGGTGTAGCAGCAATTGAATATTTACCACAATGGATGCAAGAGGGGACTTTAACAAATTTCTGATAGCACTGCTTGAACTTGTACTAACTAAAAATTATTTCGTTTGTCAGGATATACTCTAGCTCTAGGTACGAGGTACTGCAATGGGGACCACATGTGCCCCCATGTACGCTAACCTCTACCTTGGATGGTGGGAGCGGGAATGGGTTTTTCTGATTCTAACAAATGTATACAGAGCACATTTTATTATGGCTCCGATACACAGATGGTATCCTTATCCTGTGGGAAGGAGAGAAACATCATCTGGAAGAATTTATTGTGAAACTAAATTCCAATAATCTGAATTTAAAACTCCCTCTTGACACCAACCAAATCAGTATACATTTTTGGGTTATTACCATCAAAATAGAACAAGATGGTTCTTTATCTACAGATCTTTTTCATAAGGATACTGCTACAAACAGTATACTCCATGCCACCAGTTCCCATTTACCAGCTACAATTAAAAGAGTACCAGAAGGGGAGCTTTTAAGAATAAAGAGGAATTGTTCGGATCCTGATATGTACAAAGTGAGACAGAAACAACTGGGAGAAAGACTTGTACATAGAGGATATAGCAAAAGACTCTTCAAAAAGAACAATTAAGGAAACCGAACATCGATCAAGAACATCCCTTCTTGCTCCCAAGAAGCCGAAAGACAAAGGAATCCAAGATAACATAAGATTCATTGGAACTTTTTGTAAGGAATGGCGTCAGGTCAAAAGCATGCTTCAGAAACATTGGGATATTCTGCATACAGATAAAGATCTATCCCAAACTCTGCCAAAACAGGTGCAGGTGAACTGGAGAAAATCACATAATCTTAAGGATAAATTGGTTTAGAGTCATCTACAAAGTAAATGAAAGACTACATATAATAAACATGGTTCCTTTAAATGTGGATCAAGTAAAGCCTGTCAGTACATTATACCAATAGAGCTATTGTGATAAATTTGGAAAGGAATGGCAGATAAGGGAATTCATTAATTGCAATTCCATTGGTATTGTGTGTCAGCTTAAGTGCCCATGTGAGAAAATCTACATAGGCAGACCTCTGAAGAAGAGAGTATTAGAACACATAGGCACAATCAGGAATGCGAAACGAGATGAAGCCATTTTAAAAAATCTAACACCCATAGCCAGACATTTTTGGAAATGTCATGACTGTAACCCAAGGGGTCTGCAAGCATCAGGATTGATTCAGGGCAACCTAGGCATAAGGGGAAGAGACTTAAACAAAGAACTTTTGAAAAAAGAAACACAAATGATATTCTTGATGGATAGTCTATCCTCAAAAGGCCTGAATGAAGGAAATAATTTTTTGGTTTTCTTATAATGTTGTTATGCCAACACTCCGAGTATAACAACTTTACCCACAATTGTAGATAAGCTAGTCATGATAAAGATAACCGCATGATCATGATGGAATGATGGACATTTTAACAAGCAGGAATATAGGAGAAAAGATATGAAAATATATATGTATATCTAGACATATCCTCAAGAAAATAAGAGGGATTTTAAGTCCCTATATAAATCTATCTGGAGATACCTATATGTAAATGACTAGTAATTAAATTGGTTATTCAATATCAGTTGTGGAAGAATGAGGTTAGAACGTTCCATCCTTTTATATTTTAGGTGGAACAATTTATAAGAAGAAGTATAGAATGATATGTTCTTATATTAGTTCACACTGGGATTGGCAATTAGTTGAGAAATATCAACAATAAGGGTCAGTATTGATGTCTCAATAATGTCTGGTTTTTATTTATGCTTCTACAAAAATCTAAGAAGATTTGGATCTCCTTGTGCTCTCATGACGTACATAATATATGTAGGATTGGTAGAAATATCAATGAACATAGTGACATATGTATGTATAATGTAGAAGTTCCTCACTCATTGACCAATGAGGGGGAGCTGTTTGGGTACCATGCACTTTGATGATCGTCTCTCCTTTCCATTGGTTGACATAAGACAAAGTAGAGAGTAAACCCCGCCCTTTACAAGCACCCGTGCAATGTCATTAAGCTGATGTGAGCGACCACCATACTTTTTTGTTCAAAGTAGAGAGTTTTTGAATGTAATATGGGAGATATATTTCTTCTTGTTTCCTTCCATTTCCTTCCATTTTGAATAACTGAATTCTAGTACAACCATTCTAACTTAGGTTTTTTACATGAAGAGATTATACACATCACACTATAGCCTATTCTGATAGATACAGAAATAGGTTATACATGTCACAAGTTGTTGATTTTGACACACCACTAAATTAAGTTGTTTGGCTTTTATTTAAGACATAGGGGTCTATTTACTAAGCAGTGTTAGGAGACAGAGTGAAAAGTGATAAGAAAGTGATAAGGTGCCAGCCAATCAGCTCCCAACTGTCATTTTTCAAACACAGCCTGTGAGATGACAGTTGGGAGCTGATTGGCTGGCACCTTATCACTTTCTTATCACTTTTCACTCTGTCTCCTAAGACTGCTTAGTAACTAGACCCCATAATATTTTCTCACATATTTTCACAGACATGATATATTCACATATAATCCTTTTTAGAGATCGATTTTCACAGGAAATGACTTTGGTTTATATTATATAAGGGACACTAATAATAATATATTTTCACACTAGTTATCTATATATGTTTAGTGATTTATGATACACAGGTAATTTTTATGCACATATGTAATTTGTACACTTATAATAATATATATATTAACGTAGGGCACATATTAAATTGTTATTTTGATGCACATACTCACAATGGTGTGTTGATCTTTATTACATATATCATTGAATTTTATGTGTAATAAATAATTTAGGATAATTAATAAAGGTAAAAGCAATAAAGAATAACTATTATTTATTAAGTTAGAACACAATAAACAAAATATATACAGAATGTATCAATTTATCTAGATACGTCTCTAATGTAAATGTAATTCATAAGAATGCCATCTATTTATGGTCATGAAAAGGATTTAGGACCTCATTCAGAGACGGTCGTTGCGGCCACACGGTCGTACGCCACCGATGTTCACTAAACTGCGCATGCATAAAATTCGCAATGCGCGTGCGCAAACTAGCATTTACGATCGGAAATATCTCTCTCCTTGAACTTGGCCAGGTCGTTAGTTTGAGTGACAGGATGAGGCGTTTGTGGGTGGTAACAGGGGAAGGTGCTTGTGAACGGGGGAGTGGAGATCCGAACGCAGGCGTGCCTGACTATGCAAACGGCGTTTAATGGGAGTGCATAATTAACAAAGTAGTGTCATGGCACATGTGACATGGGAGGTTTTACACTGACTTGATCGTAGAGCTTAAGAGAGAGTATGGTCAGCCTTAAGCTCTACGACCAGTTCCGATGGTTCCCGATGGTCTCGATTAATCCTTATATGCCCGGAGATGGCGTGTAATGCGAACGAGAAGGGGGCGTATTTTTTGTCTTACGGCCGCATCCTCCCCTTGGTCGTCCAGCTAACGATCCGATCTTAACGACGCAACTTGCAAGTGCATCATTGCATATCCGGCCCCTTTTCCCTTACGACCGTGCGGCCGCGACGACCGACTCTGAATGAGGTCCTTAATCCTTCTATTGGACTGGTGATTGATGGCATCTATGTACGCTATTTATGAGAGTGGGACTGGATGATTGCAGAATAATGGATTGAATGGGCTCTGAAGGGTGTATAATCATATCATGATGCCGATGCCGTGGGCACTCCGCATGCTGTATACACTCCGGAGGCTATGTAACCACATCATGACACCGTCTGCATCGATGAGCAACAAACAGACAGAGGTATTTGAATTTAACTAGATAGATGCTCATTGGTGCGGCCGATAACAGCATAGTACAAAAAGGCGCGTTCTGTGATCAGTCGGGTTAGCCTGTGAGAAAGCTACGAGGTAGCGAAACGCGCGTCTGCAGTTTTGCCGGTGCCTATAATGTATTAACAAAGAAATTATCTGTAACAGTGCTACAACATCATATTGTCATCTATATGCCTCCCATGTATTTGCAAATGCATGCAGTGGAGGTTCTAGCGGCGAGCTAACAGGGCCGTCGCCCGGAGCGCCGGGTCCCTAGAGGGCGCCACTGAGTCCCCAGGAGAGTGGCAAAAAAAAAAATCTTTGAAAAAAAACCCCAGTGCCGCTTTCCCTCCCGCTAGCCACCACCACGGGGAGGCTGCATTTGCCGGGCGCCCACTGATATTTGTTATCAGCAGACACCCAGCTCCCTCCCTGCAATGGCAGCCGAAAGCCAGAGCTCACTCTTGAGCTCCGGCTTCCGGCAGAGAGCACTATAAATACGTGGTGGAGCAGCGGTCGGACCGGACAGCAGCGGACGCAGGAGCAGGGCTTAAGGTAAGTATTGTGTTTGTATTTTAATTGTTTTTTTATAATTATTCAGAAGCACCAGCACTGGGGGCATGGCTACAAGGGGCATGGCTATAGGGGGCATTACTAATGGGGGCATGGCTATAGGGGGATATTATTACTGGGGGCATTACTACTGGAGGCACATCTATAGGGGGGGCACTACTATAGGGGACATTACCAATGGGGGTATTAACACTGTGTGCATTACCACTGCGGGCACTACTAATGAGGGCACTGCATGGGGGGCACCACTACTGGGGTCATTGTGTAAGGGGCACTACTACTGTGGGCATTGTATTAGGGGCACTACTACTGTGGGCCTTGTGTATAAGGGGCACTAATTTGGGCATTGTGTAAAAGGGGCACCACTGTGTGTCATAACATGAATAAGGGACTTCTGTGTGGCATAATTCAAATAGCGGATAATGTATCATAAAGGGAATTACTGTGTGTGGCACAATGTATTATACAGGGCATTAATGCGTGTGGCATAATGTGTTATACAGGTTATTACTGCGTGTGGCATAATGTGTTATACAGGGCATTACTGCGTGTGGCATAATGTGTTATACAGGTTATTACTGCGTGTGGCATAATGTGTTATAAAGGCCATTACTGCGTGTGGCATAATGTGTTATACAGGGCATTACTGCATGTGGCATAATGTGTTATACAGGGCATTACTGCGAGTGGTATAATGTGTTATACAGGGCATTACTGCGTGTGGTATAATGTGTTATACAGGGCATTACTGCATGTGGTATAATGTGTTATACAGGGTATTACTGTGTGTGGCATAATGTGTTATACAGGACATTACTGCGTGTGGTATAATGTGTAATACAGGGCATTACTGCGTGTGACATAATGTGTTATAAAGGGTATTACTGCGTGTGGCATAATGTGTTATACAGGGTATTACTGCGTGTGGTATAATGTGTTATAAAGGGCATTACTGCGTGTGGTATAATGTGTTATACAGGGCATTACTGCGTGTGGCATAATGTGTTATACAGGGCATTACTGCGTGTGGCATAATGTGTTATACAGGGCATTACTGCGTGTGGCATAATGTGTTATAAAGTGCATTACTGCGTGTGGTATAATGTGTTATACAGGGCATTACTGCGTGTGACATAATGTGTTATAAAGGCCATTACTGTGTAAGACATACTGTGTAAGGTGCATTACTGCGCGTGGCATAATGTGTTATAAAGGGCATTACTGCGTGTGGCATAATGTGTTATAAAGGGCATTACTGCGTGTGGTATAATGTGTTATACAGGGCATTACTGCGTGTGGCATAATGTGTTATACAGGGCATTACTGCGTGTGGCATAAAGTGTTGTAAAGGCCATTACTGCGTGTGGCATAATGTGTTATACAGGGCATTACTGCGTGTGGCATAATGTGTTATACAGGGCATTACTGCGTGTGGTATAATGTGTTATACAGGGCATTACTGCGTGTGGCACAATGTATTATACAGGGCATTACTGCGTGTGGTATAATGTGTTATAATGGCCATTACTGCGTGTGGCACAATGTGTTATAAAGGCCATTACTGCGTGTGGCACATTGTGTTATAAAGGGCATTACTGCGTGTGGCACAATGTGTTATACAGGACATTACTGCGTGTGGCATAATGTGTTATACAGGGCATTACTGCGTGTGGCATAATGTGTTATAAAGGCCATTACTGCGTGTGGCACAATGTGTTATAAAGGCTATTACTGCGTGTGGCACATTGTGTTATAAAGGGCATTACTGCGTGTGGCATAATGTGTTATACAGGGCATTACTGCGTGTGACATAATGTGTTATAAAGGGCATTACTGCGTGTGGCATAATGTGTTATACAGGGCATTACTGCGTGTGGCATAATGTGTTATACAGGGCATTACTGCGTGTGACATAATGTGTTATAAAGGGCATTACTGCGTGTGGCATAATGTGTTATACAGGGCATTACTGAGTGTGGCATAATGTGTTATACAGGGCATTACTGCGTGTGGCATAATGTGTTATACAGGGCATTACTGCGTGTGGCATAATGTGTTATACAGGGCATTACTGCGTGTGGTATAATGTGTTATACAGGGCATTACTGCGTGTGACAATGTGTTATACAGGGCATTATTGCGTGTGGCATAATGTGTTATACAGGGCATTACTGCTAGTGGCATAATGTGTTATACAGGGCATTACTGCGTGTGGCATAATGTGTTATACAGGGCATTACTGCGTGTGGCATAATGTGTTATACAGGGCATTACTGCGTGTGGTATAATGTGTTATACAGGGCATTACTGCGTGTGACATAATGTATTATACAGGTCATTACTGCGTGTGGTATAATGTGTTATATTGGGCATTACTGCGTGTGGCATAATGTGTTATACAGGGCATTACTGCGTGTGACATAATGTGTTATACAGGCCATTACTGTGTAAGACATACTGTGTAAGGCGCATTACTGCTTGTGGGATAATGTGTTATAAAGGGCATTACTGCGTGTGGCATAATGTGTTATAAAGGGCATTACTGCGTGTGGTATAATGTGTTATAAAGGGCATTACTGCGTGTGGTATAATGTGTTATACAGGGCATTACTGCATGTGGCATAATGTGTTATACAGGGCATTACTGCATGTGGCATAATGTGTTATAAAGGCCATTACTGTGTAAGACATACTGTGTAAGGTGCATTACTGCGTGTGGCATAATGTGTTATAAAGGGCATTACTGCGTGTGGCATAATGTGTTATAAAGGGCATTACTGCGTGTGGTATAATGTGTTATAAAGGGCATTACTGCGTGTGGCATAATGTGTTATACAGGGCATTACTGCGTGTGGCATAATGTGTTATAAAGGGCATTACTGCATGTGGCATAATGTGTTATACAGGGCATTACTGCGTGTGGCATAATGTGTTATACAGGGCATTACTGCGTGTGGCATAATGTGTTATACAGGGCATTACTGCGTGTGGCATAATATGTTATACAGGGCATTACTGCGTGTGGCATATTGTGTTATACAGGGCATTACTGCGTGTGGCATAATGTGTTATACAGGGCATTACTGCGTGTGGCATAATGTGTTATACAGGGCATTACTGCGTGTGGCATAATGTGTTATACAGGGCATTACTGCGTGTGGCACAATGTGTTATACAGGACATTACTGCGTGTGGCATAATGTGTTATAAAGGGCATTACTGCGTGTGGCATAATGTGTTATACAGGGCATTACTGCGTGTGGCATAATGTGTTATACAGGGCATTACTGCGTGTGACATAATGTGTTATACAGGGCATTACTGCGTGTGACATAATGTGTTATACAGGGCATTACTGCGTGTGACATAATGTGTTATACAGGGCATTACTGCGTGTGGCATAATGTGTTATACAGGGCATTACTGCGTGTGGCATAATGTGTTATACAGGGCATTACTGCGTGTGGCATAATGTGTTATACAGGGCATTACTGCGTGTGACATAATGTGTTATACAGGGCATTACTGCGTGTGGCATAATGTGTTATACAGGGCATTACTGCGTGTGGCATAATGTGTTATACAGGTCATTACTGCGTGTGGCATAATGTGTTATAAAGGGCATTACTGCGTGTGGTATAATGTGTTATACAGGGCATTACTGCGTGTGGCATATTGTGTTATACAGGGCATTACTGCGTGTGGCATAATGTGTTATAAAGGCCATTACTGCGTGTGGCATAATGTGTTATACAGGGCATTACTGCGTGTGGCATAATGTGTTATACAGGGCATTACTGCGTGTGGCATATTGTGTTATACAGGGCATTACTGCGTGTGGCATAATGTGTTATAAAGGCCATTACTGCGTGTGGCATAATGTGTTATACAGGGCATTACTGCGTGTGGCATAATGTGTTATACAGGGCATTACTGCGTGTGGCATAATGTGTTATACAGGGCATTACTGCGTGTGGCACAATGTGTTATACAGGGCATTACTGCGTGTGACATAATGTGTTATACAGGGCATTACTGCGTGTGACATTATGTGTTATACAGGGCATTACTGCGTGTGGCACAATGTGTTATACAGGGCATTACTGCGTGTGGCACAATGTATTATACAGGGCATTACTGCGTGTGGTATAATGTGTTATACAGGGCATTACTGCGTGTGGCATAATATGTTATACAGGGCATTACTGCATGTGGCATATTGTGTTATACAGGGCATTACTGCGTGTGGCATAATGTGTTATAAAGGCCATTACTGTGTGTGGCATAATGTGTTATAAAGGCCATTACTGTGTGTGGCATAATGTGTTATACAGGGCATTACTGCGTGTGGCATAATGTGTTATACAGGGCATTACTGCATGTGGTATAATGTGTTATACAGGGCATTACTGCGTGTGGCACAATGTGTTATACAGGACATTACTGCGTGTGGTATATTGTGTTATACAGGGCATTACTACATGTGTCATAATGTGTTATACAGGGCATTACTGCGTTTGGCATAATGTGTTATAAAGGGCATTACTGCGTGTGGTATAATGTGTTATACAGGGCATTACTGCGTGTGTCATAATGTGTTATACAGGGCATTACTACATGTGTCATAATGTGTTATACAGGGCATTACTGCGTGTGGCATAATGTGTTATACAGGGCATTACTGCGTGTGGTATAATGTGTTATACAGGGCATTACTGCGTGTGGTATATTGTGTTATACAGGACATTACTGCGTGTGACATAATGTGTTATACAGGGCATTACTACATGTGACATAATGTGTTATACAGGGCATTACTGCGTGTGGCATAATGTGTTATACAGGGCATTACTGCACATGGCAATTATTCGCCACCAGGGGAGAGCTTGGGGGAAGCCCAGCACCTTCGTAAGTGCTGGGCACGCCCCACAGTGTGATGAATTGGGGGTGTTCCGCAAGGACTTGTGCCCTTTCCGGAAGCGCTCGCGCTTTCAGCACATGCAGAGGAACGTCATCTAAAAAAGTATTTTTGTATTTTTTTGTTTTTGGGGGGGAGGGCGGGGGGGGGCACAACTGGGAACTTTTGCCCTGAGCTCCACAATGTCTAGAACCGGCCCTGAATGCATGTAACCAATATCTCTGAAATTCTATTACCATATAGTGCTGCAGGTATAATTCAGTGTGCCGAGGAACAATAGGGGGTTAACCCCCCCTTTTTTCTACTTGGTATGACCCCTCCCTTTCATGCACCTGAAGTGTACTGCCAGATTGATTGAGCAGCTGCCATTTTTTGTTTTAGGATTGAACAGTTATAAGATAGTAACCTCAATAAGGGATGTACAGTGTATTACGTTACAAACCATTTGTATCCCTTTTATATTGTTGTGGTTAACTTGAGAGTTACTTATGTAGCTAATATATAACATAGAATCAAAGCATTCGGTATGGGATCCCGGCTGCCGCATGACCAGCAGTTCGATTCCCGGCTGCGGCAGCCCGACAAAACAGCAGAGCCCGGCAGCGGAAGCTCGACAGCGGAAGCCCGACAGCGTTGGAAATCCCCATCGTCCCTAAGGTAAGTATAAACTAACCTAACCAACCCCCCTAACCATAACCCTCCTTAGGGGTGCCTAACCCTAACCTCCCCCCCAGGTGCCTAATCCTAACCTCCCCCCTCTAAGTGCCTAACCATAACCCCCCCTTCCCCGCTGCCTAACCCTAAGTCCCCCGGGGGAGGTGCCTAACCCTAACCCTCCCTACCCCCCCTGGGTGCCCTAAACCTAACCCTCCCCCCCCCCCCCCCCCGTGGCTGTCCGCTCGCGGCGTCCGGCTTCCCTTCGATCGGGATGCCGGGTGCCTGTCTACCGGCGTCGGGAAAATGACAGGCGTCTAGATTTTAGACGCCTGTCATTTAACCCTAGGCGGGATAGAGGATTCGGGAAAGATACGCTTGAGATACGCTTCTTAAACGTATCCCAGAATCAACTGGACACTTATGAATCATATAGATTCCTGTTCCTTCTTATGTTCAAAGTGGATTGATATCCCCTTAACAAAATAACGGAGCATTATCAATGACGTAATTATTTATTATCATAAATAATTAGACACCGGCTAACAGTTTTTAAATCACATCTTTATTTTTTTGCACACTTTTTATTTATGATGATTTCGCTCGCTTCTCATATGCCTTATATTGGATAGGATTAAAACATTTTTTATTTTAATTCATTATTAAAGTTACGTATTAGAACATATATTTTCTACATCACCTACAAGAGATTTCTTTTCCCTCTCCCCCGTTCCCATTTGTTAGAGGAACAGAACAGGACAAGGCACCCGGTGAGACTGACTGATGTGCAAGGCTCTTGTAGGGTCCCCAATCAATACTGACATTTTAAAACTAGAATTTTATAAATTGTGTTTATACTAGAAATTATTTAGATGTAACAGTGGGTCTGATTCAGCAAGGATCGATATTTATTTATTTATTATTACCAGTTATTTATATAGCGCACACTTATTCCGTAGCGCTTTACAGCGAGTATTTGCCCATTCACATCAGTCCCTGCCCCAGTGGAGCTTACAATCTATGGGCCTGATTCAGAGCCGTTCGCTATTTGCGGTCGTTCGTTCAAAAACAAGGGGTGGCTATTCAAATGATCCGTTCGCAAATTGCAGTCTGTTCACACCTCTAAGTCTGAACGAGCGAGCAAAACATACGCTCGTTTATTTGTTAAAAACGCCCCCTGGCCGCTCGCACCATACGTCATGTCCGCTATTTATTAGATTAATCGAGTACATCGACCAGCGTATGAACTGCTCGCTATTCTTGTGGTTGGTTTTTGCTACCACAATCTTGCGAACAGTTCTGGCTTAAAAAAAACCCAGTGACGTGGTCAATGACGCTGCTGTTTTAAATATGCACACCCATAAAACGCCCGTTTTGACCTTTAAGCACGCCTGCGTTCTGATTTCCACTCCCCGTTTACAAGCACCTTCCCCTGTTACCACCCACATACGCCTCATCCTGTCACTCAAATTATCAGGCATTCGCTATTTTGCGAGCACATGAATTTCGGCGACACTGACTGGTTCGCGCATGCGTATAACGATCCGTACGCATGCGCAGATGTGCGAACATCGCTCGGAACGAGCGTACTGCCGCTAGCGAGTGGCTCTGAATGAGGGCCTATGTTCCCTATCACATGCGCACACACATACACACTAGGGTTAATTTGTGTTGGGAGCGAATTAACCTACCAGTATATTTTTGGAGTGTGGGAGGAAACCGGAGCACCCGAAGGAAACCCACGCAAGCACAGGGAGAATATACAAACTCCACACAGGTAGGGCCGTGGTGGGAATCGAACCCATGACCTCAGTGCTGTGAGGCAGTAACGCTAACCATTACACCGTCTGTGCATCCAATTATTGCGATCGCAGCTCCGTAATCGCACTCAGATGTGCTGCGAAAATATGCCAATGATTGCAATCGCAATGCCGTCACATGGCCAGCACAGAAACGCCCATTGTCTCCTACTACCGCTATCTCACGTCCGTAATACTTTTAAATCCTTCACAAACATCGGTAACATCGAGTACCATCGGTCCCACACACAGAATTACAGCAGCCCTGACCTTACTTAATAATTGCTAACCTCGTTGCACGCAGTAAGTACTCAAACTGCGGATTCCGTCGCAATGGCTAATTTATGCATGCCCCTGTAACGGGGATCAACCACACTGGCCTGTCTGCGTTTCGCCACCCCCCCCCATTAACAACCCCAAATGGTCACTTCCTGGCAATCACTCTGCGATGGGTCTGCGTGGTTGCAGTGTGAACGCAGTGGAGCCTTCGCGCAGTGCGATGAATACGCGTTTTCAGTACGCAACAATCGCCCGTCTGCGTGCTTAATCGCAATAGCAATGGCTTGCTGAATCAGGCCCTGTCACAACAGAAGGTGAGGTACGGCTCGGTTTTTTAAAACTGGGATTTGAGATACAGCCCACAAGTTCAAGGATTTCCATAAGCAATATTGTAATTATAAATGATTAACAGGTCCCTGGAATAAGATAAGTTCAGTGACACCTTACACATAACACTGTAGTACGGAGGTGACTGACCTGATAAAATCATCCTCATGTAAAGAAACATCTCAGCAATCAGCTCTAATGTAAATACTCTGTGTGAAGAGCACACACCTGAGGGCCATAGGTGCAGGCTTGCTGAGGGGAACGGGAGTGGGAACAAAGCACCCAGACAAAGGCCGTCTACAGGAGGTGCAGTTAGGCCCCCGATACGGTTCCCATGTTCCTTCCGCCAAATTCAGATTTTTCCCGCCAAAAATCGGGTCTCAGAAAGCGGCAAAACGTTATCTTTCATGGACAAACATCATCTTTCATGGACTTATGTCCAGGATTGATGATGTTTGTCCATGAAAGATGACGTTTTGCCTCTTTCTGAGACCCGATTTTTGGCGGGAAAAATCCGAATTTGGCAGGAACTAATCCGAGCTTGCACATTCCTAATTATCACTGTCCTGCCATCCGCTGTGCAATAACACAATTCACATGATCAGATCCCACCCAATGTTCTCATGCTATGAAAGCAGAGACTGATGATGGGACTGATGCAGGGACTGGTGAGACAAAGTTTCCCATCAGGCACTGCCACTGCTCTGTCCACCTCACAAGAAGGAGATGCAGGATCTGGGAAAAGTCCTGGAGAACTCTCTGAAATTCTGGAGTTTCACGGACATTCCAAGTGTGCTGTGGATGTGAATGTCAGACATGAAGTGCCTCAGTGAGGTCACTCACTTCTAGGAAGCTGATTGGCTGCAGTTTCATGAATACAGGTTCATTGTTCAAAATGGCTGCCACCTCTGTGTCATTATATACACCGCATATGTCCTGTAACAAAACTAATCCTTGCCCAAGAAATGTGTACCGCAGGATACTTGCAGGCTTTCCACAGGTTGGTGGTTCAGGACTAACTCAAATTATTTATGTAATAGGCAAAACCAGTTCTGGTTACTGCCAATCTTCAAATATTTGGACAGAGAAGCGCAACCCCGTCTACCACCACATAACTGGCCTAAGATGACATATAAGCACAATTTACTTAATTTAATCGTTTTTGCTGAATTTCTCAACAAGAAACTTTTTGCCAAGCGGTGCCGTGAAATAACGATGGTACTCCAGGGCGCCATGATTCATTAAAGCTTGGGAACCACTGTACTAAATGAATTATGAGTGTGAGGGAATTTGTGACTTGTCTTCTCACTAATCACAGCAGTGAACAAGTCCCTGCCACCCACAAGATCGGCTGACTCATCTCATAAAATACTCTGTGCTGCTTTGAGCATCCATAGTATCTGATTGACAAAGCAGACCTTAATTAGAAGTTCCTGGATGGGGAGAAAATGACAGTACAATATTGCCCGACTTACCTGCCGAATATGGGGCCACCCAGAAGCTGAAGAATCCCGAAAACCGTCTGTAAGTAGCCAAACCCCACAGTGTCCAGACCGAGATTCCTTGCCAGATACTGTAACATGGGAAATGAATGAGGACTGGGTAGTTCATATGAATGGATAGCATAGCATACAGTGACTATGATGCGTAATATTAGGACTGTATTTCTCAGTAGAGGTAAGTGTGTCCCGTAGCCAGAGAGGCCAGCTAGCAGTGACTGTAAGGACTAATCTCTGGATAAGAAGGTATCACCGCCTCACAGTGCCTTGACCAAGGGCAACTGCAGATTAATATACAGCTAGAATTAACACCCTGGCTAAGTCCCGGATACCAGCAACATTCTCCAGGCAGATGGGTCTGGAAAAGAAATGCAGAGCTGTGGGCAGAAGGTTGAGCGGAATCGGTGTATTTCTAGAATCACATGGGAACCCTTGAAGTCCTAACCCATGGATTAAATGGGATGTCGTTAGCACCCAACGTGCGGAATGCCGACGGTCGAAATACCGCCACCGAAATCCCGTCAGCGTCCGGTTCCCGGGACCAGAATCCCGACTGCCAGCATCCCGAAGGTAAGTATCGGGTGCTAACGCTCCCACTAACCCCAATACTTTCTGTTGGGAGGTCAGCGGTAGGAGTGCCGGGATCATAATTACATCTCATTCTGACTATTGAGATTCAGAAAACAAAAAATACCTATGTATATATATTAGGCACAACCAATAGAATACAATAATGAACAATTGTTAGCTATATAGCAGCTCCCAATGGTAGTGATGGAAACACTACCCAATTAAAACAACATGAACAAAGACTGTATATATATATACCCAAGGGAGCGCTGAATTAATTAGTTTTAAATTTAATGCATATATAACATTACATATAAAAACATCAATGGGATTCAGATAAAAGATACAGTGTAGGTAATATACTATATCAACATATTCTCATAGAGATATATCACTGGTGACTGGTGAATTATGATCGCTTGAAAATGTCAATCAGAAGATCCTGTGGGAATCCACTAGTGGTATAGGTATTTGGTTAGCAGAGCCAATGTACCAGCATCATTTGTGTCCATATACCGTAGTCTCACCACCTTAGGGAAATCCTGAGCAAAGGCAAAGTCCCCAGATAGTACAGGTGGTAGGGCAATGCTGTGAATTACGTTCCTCATCTGATGATCAGAGACACCGCTTGCCAGTGCAGTGACGTCAGCGGCAATGGGAGCAACACATCGACGCCCAGATATGGAGAGATGTCACGGCTCTAATATATAAAGCGGAGATTTTTCATCCATAGTACCACAATGTTGAGCGGGTCCACTAGTAAAACAACCAGTATTAGATCCACAAACTTAGCGCGTTTCTCCGTTATTGAAGCATACAACGGTTTCCTCAGAAGAGCGCTCCCTTGGGTATATATATATACTATTGGTTCATATTGAGATTCAGAACCTGTCGACATTGTGGTGTCAACATTCTGACCAGATCCCGACTCCAGCGTTCCACTTCTCTGTAGGCTTCGGTTGTGTACGTATGTGTAATACATCAATAAAACATCCTTTATTTGCACAAACCTTTGCTGAAAGCGAATTCCTGCTTGACAACACAAAAAATACTTGTAACTCGTGATGGGGACTTTACAAGATGAGTTCTGCCCTACTGGTTAGAATGCTCATTCGTTAGAATGCCCCATTGCTTAGACTGTCCCATTGGTTAGAATGCTGACATTTTGACCAAGCCCTGATGGTCAATGTTAGGAGGCTTGGTTTTCAGGGAGTAAAATAATGTAGTATGTTTTTTTATTTTGTACAAAGCTGCCAACTATTTCCAATTACCAGAACCATTGTTAGTATTATGCACAATAACATTATTCTGCATGTTAGGTTCAAGTCTCACCATGACTCTCAGAATCAGTCCCTTAGGGTCTATTTATCATTGGTGGTGCTGCCCATAGCAACAATCAGCGTTTACCGATCATTGTTATAGGCTGTACTAGATAAATTATAGTTCTAAACTGATTAGTTGCTATGGGAAACACCTGCACTTGTCCTCTGTAGAAGGTTTGATACATATCCCCCTGTAAAAGTTATGAATGTCATGCTGTGTGACAGTCCTTGTGTGTAAATTATAATGAATGTCCTGCTGTGTGACAGTCCGTGTGTGTAACTTATAATGAATGTCCTGCTGTGTGACAGTCCATGTTTGTAACTTATAATGAATGTCCTGCTGTGTGACAGTCCATGTTTGTAACTTATAATGAATGTCCTGCTGTGTGACAGTCCATGTGTGTAACTTATAATGAATGTCCTGCTGTGTGACAGTCCATGTTTGTAACTTATAATGAATGTCCTGCTGTGTGACAGTCCATGTGTGTAATTTATAATGAATGTCCTGCTGTGTGACAGTCCACGTGTGTAACTTATAATGAATGTCCTGTTATGTGACAGTCCATGTGTAACTTATAATGAATGTCCTGCTGTGTGACAGTCCGTGTGTATAACTTACAGTATAATGATTGTCCTGCTGTGTGACAGTCAGTGTGTGTAATTTATAATGAATGTCCTGCTGTGTGACCATCCGTGTGTGTGTAACTTATAATGAATGTCCTGCTGTGTGACCGTCCGTGTGTGTAACTTATAATGAATGTCCTGCTGTGTGACCGTCCGTGTATGTGTAACTTATAATGAATGTCCTGCTGTATGACAATCCGTGTGTGCTACTTATAATGAATGTCCTGCTGTGTGACCGACCGTGTAACTTATAATGAATGTCCTGCTGTGTGACAGTCCGTGTGTAACTTATAATAAATATCCTGCTGTGTGACAGTCCATGTGTGTAACTTATAATGAATGTCCTGCTGTGTGACAGTTTGTGTGTATCTTATAATGAATGTCCTGCTGTGTGACAGTCCGTGTAACATATCATGAAATGTCCAGCTGTGTGACAGTCTGTGTGTGTAACTTATAAAAAATGTCCTGCTATGTGACAGTCCGCGTGTGTAACTTATAAATGTCCTGCTGTGTGACAGTCCGTATGTGTAACTTATAATAAATGTCCTGCTGTGTGACAGTCTGTATGTGTAACTTATAATGAATGTCCTGCCGTGTGACAGTCTGTGTGTGTAACTTAGAATGAGTGTCCTGCTGTGTGACAGTCCATGTGTGTGTAATTTATAATAAATGTCCTGCTGTGTGGCAGTCCGAGGGTGTAACTTATAATAAATGTCCTGCTGTGTGACAGTTCATGTGTGTGTAACTTAGAATGAATGTCCTGCTGTGTGACAGTCTGTGTGTGTAACTTATAATAAATCATCCTGCTGTGTGACAGTCCATGTGTGTGTAACTTATAATAAATGTCCTGCTGTGTGACAGTCCGTGTGTAACTTTAATGAATGTCCTGCTGTGTGACAGTCCATGTGTGTAACTTATAATGAATGTCCTGCTGTGTGACAGTCCGTGTGTGTAACTTATAATAAATATCCTGCTGTGTGATAGTCCATGTGTGTAACTTATAATGAATGTCCTTCTATGTGACAGTCCGTGTGTGTAACTTATAATAAATATCCTGCTGTGTGACAGTCCATGTGTGTAACTTATAATGAATGTCCTGCTGTGTGACAGTCCATGTGTGTGTAACTTATAATGAATGTCCTTCTATGTGACAGTCCGTGTGTGTAACTTATAATGAATGTCCTGCTGTGTGATAGTCCATGTGTGTGTAACTTATAATGAATGTCCTGCTGTGTGACAGTCCATGTGTGTGTAACTTATAATGAATGTCCTGCTGTGTGACAGTCCATGTGTGTGTAACTTATAATGAATGTCCTGCTGTGTGACAGTCCATGTGTGTGTAATTTATAATGAATGTCCTGCTGTGTGACAGTCCATGTGTGTGTAACTTATAATGAATGTCCTTCTATGTGACAGTCCATGTGTGTAACTTATAATGAATGTCCTGCTATGTGACAGTCCGTACAGCCTGCAGGGTACGGATACCCTGAGCTCTCCGGGGCACCAGGCACGGATGTCTCACATAACACAGATCACTACTTACCGGAGTGACTGCAAACTGCATGAACAGACAGGAGATATCCACAGCCGCCAGCAGGTAGGTTATCCTGATAACCTGCTGTTTGGCTCTGGGGCTCCCTGGATCTGCAGCCATGGTGGTAAGTGGATCACAGCCTCTGTGTACTGAGCATGGGATTAATTAGAGTTTTAAGGTTGAAGCTGTTCCTGTTTATTATGTGCAAAGTTCAGAGGAGATACCGCCCCCAGTATGACTGTGAGACTCCGTTCTGTGCATTAACCATTCCAGGACTCCTCAGGGCCATGCTGCTGCTCGTTACGTATTAGCCGGATCCACACTAAGGGGCCTATGTATCAAAGCTGGGAGAGAGAGAAAACTGTAACAAATAAATCACCAACCAATCAGCTCCTAGCTATCATTTTATAAAACACAGCCTGCAAAATGTAAATTGGAAGCTGATTGGTTAGTACTTTATCTCTCACAATTTTAGCTCTCTCCCAGCTTTGATACTGTACATAGGCCTCTAAATACACACATAGCCATAGTGGGATATGTACTAAGCCTTGGAGAGAGAAAGTGGAGAGTGATAAGGTACCAACCAATCAGCTCCTGTCATTGTTCAAGCACAGCCTGTAAACTGACAGGAGCTGATTGGTTGGTACTTTCTCTCTTAGTACATCAGACACACAACCACCCTGACCTATTATGTACATGTAGGGCCTGATTAGTAGTCAGACACCAGTCCGAAAATGGGCACATCCCGAGATTAGCAGCCGCACCCTGGCGGAGGTGGACAGGTTGCTCCATGTGTGGCTTCTTCTCTCCTTCTGTGAAATTGGTATTTCTGGATGGCAACCCTGCAGCCACACACGGCACAGATGCATCTCGTGAGAGTGACATGCACCACAGCTCCCAGAGCGCTGCCCATGCCCCTAGCATGGTGAAAACAGGGGGGCATTTCCTTTGAGGCCACGCTCCTCTGCTGCAAGGTCACGTACCCTGGTGCAAGAAAGATCCATCTAAAAAAGTGTGCGTAGATCTTATGTATTAAGCCATGTTTTCACTATTTTATAACTCGTATTAATTTCCCTGAAATATACTTTTACAGAAGTTTAGATTATAACCCCAAAGCGATGTTTATAACCTTTTATAGGGGTAAGCGATGCCTCCTTTTCTGATGCAATAATGCAGGTTACTCTCCCTATCTTACCCTAAGGAAGAGAGGGAGAACGCAGTGGCAATGGCAGAAAGCACCTCGTGACTAATTGCTTTGGTCATGCTTTAACACACTTTTAAAGGCTGAGATGTGAAAAGAACTAAACTTCGTTTGAATGTGATATACTAAAAGGGGAAAGCTTTGACAAGGAACATAGATGTCATTCACATTTGGATAACTATGCAATTTAGGAGTAAATGACAATGCAGGCAGGCTTATTCTCACACTGTTTGCAATGGGGTATATCAGGAGCAGTGACTTACATAAGTTACAGGACAGAAATCAGATAGCTAAAAGAAATCAGTGCAGAACAGAAATCATTGGCGAGCAGAAATCTCTGCAGACCAGCATTGGAGACCATGGCATATAAGAATGTGTTTGAAGGAAATAGTAACTGTCAGTGCAGGTGCAGTGTGACAGTTGGAGGAAATTAGTAACTGTTAGTGCAGGTGCAGTGTGACAGTTGATCATCTGACTCACTGCTCTTCTGTTGGAGCTCTGCCTGCCCCCGACTGGTACATACCAGCCTGTGCCTTCAGATCAGTGCAGTTTTACGCACTGGAAGACATCCTGAGCGAACTTGCTTAAACATGAGCCTGTAATACTTCTCCGAGCAGTGGTAGGAGATCAGAGGCACAGCACCGTGACCATCGGGTGGGGCAGTATATAGGACAGCTAAATGGGGACACATACCATGTAGTGAGGTTAGATCAGGGCAAAGAGAGACCCTGATAGAACAAAGGCTGAATAAAAACAATCAGTGAGACTGTCAGCTCTGGGGACAAATAATATTGTGTGATGTTACGGTGATTATGCAACTAAGATTAATTCATCAGAGAGATAGTCTGGCACCCATCAATTTATAAACTAGTACCATGCTACGATGTCTGTAAAAGCTACATACTCATCTTTCTTTATACTGAGGCCAGAAACTAATAGGTTGTGGGTTTAAGACTCCACCAATTAGAGGTGAACTAACAGTCGAGTTTGGACTCAAAGTTGTCAGATTTAATACCGGTGACTTTGCATTTACCTGGCAAACTCGCCAGTCTGTTCCGGTGATATGTTATACATAGGGGGAGGGGCCCTAGATTGCACACCCTAAGCACAATGTGAGGTGCTACCTGCTGAGACTTGTAGTGCTGCAGGCATAAAGAGACAAATGCAAGTGCACACTGTAACCATGCTGAACCTAATAATATAACTGCTAAATTGCATCAAAGAGGTTCTTTGCATAGTAATGGCCATAATTATGGGCCTACCCACCGCATCCAGGTGACCTCTATCAGGCAGGTCCCTAACACTCCTATGGAACAAATACAGGGAACGGGACCCCCCAGACCAACCCAGCAGAACCGCCCCATGGCATCACACTAGTGTGAGATTTAAAGTGAGGGTTAAAGAATAATAAAGAAGAAAGCCTATGTGTTAAATCCTACATAAGTAGGAGGTTATAATAAAAAGTGTATAAAGTCCTACATATCAAAACAAACTAAAGAAGTGAAAAAGTGGACACTATGATGCCATGAAGCAGTCCAGCCACACCAGCCCAGAGAGCCCCGCACCCCAATACCAGTCCCAAAACTGACACAGCATATATATAATAGGTCTTACCCTCAGTGTGCCTCATTAGATGTGCAGTCTTGGAGTGCAAGGACTCCTTGCTATTTAAAAACACCCAGGAACAGGTGGTATGTTTCAAGCTTGAAAGGACGAATGTGAAAGACACGAGCTGGAAACTCGGCAGAAAATGGCTCTGGCTGGTGAGACTGAGCAGGCGACAAGGAGTTTTAACTTTCTGTCCGGGCAGAACATAATAAAGAGCCACATTAAATATCTGTACTAATTTGCCTCTAATTAATACAATTAAGAGCCCCCCAAAATACTAAATATTAACATAAATATATTATTGTCTGCTGGATATGGAGACAGAGAGGGGGGACGAGGCGGCAGAGACAGTGTGAGCAATGAGACCTGCAGGATGAGGGGGGGGTGGTGCACAAGACACCAGGAAAGGGCTGGAGAGACTAGGAGGGATAAGGCTGAAGGGACACGGGGCCGATGATCTGACAGCCGACTCACCTGTTCCTACCAGGAACGGATGGGGGGGCCCAAAAATGAGTATCGGGCTTCAAGATTTCTAATGCTAGCCCTGGGTAAGTGTCTGAGTCTGTGAACTCAGACCCCCCCCCTTACAGACAGACAGATGGGGCTATATACAGATGCTTCTCGTTATTACTGCATATTGTTTCTATCTGTGTATTATTATTATCATCGTTTATTTATATGGCACCACAAGTGTTCCGCAGCGCCTTACAAGGTACATAACCAAAAAGTGACTTACAGTAAAATACAATACAATGAAGGACAAGGACATGGATAATATACATTGATACATAGGTGGCCATAACACCCACATAAGCAACAAAGCATAGGCACCAAGTGTTAAGTGTCCTAGTTGTGAGTAAGAAGTAGATGAAGAAGCACAAGAGGGTAGAGGGCCCTGCTCGCAAGAGCTTACATTCTGAAGGGGAGGGGCAGACAGACGGGCATGATACAAATGGGGAAGACAGGGAGGAAGGAGCATGTAGTAGCAAGTTAGGATGAGAGCTGTAAGGCTGTGATGAAGTAGTGGGTCTTGAGAGCCCGTTTGAAGGATTGTAGAGAGGTGGAGAGTCTGATGGGGAGAGGGAGAGAGTTCCAGAGGTGGGGAGCAGCACGGGCAAAGTCTTGGAGGCGGGAGTGGGAGGAAGTAATCAGTTGGCATGAGAGGCGGTGTGCATTTGTTGATCGAAGAGGGCGGACAGGAAAGTGAAGGGAGATGAGACCAGAGATGTAAATGGGAGAGGAATGGGTGAGGGCTTTGTAAGTGAGTGTGAGAACCTTGAATTGGGTTCTGAAGGGGAAGGGGAGCCAGTGGAGGGCTTGTAGGAGAGGTGAGGAGGATGTAGAGCGTTTGGAGAGGAAAATAAGCCGTGCAGCAGCATTGAGGACAGACTGGAGAGGAGAGAGATGGGATTTGGGGAGGCCAGATAGGAGGTTACAGTAATCCAATCTTGAGATGACCAGTGAGTGTATTAAGGTCTTAGTAGCATCCTGGGAGAGAAAGGGTCTGATCCTGGAAATATTTTTAAGATGGAAATGACAGGACTGTGAAAGGTTCTGGATATGTGGTTTAAAGGAGAGGGAGTAGTCCAGGATAACTCCAAGACAGCGCACTTTGGGGCTAGAGGAGATAGTTGTGCCATCAATTGATAAAGAAATAGTGGGAGGTGAGGTTATGTGGGAGGGTGGGAAGACGATCAGCTCTGTCTTAGACATATTAAGTTTAAGAAATCGCTGGGACATCCAGGAAGAGTTAGCAGAGAGACAGTTGGAGATACGAGTGAGGAGAGAGGGAGAGATGTCAGGGGAGGAAAGGTAGATCTGAGTGTCGTCAGCATAGAGATGATATTGGAGGTTAAAAGAGCTGATGAGTTCACCTAGAGAGGATGTATAGAGAGAGAATAGGAGAGGTCCAAAAACAGAACCTTGGGGAACACCTACTGTGAGAGGATGTGGGGGGGAAGATAAGCCATGAGAGGAGACGGAGAAGGATCGATCAGAGAGGTAGGTGGATAGCCAGGAGAAGGCAGTGTCATGTAGACCAAGGTAGTGAAGGATTTGCAGCAGGAGAGGGTGGTCCACAGTGTCAAAAGCAGCAGAAAGGTCAAGGAGAATGAGCAGCGAGTAGTGGCCCTTGGAGTTGGCAGCAAGGAGATTGTTGCTGACTTTTGTGAGGGCAGTTTCAGTGGAGTGGAGAAAACGGAAGCCAGACTGAAAAGGGTCAAGGAGGGAGTGGGAGGAAAGAAAGGTGCTGGGCGGTTGTAAACAACACGCTCAAGGAGTTTGGATGCAAAAGGGAGGAGAGAGATGGGACGGTAGTTGGCGAGAGTGTTAGGATCAAGAGTAGGTTTTTAAGAATGGGGGAGACAAGGGCATGTTTGAATGCAGAAGGGACAGTGCCAGATGAGGGAGAGATTGAGGTGGGCAAGATGGGAATAGGCATATATATAGTAAGCAGTGTTTTATGATCACCTATATCATTAAGTCTAAAAAAAAAAACATGTCTCCTGTAATACTGGGCAGAATGCTGCCGTTACTTAGTCGCTGGGTCATACGTACATCAGGCTGCACTTCCTGCGCTGGTTGCGTGCACTCTGCAGGTCGGAGTGGAGAATGTGTAGCTAACGTGACACTGCTGGTATCATCCAGAACATACATGTTATATACCCAGCTCGGCTCACATTTAGAGCTTTCAGTTTTGTTTTGTTGCTTTTTGGCAGATTTCCTCTGTGTAACCAATTTACAAGAAGAGGACCTGGAATTCCCAGACAGAAGGGATGTAGATTGTAAGGAGTACTGTATTACTCCCAGTAACTGGAACTCCCATTTGCACAGGACTTGAAGGGACTTTCCTCTGTTTGCTTCATTTACTGGGTGTGTGGATTAGTATCACCTGGTTATCATCCAATTGATGCTTCCACAGAGATGTACAGTCTCCAGGACACAGGTTCCCTTCTGCATGCATAGCGTCGGGTGGTCTGGCCCCTGCGACGTAAGAGGTGTGACTATGTCCGGCAGCTGTTGGAGACTGTCAGAGGCTCATATACTAGAAGGGGTGCTGGGATTATTGGGTACATCAGCCCTGATGGTTTCAGCTCTCACATCTCAGTGGTTTGCTGATAAAGAACTATTGTAAAGTGACACATTGCCAGACACTGGAGGCATCAACCAAACAGCCATATTACCCAGCAGCAGAGCTCAGCATGGCCTGGACTAGTATATGGCTGGGTTCCTTCAGTGTCTCTTAAATAACCCAATACTGTAAATGCTATTTAGCACTATTGAAAGCATATACAGGGGCGTGAGACCCATACTAGCTGGTTCCATTTTGTTACATTTAACCACAGAGAACACATTAGAGGAAATTAAGGCCCTGATTCAGAGCCGGACGCTCTGACCAGAGCGCTCTCTCTGAATCAGGGCCCACCTCCATTAAAATGGAGCGTCCTCCTGCATATACGAGCGTGCAAAAAGATGGTCGCGATGGTCTTGACCATCGCGACCATTGGAACTGCGAGTGGAAGCCTGCGGTGATGTCAGTGGGGCCGGCTTCAGACGGTAGACGTTCCCTTGGGAACGCCTCCGTCTGGCAGGCACGCCCACCAAAGGGGGCGTGCTGTCAGTCACCATCGACAGCACGCCCCCTTTGATGAGACACTCCGAGCGAAGGAAAGTCCTTCGCTCGCCGGGTCTCGCGCATGCGCACGACGGAGCTCCCTCCGTCATGCGCAGTGGGGAACATCGACCCACTTGCGAGCGTACTGCCGCTCGCGAGTGGGTCTGAATGACCCCCTAAGTGTCCTCTACTGAGCCCCCCGGACAGCAAGACCAGGACTCATTAACCACCACATGGGAACCCACTTAACATGGTCACTAGCATGTGATGCAACCCCACTCGGTAAGAGCCCCTAAGTACTACAGCCAGACCCGGATTTACTGCATGGGAGCCTGTACGCACATGACTCTTAATGTTCCTTCTAAGATGAAGCATCTGGAGATTAGTGTTAAAAGGAAATTTGCTAAATTCTGAGGGATTGTGAATACAGCCATTCTGTTGGGAGTCTTCATTAGTTTCCTTCTTTTTGCTCAGTTTAATAGTAAAACTGTGACAAGGCATGCTGGGATGTGTAGTTCCACTGCACCTGGAAGAGGACGCATGTCAAATGTCCCAACTCTAGGGGGGAACATTGGTCCTAAACGTAGCCATTCCCACAAGACTTTGTAAGTCCCATACCAGGCTGCACTGTTCCCTGTGATATCTGTTGATACTTCCCTCAGTCCATCTTTGTAGAAGTAGAAACGTCTGACATCTGTTCCGGGAAAAAGCTGCCTCTCACCCCCTGACATGCGCTAGACACAAGCTCATTGTGTGCCAATGGGCAGACCGCGCTGCAGCTGCACGCCCACGATTCTCGGGTGATTGACAGCACAGCAGCAAAGTGATATTTCTATGAATGCATTATTGTATATGCTGCACAATACACGTTCCTAATCTGCCTTATAAATCCACCGCATATTTGCAGATGGTCTTAGGGTCCTGAATTACCCCGCAGACTCTCTGACCCGCCTGGCAAAAGACCGCACATGACTCGGACACATCTTGGGCGTTTCTCTCCATCCGCCAAATGAGCATCAATGAGTGTCAGCTGGGCGTACAGACTTATTGAGCTTATTCAGACGCTCTCGCTAGATGCGTACACTCGCTCGATGCGTATACTAAGTGACGGCAAGGCAGGCGATCGCACGGCAAGGCCTAAGCACGCTCACTAGGTCTTGGCGTGCGATCGCCCTGTGTATGCAGACGCCCACCAGCCTGTCTTAAGACGCCCACTTGCGCAATTCATCTCCAGGAAGTGTATGCAACCATCGGTACATTGTGCACCATCGGATGCATTCTCAGCGCTTGAGGTTGACTATACCCTACCACAAGCACTTCAGTGTAAAATTCAACCAGGCGACGACGTGTACTATGACGCTACCTCTTAATTATGCACGCAAATGAAACGGCGTTGAGACGCTCAGACACGCCTGCGTTCGCACCTCCACTCCCCCATTTCTAGTGGTCTGCCCCTGTCACCACCCACAAACGGCCTCTCCTATCACTCACTCTGCTGGGCTGTCTATGCTGGGCGAGCGTACGCTTCCCGATCTCTCGCACTGGTTCGCGCTCGCACACTGTGATGCATACGCACAATGCGAACCATCGGCAGCTACACGCGAACGTATCCTAGCGAGAGGGTCTGAATCAGCTCCTATGTCCGCAATATGGGCAGAGTTACATGTGACCTTTGTGCGTTATCTCTGCGGATATTCTGCATCTCATAAATGCTCAACATTCCCCATAAACCTTTCTAGTAATGTTACATTTACTAATGTTACTGTATTCTCTGCACATGTCTACTTACTGTACATGACTGTGTGCCGGGGGGCTGCTTACAGGGGTTTCCCACCTTTAGACGACTTATAGACTGGGGTTGTTTTGATTCCTGTATTCTTTATAAATACAGTACAGTAGGTAACTGTTTTTTATACGAGCAGAAAGATGTGTATATACATACTGTGGAATATTACACAATGCTGATCCATTGGTCAAACAGATCTGTAACAAGATATATTAAGCCCTGGGCTGGAAACAACACACATTGCGCCACCTCCCCCTTCCCTCCACACACACAAATACACATACATTTGGTGGGGGCAACAGTAACCGCCCCTGGTGATGTAAATCTAAGTGACTGCCATACAATACAAAGGGCATTATAGTGAACGCCATACAATACATAGGACATCGTAGTGACTGCCATACAATTAATAGTCCATCCTAGTGACCGCCATCCAATACATAGTCCATTCTAATGACCGCCATCCAATACATAGTCCATCCTAATGACCACCATAAAATTCACAGGCCATCCTAGTGACAACCATACAATACATAGGGCATTCTAGTGTCCATCATACAATACATAGAGCATCCAGTGACCACCATACAATGCATATAGTATCTTAGAGACTAACATACAATACTTAGGCCATCCTAGTGACCGGCATACAATACACAGGCCATCCTAGTGTCCGATGTGTAATACATAGGCAATCCTAGTGACCGCCATACATCTGCATCCTAGTGACCACCATACAATACATAGGAATTATGGTGGCCACTATACAGACATTTTGGTGACTGCCATACAATACAGAGGACACTACTGACTGCCATGTTTGAAATAATGTTATTATAGCGGATTTACCATGACCACTACCATCTACGCCCCAGTGTACCTTGAAGGCTACTAAAACGTGTATTTGTCTTCTGCAAATACTTTAATAGAGATCAGTTGTGTATTTTGTGAGCATTTTATATGGTAGCACTTTTTTTGAGCAAGTAAATGAAGAATTAAAGTCACATATAGTTTAGGACTGTCATTGTCACATTTATTCAATACATCAGAATGAGAGGAGAAAGAGAGAGGGGGAAAAACAGCCAATCAAAGAGGAGGGAAAAGCAGCCAATCAGAGATGAGGGAGAAAGGAGGAGATCGGGGAGGGTAGAGACGATCTACCAGCACTGAGCCATCATGCAGCGTATAGAGCTAGGTCCTATTGAAACGATACAACACAGATTGGGCAAATCATCTTTATTTCTGATTTTTGGGACTGAGAATGAATAGGAGTAAAAAATGAAGCCAAAGGCATTTGTGGCCATTTTTACAGTCATATAATGTGCATATTAAGATACAGCCGTCCACATCTTCCTCGCCTCCAGGCAACTTTCATTTACTGAAACTTTTGGGCCCCCTTGCTTCATCCTGAAGATGTGTTTTGGAGGAGGAATTCTTTGTTTTTCTCCTATGCATCCCTGGCTTCCTGTGTGCAATCTGTCACACATTTATTTTTGCAGAAGGTTGTTACATTTAAGCTAGCTAAGATATGACTTATTAATGTTTTCATGGTATGAGACATGTACATGCATAAAAGTTATAAAATACCATTTTTATATGAGGTCAACCTCGAAGGCAAGTTGTTTTGTTTGAAGGAGCTAGGTGTAGTGTTTCCAGATATATACAGGAACAAGGGCTGCTTACAAGGCAAACTAGTGAGGTGGGCATTGATTATAGTATATTCCTGCTAGCAATGAGCCATTATAAAATGCAAATTAAGCAAGGTTTGGGTTCGGTGATCAAGCCCGTAATTCTAGCTCACTATCATATATATCACATCATATATAGCCCAGTTATATTAAAGGTATAATGTACTATAGCCTGAGGATAGGAGAAGACCCATGATCACATGTGAGCAGACTTCTATCATCCATATATTTTAAACATTATGGGGCATATTCAATTAGGTGTGAGAATAGTACCAATCCTGCACCTGTGGGGTTATTCCTGCAGCTCCGGAATTGTTGCTATACAGTTAGAAACAGGGTTTTTTAGTTTTTGAGCGCCTGGTGGTTTCTTTTTTGAGAGCATGGCCAACTTTTCCTAAAAACTATATTTTTAGGGAAAATGGTAGGGACTTGCTCTGAGACCCCAGTGGCACCTCTCCTAAAGACAATTGGAAGTTTCCAATTAGTGTAATTAGTGCCTAATTACTCACCTTCTGCAGCGGTGTCTTCTTCCTGAATATGCCACTAGATCAGGGGTGGGGAACCTTTTTTCTGCCGAGAGCCATTTTGATATATATAACATTATTCGCGAGGTCGGTGCAGGCCATGCCCTCTATGTGTGATGTCACCTGGGGGCGGGGCCACAATTGCCAGTGATTACAGCAATGCCCGGAGCATCCTGAGGATGCTCCGGGGAGCTGTAAGGGCAGCGGTGTGACCGTCTGAAGTGTCCTAAGGACTCTCCAGGCGGCACTGCTGCATAGATTCTGGCTGCACGGTGCCATCCTAGCTACAGTGCTATCCAGATGAGGCTAGCAGAAAAAAAGCTCAGAGGGCCAGACCAAATGATTCCGCCGGTCTTATATGGCCCCCGGGCCTGCCCTAGATGGTGATGATAACCCATAAAATGCTAAATTGTAGGGTTTTTTTTCTTTAAAATAAAGCAAATATATTGCTGGAATAAGGTTGTTTAAAAATAATATGAAAATGGGACTTACAACAAAGTAGTATGAGGAAGAAAAGGATGGAAAATTAAAGCATTTTATAAAATTAAGAGATATGTAACCCAAAAAGTAAATTGTCAATTACCAGCCCCTTCCACGCAACTAGCAGAAAGGCAGGAGCCTCATATCAGGGGCTGTGGAGAACCTAACAGCTCTTCTCCCTGCTTCATCCACAGGGGGGCACTTACTTCTCACATCTCTGGCAATGTCAGTCGGGGGGGAATCTTGTGAAGCTACAGCAGAACAGCGGAGATGAGGGAGCTCATGACGGACCGCAGAGATAAGGGGACGGATGACGACTGCAAAGATGAGGGAGCGGATGACGGACTGTGGAGGTAAGAGAGCGGATGACGGACTGTGGAGGTAAGAGAACGGATGACAGACTGTGGAGGTAAGGGGGAGGATGATGGACTGTGGAGGTAAGAGAGCGAATGATGGACTGTGGAGGTAAGAGAGAGGATGAGAGACTGTGGAAGTAAGAGAGCGGATGACAGATTGTGGGGGTAAAAGATCGGATGACAGACTGTGGGGGTAAGAGAGCGGATGACAGACTGTGGAGGTAAGAGAGCGGATGACAGACTGTGGAGGTAAGAGAGCGGATGACAGACTGTGGAGGTAAGAGAGCGGATGACGGACTGTGGAGGTAAGGGGGTGGATGACGGACTGTGGGGGTAAGAGAGCGGATGACAGATTGTGGGGGTAAGAGAGCGGATGAGAGACTGTGAAGGTAAGAGAGCGGATGACGGACTGTGGAGGTAAGGGGGTGGATGACGGACTGTGGGGGTAAGAGAGCGGATGACAGATTGTGGGGGTAAGAGAGCGGATGAGAGACTGTGAAGGTAAGAGAGCGGATGACGGACTGTGGAGGTAAGGGGGTGGATGACGGACTGTGGAGGTAAGAGAGCGGATGAGAGACTGTGGGGGTAAGAGAGCGGATGAGAGACTGTGGGGGTAAGAGAGCGGATGAGAGACTGTGGAGGTAAGAGAGCGGATGATGGACTGTGGAGGTAAGAGAGCGGATGAGAGACTGTGGAGGTAAGAGAGCGGATGATGGACTGTAATGGGTAAGAGAACAGATAATGGACTGTCGAGGTAAGAGAGCGGATAATGGACTCTGGAGGTAAGGGGGGCGGATGACAGAATATTGCTGATAAAAGTTGTTCTTTGTGAAGTAAAGCTTTTATACATGATGCATTTATCTCATGATTCATCTGATCTCAGATAAATTCCCCGACATGAGAGTCTGCACATGTACATTGCAGAATAGGATTATAACGTGTGAGCTCTGACATCATAACTCACCCTTTATAATGGTATTGAGCACAGTAATATATATGTATTATTGTCTAATATTATACCACAATATCGTATTTATTCTGTATCTGGCCGTGTAAGTGGAAAAACCTGTGTATCAGGTTCAGGAAACTACACTCTCAGTAACACCAAAGGTAGTTCTAGAAATGAAACATGATATATATATTATAAGGGATGCAGATATCTACATGGACATTACCACTATTGTACAAAGTATTTAGTAGCTCTGGAGTGCTAGACACAAGCCTGCTGTACTGATTTATATTTGGATTAACTAAAAAAAAAAAAGATTCCTATACACAGAGTTTTACATCAACTATGAAGGATCACTAAGAAAAAGATGTACAGATGTGTCCTCAGACGCCCAGCCTCAATACGCAAATGTGGTGCAAGACGCCTGGTGCGAGATGGCCATGTGGAAAACAGCCGCAACCTCTGCGCACAGATAGACTCAGTTGCATACAGATATACAAAAATTAATCAGTGCAGTCTTTGTGCTCAAACAGGAATATCCCTAAGATCTGTCCGGTATAAAGCAAACGAGCAGAGCGGACACGAGCTGCTCTCAGGCTCAGCGTACAGTGCCGTCAGCCTCAGCGTACAGAGCCGTCAGGCACAGCGTACAGCGCCGTACACACAAAGCATAGGGGGGTGCGGACGATTCAGATACTCCTCCTAAGAGGAGGAGACCCATTATCAATGCCCTCAGCCATCATTCCAAATGAAAAAGACAAGAATAAGTGCAGTGAGAAAATGTGGGGAGGCCTTTAAATAAATGAATAGTGACCGTGAGTAAGTAATAGTATGACCCCATCACCCTGGCTGGATATATAAACATTGTATTTACCAGCTAGGATGTTAGGGCAAAGGTGCCAAGTGTCCTACTCAGCTCTAGCTATGAGAGATCATGATAATATGTAATAATGAGAATTTTCTAATACACATAGGTTTGGATGGTTCGAGTACACCTGTGACGTTACCTAGCAGCTGTGAATCCCCCCTCTCCTCCCCACCAAAATGAAGTCAGCCATTTGGGAATCACCCTCTTTGCTAACCAGAGGGGAGAAGGAACCAGACAATCGCAAGTTCCACCCCAATCTGAGGAATAAAGGAACACGCACGTGTCTAGTGAAAGGTGCAGCCACTGAAGACCCCCCGAGATCCATCACAGTATAAATACTCCCCAATTCCTGAATCCATTTCACTAACGGTCTTCTTCCAAAACTGTACTTAAATCTGTTTGTTATAATTCCAGTTATCGGACATCATAAAAAAAAAATGGCAACACGGCAGGCGCCCTGATCCGCTGGTGGCATCACTACCCAGCCATCAGGGCTTCCCACTGTAGTGTCGGGACATTGCTCCAATCACAGTGTGTCACCGGGCAGCACAGATCCTGAAGACCTTATACTGGGCAGCAGGAGAACCCTGCAACTTCAATGTACATTCATTCATTATCAGTGGGGTCCAGCCCACCAGTACATCGGTGTAAGGAGGGACGTGGGAGCAGGAGCTGCATTGCCCCCTATGCTGAGTGGGACCTTGTGCTCAATGGTAGGATACAGAAATCCAGGCCGGGAGCCCCAGTTCTGCTCACTGCTTCCCCAAATACTTGCTGTAGACTTGATAGACCTCGGGGTTCTGCTGGGCAAAGTTCTCCGCTGTGTTCCGCTGCAGCCAATCCGATGACCGCATCTGGTTCTGGAGTTGAACTATGAGATCACCGAGGTTGGAGCTGGAGGGCTCGTGGTGGCTGGACACGTAGATTACCTCATCTGTGCTGTCCGCTTTGCCGTCTTCCTCTACGTGGTTACGCTCCACCTGCATCTCCTTCTCCCTCTGTTCCAGCACCTTGCGGATCCGCTGCATTCCTGAGAGGACAAAACAACGATTGGGGATTGGTAAATGAGGGCCGCATGTCTCATGCTCTCTAGTGAATCCCAGCCCCCCAAATCCGTAAGGTGAACCCCAAGTTAGTCATTAGAGATATTCTCCAGAAGTGTTTCCCACCAGTTATTCTACACAGAATCGTTGCGACGTATGGCGTATAGACGCTAGGTGGTATGGGGACATATCTGTATCAGTTTTGTTAATGGTATTTTATTGCAGATTACTTTATCCTGTGTTAAATCCTGTATATACTGTTAGTATTTATCATGGTTACATTATGATGCGGAGATAAGGTAGGATCTCACACACCACCAACTTTCTTCCGCATGGTCACCTGAAGACTGTGCTAGGAAGGAGTAGAGACAGGAAGGATGCACAGCGGAGACACAGCTACACACTCACCTAGCTGCAAGCGGTGCGTCTTGTCAGAGAAGATGACTCGGAACCAGCCAGGCTCGGCGCACTCGAAGGCTTTCCCGCAGGACAGGAGAACCTTGTTATCCAGGAAGTGTCTCCAGAGGGTAATTTCCTCCTTGAAGGTGGGAGCCCTCAGGTACTGCGGGAAACAACATTTATCGTGATAAGCCGCGGCAGCAGGCGCGGCATGAATACGGCATGGGAAAAACTAAAAAATATAGGCCAGAGGCTCCCCAACACTTCAGGTTCCCCAACACTTCAGGTTTTAGAGATATCTATTGTTGAGCACAGGTCGTTACATCAAATTGACTGAGGTACTAATTAAGGGCCTGATTCAGACCCACTCGCGAGCGGCTGTCCGCTCGCAAGTGGGTCGATGTTATGGACTGAGCATGCGCACGACGGAGGGAGCTCCGTCGTGCGCATGCACCAGATGCGAAGGAAAGTCCTTCGCTCGTTGTGTCTGATCAAAGGGGGCGTGCTGTCGATGTTGATTGACAGCACGCCCCCTTTGGTAGGCATGCCGGGGGCGTGCCACCCTGACGGGGGCGTTCAGTCAGTGATGTCAGTGGGAGTGATTTTGGCTCTGATAGAGCCAAAATCACTCCGGAGCTTGCGGTTGAAAACCTCAACCGCAGGCTCCGGCTCGCAGTTTCGATGGTCGCGATGGTCACGACCATCGCGGCCATCAAAATGCACGCTCGTATAGGCTGTGGGTGGTGACCCACAGCTATACGAGCGTCCAGGAGGACGCTCCGTTTTCATGGAGGCCGGCCCTCATTCAGAGCGTGCTGTCAGGCCCTTGAGCTTCCAATTCTTGCCATAGGGATGTGTAATGTGTTTGGGTACTATATTGCTGCTCCCGGTGGATGTACACACAGGAAGCACCGTTCTGTATGTGAGTAGTCAGAGCTGGAAGTAACCTGTCATTCAGCGGCTACTGTCCAACATCTGAAGACTGAAAAGTGATTCATTTTGGTGCTCAAACGCTACGAATTGGTTCGGAGAGCGGCGGTGAAGACCGCGGGGCTTTTAGAGAAGGCGGCTCGTCAGCTGGGATGACAGGCGGATCATGATGACATACGTACAAGGGAGATATGAGGTCATGTTTTATTTTAAATCACTGAACTCCAGCCAATACTACTACTTGCAGGTTCATATTATTACGTATTTACCTTTGTATTCTGCAATGCAGGGGGCAAATAGTTTGTTAATCCTTTTGAAAATAAAAACAATTAGAAAAAAAAGAAACTATTCGGCAACAAAACCGCATATTGCCACTTTACCTGAAGATTTATAATCAATTATCAACATCTAATTTCCTAGCACATTTCTTATCGCAATTACACCCTCTCTCCTAGACCAGTGGTTCTCAGCGTTAACCCTCAAGTTTTCCCAACAGGTCATGTTTTGTGGATTCCGGTCTGTGGCAGCAGGTGGGGCAATTACTGACCCAGGAACGTAGATTAATCCACCTGTGCATGATTAAAGAGATCCAAAAACCATGACCTGTACTTGAGGACTGGAGTGGAGAACCCCTGGGCTAAAGTAACGTCAGGGCCGTAAATAGGGTGGTGCAACCAGTGCCATGGCACAGGGCACCGCAGGGCAGGGGGCGCTGTTTAGTATCATTCTCACTTGAAGCTTCCTCTTCTTTTATCCCCAGCATCTCCTGGCCTCCCCTATCTCTTCCCCGGCCCTTCCCCATGAGGCCATGGCCCTCTCTCAGGTGCACTATATTATGTCCCTATTTATCCCCAGCATCTCCTGGCCTCTCCTATCTCTTCCCTGGCCCTTCCCCATGAGGCCATGGCCCTCTCTCAGGTGCACTATATTATGTCCCTATTTATCCCCAGCATCTCCTGGCCTCCCCTATCTCTTCCCTGGCCCTTCCCCATGAGGCCATGGCCCTCTCTCAGGTGCACTATATTATGTCCATATTTATGCCCAGCATCTCCTGGCCTCCTCTATCTCTTCCCCGGCCCTTCCCCATGAGTCCATGTCCCTCTCTCAGGTGCACTATATTATGTCCCTGTTTATCCCCAGCATCTCCTGGCCTCCCCTATCTCTTCCCCGGCCCTTCCCCATGAGGCCATGGCCCTCTCTCAGGTGCACTATATTATGTCCCTATATATCCCCAGCATCTCCTGGCCTCCCCTATCTCTTCCCTGGCCCTTCCCCATGAGGCCATGGTCCTCTCTCAGGTGCACTATATTATGTCCCTATTTATCCCCAGCATCTCCTGGCCTCCCCTATCTCTTCCCTGGCCCTTCCCCATGAGGCCATGGCCCTCTCTCAGGTGCACTATATTATGTCCCTATTTATCCCCAGCATCTCCTGGCCTCCCCTATCTCTTCCCTGGCCCTTCCCCATGAGGCCATGGCCCACTCTCAGGTGCACTATATTATGTCCCTATTTATCCCCGGCATCTCCTGGCCTCCCCTATCTCTTCCCTGGCCCTTCCCCATGAGGCCATGGCCCTCTCTCAGGTGCAGTATATTATGTCCCTATTTATCCCCAGCATTTCCTGGCCTCTCCTATCTCTTCCCTGGCCCTTCCCCATGAGGCCATGGCCCTCTCTCAGGTGCACTATGTTATGTCCCTATTTATCCCCAGCATCTCCTGGCCTCCCCTATCTCTTCCCTGGCCCTTCCCCATGAGGCCATGGCCCTCTCTCAGGTGCACTATATTATGTCCCTATTTATCCCCAGCATCTCCTGGCCTCCCCTATCTCTTCCCCGGCCCTTCCCCATGAGGCCATGGCCCTCTCTCAGGTGCACTATATAATATATATTATGTCCCTATTTATCCCCAGCATCTCCTGGTCTCTCCTATCTCTTACCTGGCCCTTCCCCATGAGGCCATGGCCCTCTCTCAGGTGCACTATATTATGTCCCTATTTATCCCCAGCATCTCCTGGCCTACCCTATCTCTTCCCTGGCCCTTCCCCATGAGGCCATGGTCCTCTGTCAGGTGCACTATATTATGTCCCTATTTATCCCCGGCATCTCCTGGCCTCCCCTATCTCTTCCCTGGCCCTTCCCCATGAGGCCATGGCCCTCTCTCAGGTGCACTATATTATGTCCCTATTTATCCCCAGCATCTCCTGGCCTCCCCTATCTCTTCCCTTGCCCTTCCCCATGAGGCCATGGCCCTCTGTCAGGTGCACTATATTATGTCCCTATTTATCCCCAGCATCTCCTGGCCTCTCCTATCTCTTCCCTGGCCCTTCCCCATGAGGCCATGGCCCTCTCTCAGGTGCACTATATTATGTCCCTGTTTATCCCCAGCATCTCCTGGCCTCCCCTATCTCTTCCCTGGCCTTTCCCCATGAGGCCATGGCCCTCTATCAGGTGCACTATATTATGTCCCTAAATATATCCCCAGCATCTCCTGGCCTCCCCTATCTCTTCCCTGGCCCTTCCCCATGAGGCCATGGTCCTCTCTCAGGTGCACTATATTATGTCCCTATTTATCCCCAGCATCTCATGGCCTCCCCTATCTCTTCCCTGGCCCTTCCCCATGAGGCCATGGCCCTCTCTCAGGTGCACTATAATATGTCCCTATTTATCCCCAGCATCTCCTGGCCTCTCCTATCTCTTCCCTGGCCCTTCCCCATGAGGCCATGGCCCTCTCTCAGGTGCACTATATTATGTCCCTATTTATCCCCAGCATCTCCTGGCCTCCCCTATCTCTTCCCTGGCCTTTCTCCATGAGGCCATGGCCCTCTCTCAGGTGCACTATATTATGTCCCTATTTATCCCCAGCATCTCCTGGCCTCCCCTATCTCTTCCCTGGCCCTTCCCCATGAGGCCATGGCCCTCTCTCAGGTGCACTATATTATGTCCCTATTTATCCCCAGCATCTCCTGGCCTCCCCTATCTCTTCCCTGGCCCTTCCCCATGAGGCCATGGCCCTCTCTCAGGTGCACTATATTATGTCCCTATATATCCCCAGCATCTCCTGGCCTCCTCTACCTCTTCCCTGGCCCTTCCCCGTGAGGCCATGGTCCTCTCTCAGGTGCACTATATTATGTCCCCAATGCCACAGGGCACGGGGCACCAAAAACTCTAGTTACGGCTCTGAGCAACGTTACCGATAAGCCTCAGTCAGTCGGGAATGACTTCTACTGAAGGACAATAGTAGAAAAATGAAGGTGTAAAGTATAATTAGTAAGATGGGCGGTGGGATCAGGCGGATTATCTAGCGCTACATCATAAGGATTTCCTTAAAGACCAGAAGGCTATGTTAAAGTAGCCAATTCTCTAAGAATGACTCTCGGAAGTTAGGCACCATCACTAGTATAGACGCACTGGCTGTCTGGCGTTGGCATAGTCTGGTACTTGTGGCACCATACACGGTAACCTGTGTACACCCAATGCGGCAGGTACTTGTTTATGGAATAACACATATACCGCGTATAGTTATATATAACAGAAGCTACTTTTATCTTCTCACCTTACGGAAGTCGATCCAGATGAAGAATCCTGCGCTGCAGTTGAGGAAAGACACCCCCAGGGAGCGGAGCTCGCCCGCCACGTACGCATGAGCTGCCCGCAGGCGAGAGTGATTCACCCGCAAGTACACCTGGTTAATCCAGTCTAGACCGTAAGGGGAGAAAAAGTCAGACCCTCTGCAATATGGAAAATCCCGTATACAGGTAAACAAACGCAAAAGGGCAGAATCCTATCATTCACGAGACTGGAAAACCGTACAAGGAACCCTCTCCCTCTGCAGCCAGGGAGGTCATCGAAATCAATCCAGGAGCGAATAAGACACGCCATACAGCCCGGAGAAAGCTATGTGGCTCCAGCGTTCATGGGCTACATGTCCACCTCCCAGATCAGCCAGAATGCATGTTATGTGGAGGTTGCGGAGGCTGAAAAGCGAGCCCCAACAAGACCCACATCCATATCGGCATTCCCAGGCGTTCAGATGCCTCGCGGATGTGCTCCAACTAAATGATCTAATCCGATCTGGCCCTACCATAAGGCAAGGCCTCCTCCAGTGGTTTCATCCGTCTCTCAGCTGTCTTAGTGACCCAGGCCAAAGTTACGATGGGTCTACCGGAGGTCCGCAGTTTAAAATGACACAAGGGTGGCCTTGGTCTTCCTAGTCGGGCTATACCTTACGGAATAGTTGTAGTTATTAATGGAGTGAAAGCCATCATCCTGCTTATTTTGGCCAACGGCCATGGAGGAAAACTCAATGACTGGGATCTGTATACATGTGTTATTATTATTACCATTATTATTGTGCAGAGATTCCTCGGCCAGGTGTAACTCAAGATACAATACGCTCACACTAATCTCTCTTACTATTTGCTTGTCTTGTTGCTATTACATAACAATAAAAGTAAAAAGAACAGGTGTCCAAGAGTCTTCCTAAATCCTAGGATCCCCCTCCCATCTCGTTACGGGTGTCTCACCCCGGTCACGCAGCAGCTGAGCAATCTTGTACTGAACAGGACCACAGACCCCGTGGAAGTAGCAGAGGGAGGCCACGCCATTACAGACATCCTGATTCTGAGAGTACAGGGTCCCAAAGCGAATTCCCGAGGCTGCAAAGTCCTGCAAGGTAAGAGAATTGTGCCATGAGAACCTGAGATGTATTATCTGACACAGTGGAAAATGTATGGGTGCCTCGTGCCTCAACAGGTAGTGGAAAGTGCATATAACAGGGTCCAATCCACCTCGCACTAACAAGGTTACCACAGGACCCCGTCTTGCTCTAATCTCCCGTATATATGCGCATCTGCTGTGTTAGGGGGCCTCAAGGAGGACGCTTGATTTTTGGAAACAAAACTCAGGACACCCCTGTGAGAGAATCTTCGGGCGCCCCGTGTGTAAAACCTACTGAGTGCTATGAAAATCAGACCCAGCGGCAACAAATATGAACCCACGGGAGCTACAAGATTTATATGACAAATTGAACCTATATCTCCCACACAGAACCTGTATCCCTACTATACAGTCTGTATCCCCCACACAGAACCTGTATCCCTACTATACAGTCTCTATCCCCCACACAGAACCTGTATCCCTACTATACAGTCTGTATCCCCCACACAGAACCTGTATCCCTACTATACAGTCTGTATCCCCCACACAGAACCTGTATCCCTACTATACAGCCTGTATCCCCCACACAGAACCTGTATGCCTACTATACAGTCTGTATCCCCCACACAGAACCTGTATCCCTACTATACAGCCTGTATCCCCCACACAGAACCTGTATCCCTACTATACAGTCTGTATCCCCCACACAGAACCTGTATCCCTACTATACAGTCTGTATCCCCCACACAGAACCTGTATCTCTACTATACAGTCTGTATCCCCCACACGGAACCTGTATCCCTACTATACAGTGTGTATCCCCCACACAGAACCTATATCCCTACTATACAGTCTGTATCCCTCTCACAGAACCTATATCCCTACTATACAGTCTGTATCCCTCTCACAGAACCTATATCCCCCACACAGAACCTGTATCCCTACTATACAGTCTGTATCCCTCTCACAGAACCTATATCCCAACTATACAGTCTGTATCCCTCTCACAGAACCTATATCCCCCACACAGAACCTGTATCCCTACTATACAGCCTGTATCCCCCACACAGAACCTGTATCCCTACTATACAGTCTGTATCCCCCACACAGAACCTGTATCCCTACTATACAGCCTGAATCCCTCTCACAGAACCTATATCCCCCACACAGAACCTGTATCCCTACTATACAGTCTGTATCCCCCACACAGAACCTGTATCCCTACTATACAGTCTGTATCCCCCACACAGAACCTGTATCCCTACTATACAGCCTGTATCTCTCACACAGAACCTATATTCCTACTATACAGCCTGTATCCCTCTCACAGAACCTATATCCCTACTATACAGTCTGTATCCCCCACACAGAACCTGTATCCCTACTATACAGTCTGTATCCCCCACACAGAACCTGTATCCCTACTATACAGCCTGTATCCCTCTCACAGAACCTGTATCCCTACTATACAGTCTGTATCCCCCACACAGAACCCGTATCCCTAATATACAGTCTGTATCCCTCACAGAACCTATATCCCCCACACAGAACCTGTATCCCTACTATACAGTCTGTATCCCCCACACAGAACCTGTATCCCTACTATACAGTCTGTATCCCCCACACAGAAACTGTATCCCTACTATACAGTTTGTATCCCCCACACAGAACCTGTATCCCTACTATACAGTCTGTATCCCCCACACGGAACTGTATCCCTACTATACAGTGTGTATCCCCCACACAGAACCTATATCCCTACTATACAGTCTGTATCCCTCTCACAGAACCTATATCCCTACTATACAGTCTGTATCCCTCTCACAGAACCTATATCCCCCACACAGAACCTGTATCCCTACTATACAGTCTGTATCCCTCTCACAGAACCTATATCCCTACTATACAGCCTGTATCCCTCTCACAGAACCTGTATCCCTACTATACAGTCTGTATCCCCCACACAGAACCTGTATCCCTACTATACAGTCTGTATCCCCCACACAGAACCTGTATCCCTACTATACAGTCTGTATCCCCCACACAGAACCTGTATCCCTACTATACAGCCTGTATCCCCCACACAGAACCTGTATCCCTACTATACAGCCTGTATCCCCCACACAGAACCTGTATCCCTACTATACAGCCTGTATCCCCCATACAGAACCTGTATCCCTACTATACAGCCTGTATCCCCCACACAGAACCTGTATCCCTACTATACAGTCTGTATCCCTCACACAGAACCTGTATCCCTACTATACAGTCTGTATCCCTCACAGAGAACCTATATCCCTACTATACAGTCTGTATCCCCCACACAGAACCTGTATCCCTACTATACAGTCTGTATCCCCCACACAGAACCTGTATCCCTACTATACAGTCTGTATCCCCCACACAGAACCTGTATCCCTACTATACAGCCTGTATCCCCCACACAGAACCTGTATCCCTACTATACAGCCTGTATCCCCCACACAGAACCTGTATCCCTACTATACAGCCTGTATCCCCCATACAGAACCTGTATCCCTACTATACAGCCTGTATCCCCCACACAGAACCTGTATCCCTACTATACAGTCTGTATCCCTCACACAGAACCTGTATCCCTACTATACAGTCTGTATCCCCCACACAGAACCTGTATCCCTACTATACAGTCTGTATCCCCCACACAGAACCTGTATCCCTCACACAGAACCTGTATCCCTACTATACAGTCTGTATCCCCCACACAAAACCCGTATCCCTACTATACAGCCTGTATCCCTCACACAGAACCTGTATCCCTACTATACAGTCTGTATCCCCCACACAAAACCTGTATCCCTCACACAGAACCTGTATCCCTACTATACAGTCTGTATCCCCCACACAGAACCTATATCCCTACTATACAGTCTGTATCCCCCACACAGAACCTATATCCCTACTATACAGTCTGTATCCCTCTCACAGAACCTATATCCCTACTTTACAGCCTGTATCCCTCACACAGAACCTGTATCCCTACTATACAGTCTGTATCCCCCACACAGAACCTGTATCCCTACTATACAGTCTGTATCCCCCACACAGAACCTGTATCTCTACTATACAGTCTGTATCCCCCACACAGAACCTGTATCCCTACTATACAGCCTGTATCCCCCACACAGAACCTGTATCCCTACTATACAGCCTGTATCCCCCACACAGAACCTGTATCCCTACTATACAGCCTGTATCCCCCACACAGAACCTGTATCCCTACTATACAGTCTGTATCCCTCACACAGAACCTGTATCCCTACTATACAGTCTGTATCCCTCACAGAGAACCTATATCCCTACTATACAGTCTGTATCCCCCACACAGAACCTGTATCCCTACTATACAGCCTGTATCCCTCACACAGAACCTGTATCCCTACTATACAGCCTGTATCCCCCACACAGAACCTATATCCCTACTATACAGTCTGTATCCCCCACACAGAACCTGTATCCCTACTATACAGTCTGTATCCCCCACACAGAACCTGTATCCCTACTATACAGTCTGTATCCCCCACACAAAACCTGTATCCCTACTATACAGTCTGTATCCCCCACACAAAACCTGTATCCCTACTATACAGCCTGTATCCCTCACACAGAACCTGTATCCCTACTATACAGCCTGTATCCCCCACACAGAACCTGTATCCCCCACACAAAACCTGTATCCCCCACACAGAACCTGTATCCCTACTATACAGTCTGTATCCCCCACACAGAACCTGTATCCCTCTAACAAAATGTGGTCTTATCATATGAATACACAGTGTCCGTGCCCCCTCCTACACACGTTCCAAATGGCACGGATAAAAGGGATACACTTTATCAGCTGAACAATCATCCATAGGGGGGGCTACCAATCAATACGTCAGGAACCAGTGACATCACTGAGGCATTCATCCATTTAATTCGTCATTGGTGGATTGATAGACTGAGCGATTCATCCATAGTGCGTCTGTGTCAGGTCACCAATTCCCCGTCTCTCATGCATGGCTGGTCCAGCTCCAATTACTCACCTTACTAGTTCCCCACATGATGTGGGTCCTCTGGGGGTCAGGAAGCCTAAGAACATTAATTGAAAAGATTAATTTCATCTGAAAAACAATATTGCCCTATAATAAACATACAGTGAGAGAGAGAGAGAGAGAGAGAGAGAGAGAGAGAGAGAGAGAGAGAGAGAGAGAGAGAGAGAGAGAATATGAAAGTCCAGTACAGATTGCTCAGGGGGGCAGAAGAGAGCTGGGACCATTTTGAAGATGTAGAAATCGGTGTATGGAAGCGGAGACTGTATCTTAGACCAGTGACACATGCACTGTTAGTGCCCATGTTTCCGGCTTTTACATTCTCCCTGCCAGCCTGGGCCTGGCAGATCTATACAGACTGGGCTAGGCGGCTGAGCTGTCTGTGGCACAGAGGGTAACTTACTTATCCAGGCTCAGGACGCTGCTGAACGTCGCCGATTCATCGAATACAGACAGCATATAAATCTCATCTACTATGACGTGCAAGGAATGCCTGAAAGACAGAAGCTCAACGTATTATTATTAGCTCTTATTTATCTGGAACCACCAAGTGCCCATAGCACAGATCAGGGAAAAAGGACAGAGAAACACAAACAATTCCATATAATAAAGGTACAAACAGTACAAGGGGAACACATCAAACAGTGAATTATTTAGACAACAATATGAGAGACAAAACAGCTCAATGACCCCCTGTGCCCCGGGAAGGGCGGACAGAAAGGAGAACAGACGTGGTATGTGAGTGGGAGGGTACTGGAGACAGGGATAGTTCAATTAGAGAAGAAGTATGCGGAGGGCCCTGCACGCGACCGCTTGCCGGGTACAGTATAACTGGGAAGAAAGGAGGAGAAAGGGCAGATAATGACACAATAGAGGAAACATTGACAATATAATATCAAAATAATATATAACAATATAACAGAACAACAGGGAGAGAGAGAGAGTTAAAAGCACACATCCGCCTTTAACTGTAAACACAATTCTCATTATAGTCACTAGGTGGCGCTCTCAGAACACTTATTTCCAGATCACTGCTTAGGCTGAACACCAATAAACTCACTAACTTGTACGCAGAGGAGCAACCTGTACACAGGAAAGGACAAACGAGTGGCCAACCTCATCCCCATTCCCCAGCTTCACTGTCTTCCCCTCCTGTGTCTTCTAGGTGTTACAGTGTGTAACAAACTGGCTTCTGTAAATCACCTTCCTAGATCCACAGATAACCCATTACCCTCCATCACTGAGACTTGGATTTCCCACTCGGACACCCCTATTCTTCCTCCATTTAATGCTGGCCACCCCGCCCTTCCCTCTTTCGATATCAGCTCTAATGCTCCTCCCACTCCACGGCATTCCCTGCCCCCTCCTCCGCACCCTCACTCTCAATGCTTGCTCCTGCCTCGCTCACCTCTTTAACTTCTCTGCCCCCTCCTCGTGCAATAACACCCTCTCTCTATCCACTCTCCCTTTATATACAGCCCCATCTCTCGTCCCCTTTGTCTCCAAACTCTTGGAAAAACGTATATCTATGTTCTCTTTGGCCTGTCGGCTGGTATGACCCTCTCCTCCTACAAAGCCTCCAGTCTCTTGGGCTCCATGACGCTGACCTCACATGTCTGTCCCCTTACCTTTCTAACCGCTCCTTATGTCTGTACTTCCAACCCTACCTCCGCCTCTCTCCCTCTTCCCTAATACCCTGTCCTTGGCTCCCTTCTCCTCTCTCTTGACACCTACTCGCTCGGAGATCTCATCAGCTCCTTCAGCCTACAAAACCACCTCTATGCGGATTATACTCAAACGTATCTCTCCTCCGAAGACCTCACCCCCTCCGCCCCCTCTCCCATCTCTTCCTAAACTCAACATGCCTATGACTGAGCGCATTGCCTTCCACCCTCAAGGACCCTTTTCTATCCCTCCATCTCTTTCTGTTACCACTTCCTCTTCCTTACCCCCCACATTAATGCTATGTACAATCCTGCCACTTCCACCACTGCAGCATCACTAGAATGTGACCCTTCCTCCCCGGCGAGACCACCAAATCTCCTATTCATGCAGCAATTATCTCCCGCCTGAACTACTCTCTGTCTCCCACTCCCCCACCCCCCCTGTGACTAAAACATACTGAGCACTTGGTAATGTGAGGAATAGCAATTGCTGAACCGTTTACACGGAACACATGTATACAACACAAACATGAATGGTGGACATGAAGCAAATGCATGACTAGTACACAGTCCTAACGCCTATCTACACAATATGATTAACCCCCACCCCGGTCACCCCAGGATAGGCAAACTGCAATTTACCGTTTGGCAAACTCCAGGAATTCCACCATTTCAGAAGCGGAGTATATGTCTCCCAGCGGGTTGTGGGGATTAATCAGGATAAGAGCCTTTACATTGGTACCCTGGAAGAAACAAGACAATATGCAATCCCACCAGTAGAGGGCACTACAGAGTGCGCTAATGGGATTTTTACACTTCCGCCAAGTCCTCTTCTCTGAATCCATTGGGGACATTGAAACCTTGGGTATAGAGGCTTAGTAAGGAGTTTGGGCACTATAAACCTTCTACATTCCCTCCAGTTATCTTTATAATCAAGCTCCACAGAACACTTGAGAAAGGGATTTAACACAAGGATAAACACCCTGTTTTCTATTTCACTTTGAGGGACATCCAAAGCCGCCCTTACGGGTGGGGAAGGTCAGAGGTGGAGGTGCACATTCATTCCAACCAAAACTGGCACCTCAGAATGTTTACGTTTAATAAACGTAAGGACCGAGGAAGACGTGGCTGCCTGACGCAGCTGCTCGACCTAAGCACCGTGCTGTTCCAGCCAGGAGGTGCTCAGTGATCGGGTAGGATGTGCATTCGCGTTGTCAGTCAGGAGCGGAGAGACTGATGCATCCTGGAGACAGTCTGATGAGCGGGATGGTTATGTGATAGCGAGACGTGTCCCATTTTGCTGTGGACTCTTATCTAGAACACCTCAAAATGAACCGTACAAACTGCCAAACAGATATATCCATCTAAAAACCAATAGAAACTTTACTAGTCTCTGTAACGAAACCATCTGGTCTTCTGCCAAGAGCTCCCTCCTGTCAGATAACAGCCCGAGGTAAACACTCCCCTGGGTGGGTATTAGACTGACCTGTGGAACGCTAAGGTCAGTGCGGTGCCAGCTGTATGGGTGTGAAGGGGATAGAAGTACAGACGGGGAACAGCTCCAGATTTTGGAGTATAATTTGTAAGTGTCCAAGTTCCCGTACCGCACTCTATACCCCAGTGTCCCCCAATGGGATGAGAGAGAAACGTAGACTACAGCGGGTGTTGGGAACATCAACCAGACTCACCTCCTCCTTTGCTGTCTGTAGGGCTGACTCCATCTTGGGTACAGTTAGTTGGAAAGGACGAGTTCCTGGAGGAAATATCTAAGAACCATGAGAAGAAGAGACACATTTTATCCTCACTACCATCACTGTCCCCTACAGCAGGGGGAACCTCTACCTCTATACCCTGATACATTACAGCCTACATAGACAGAGAGCACAAGGTGTAACTTATGGGCACAAATCTAAATGGCAAATACATATCAGTAACGGTGCTCACTACAGCTGGACCCTCACACTGGGACGCCCGGCCTGACATTACCGGACCTCACACTGGGAAACCCGGCCTGACATTAGCCGACCTCACACTGGGACGCCCGGCCTGACATTAGCCGACCTCACACTGGGACGCCCGGCCTGACATTAGCCGACCTCACACTGAGACGCCCGGCCTGACATTACCGGATCTCACACTGGGACGCCCGGCCTGACATTAGCCGCCCTCACACTGAGACGCCCGGCCTGACATTAGCCGCCCTCACACTGAGGCTCCCGGCCTGACATTAGCCGACCTCACACTGGGACGCCCGGCCTGACATTAGCCGACCTCACACTGAGGCGCCCGGCCTGACATTAGCCGACCTCACACTGAGGCGCCCGGCCTGACATTAGCCGACCTCACACTGAGGCGCCCGGCCTGACATTAGCGGACCTCACACTGAGGCGCCTGGTCTGACATTAGTCGACCTCACACTGAGGCGCCCGGCCTGACATTAGCCGACCTCACCCTGGGACTCCCGGCCAGACATTAGCCAACCTCACACTGAGACGCCCGGCCTGACATTAGCAAACCTCAAACATAGGGACGCCCGGCCTGACATTATCGGACCTCACACTGGGACGCCCGGTCTTACATTATCGGACCTCACACTGAGACGCCCGACCTGACATTATCGGACCTCACACTGAGACGCCCGGCCTGACATTACCGGACCTCACACTGGGACGCCCGGCCTGACATTACCGGACCTCACACTGGGACGCCCGGCCTGACATTAGCGGACCTCACACTGGGACGCCCGGCCTGACTTTAGCAAACCTCAAACATAGGGACGCCCGGCCTGACATTATCGGACCTCACACTGGGACGCCCGGCCTGACATTATCGGACCTCACACTGGGACGCCCGGCCTGACATTAGCAAAGCTCAAACATAGGGACGCCCGGCCTGACATTATCGGACCTCATACTGGGACGCCCGGCCTGACATTATCGGACCTCACACTGGCACGCCCGGCCTGACATTAGCCGACCTCACACTGGGACGCCCGGCCTGACATTAGCCGCCCTCACACTGGGACGCCCGGCCTGACATTAGCCGACCTCACACTGAGACACCCGGCCTGACATTAGCCGACCTCACACTGAGACACCCGGCCTGACATTAGCCGACCTCACACTGAGACGCCCGGCCTGACATTAGCCGCCCTCACACTGGGACGCCCGGCCTGACATTAGCCGACCTCACACTGAGACACCAGGCCTGACATTAGCCGACCTCACACTGAGACACCCGGCCTGACATTAGCCGACTTCACACTGGGACGCCCGGGCTGACATTAGCAAACCTCACACATAGGGACGCCCGGCGTGGCATTAGAAGACCTCACACTGGGACGCTGGGCCTGACATTAGCCGACCTCACACCTGGACGCCCGGCCAGACATTAGCCGACCTCACACTGAGACACCAGGCCTGACATTAGCCGACCTCACACTGAGACACCGGCCTGACATTAGCCGCCCTCACACTGGGACGCCCGGCCTGACATTAGCCGACTTCACACTGGGACGCCCGGGCTGACATTAGCAAACCTCACACATAGGGACGCCCGGCCTGACATTATCGGACCTCACACTGGGACGCCGGGCCTGACATTAGCCGACCTCACACCTGGACGCCCGGCCTGACATTATCGGACCTCACACTGAGACGCCCGGCCTGACATTAGCCGACCTCACACTGGGACGCCCGGCCTGACATTAGCCGCCCTCACATTGGGGCGCCCGGCCTGACATTAGCCGCCCTCACACTGGGAAACCCGGCCTGACATTAGCCGCCCTCACACTGGGACGCCCGGCCTGACATTAGCCGACCTCACAATGGGACGCCCGGCCTGACATTAGCCGACCTCACACTGGGACGCCCGGCCTAACATTAGCCGACCTCACACTGGGACGCCCGGCCTAACATTAGCCGACCTCACACTGGGACGCCCGGCCTGATATCAGCGTTGCAGTTTCTTGCAGAACAAATGCTCGTAATTTTTAGGGAGAGGGAGATTTGGTGGTTTTGGACAACCAGGGCTTGCTGGTACTAGTAGTACACTGCTCTGTCTCACCTTACACACTCAGTGTACAGCAGATACCTGTGCCGTCCCCACCTTACACACCCAGCGTACAGCAGATCCCTGTACCGTCCACCTTACACACCCAGCGTACAGCAGATCCCTGTGCCGTCCCACCTTACACACCCAGCGTACAGCAGATCCCTGTGCCGTCCCACCTTACACACCCAGCGTACAGCATATCCCTGTGCCGTCCCACCTTACACACCCAGCGTACAGCAGATCCCTGTGCCGTCCCACCTTACACACCCAGCGTACAGCAGATCCCTGTGCCCTCCCACCTTACACACCCAGCGTACAGCAGATCCCTGTACCGTCCACCTTACACACCCAGCGTACAGCAGATCCCTGTGCGTCCCACCTTACACACCCAGCGTACAGCAGATCCCTGTGCCGTCCCACCATAGACACCCAGCGTACAGCAAATCCCTGTGCGTCCCACCTTACACACCCAGCGTACAGCAGATCCCTGTGCGTCCCACCTTACACACCCAGCGTACAGCAGATCCCTGTGCCGTCCCACCTTACACACCCAGCGTACAGCAGATCCCTGTGCCGTCCCACCTTACACACCCAGCGTACAGCAGATCCCTGTATCGTCCCACATTACACACCCAGCGTACAGCAGATCCCTGTGCGTCCCACCTTACACACCCAGCGTACAGCAGATACCTGTGCCCTCCCACCTTACACACCCAGCGTACATCAGATCCCTGTGCATCCCACCTTACACACCCAGCGTACAGCAGATCCCTGTGCCGTCCCACCTTACACACCCAGCGTACAGCAGATCCCTGTACCGTCCACCTTACACACCCAGCGTACAGCAGATCCCTGTGCCCTCCCACCTTACACACCCAGCGTACAGCAGATCCCTGTACCGTCCACCTTACACACCCAGCGTACAGCAGATCCCTGTGCGTCCCACCTTACACACCCAGCGTACAGCAGATCCCTGTGCCGTCCCACCATAGACACCCAGCGTACAGCAAATCCCTGTGCGTCCCACCTTACACACCCAGCGTACAGCAGATCCCTGTGCGTCCCACCTTACACACCCAGCGTACAGCAGATCCCTGTGCCGTCCCACCTTACACACCCAGCGTACAGCAGATCCCTGTGCCGTCCCACCTTACACACCCAGCGTACAGCAGATCCCTGTACCGTCCCACATTACACACCCAGCGTACAGCAGATCCCTGTGCGTCCCACCTTACACACCCAGCGTACAGCAGATACCTGTGCCCTCCCACCTTACACACCCAGCGTACATCAGATCCCTGTGCATCCCACCTTACACACCCAGCGTACAGCAGATCCCTGTGCCGTCCCACCTTACACACCCAGCGTACAGCAGATCCCTGTGCCGTCCACCTTACACACCCAGCGTACAGCAGATCCCTGTGCGTCCCACCTTACACACCCAGCGTACAGCAGATCCCTGTGCGTCCCACCTTACACACCCAGCGTACAGCAGATCCCTGTACCGTCCACCTTACACACCCAGCGTACAGCAGATCCCTGTGCGTCCCACCTTACACACCCAGCGTACAGCAGATCCCTGTGCCGTCCCACCTTACACACCCAGCGTACAGCATATGCCTGTGCGTTCCACCTTACACACCCAACGTACAGCAGATCCCTGTGCCGTCTCACCTTACACACCCAGCGTGCAGCAGATTCCTGAGCCGTCCCACCATAGACACCCAGCGTACAGCAGATCCCTGTGCCGTCCCACCATAGACACCCAGCGTACAGCAGATCCCTGTGCCGTCTCACCTTACACACCCAGCGTACAGCAGATCCCTGTGCCGTCCCACCTTACACACCCAGGGTACAGCAGAACCCTGTGCCGTCCCACCTTACACACCCAGCATTCAGCAGATCCCTGTGCCGTCCCACCTTACACACCCAGCGTACAGCAGATCCCTGTGCCGTCCCACCTTACACACCCAGCGTACAGCAGATCCCTGTGCCGTCCCACCTTACACACCCAGCGTACAGCAGATCCCTGTACCGTCCCACCTTACACACCCAGCGTACAGCACATCCCTGTGCCATCCCACCTTACACACCCAGCGTACAGCAGATCCCTGTACCGTCCCACCTTACACACCCAGCGTACAACACATCCCTGTGCCGTCTCACCTTACACACCCAGCGTACAGCACATCCCTGTACCGTCCCACCTTACACACCCAGTGTACAACAGATCCCTGTGCCGTCCCACCTTACACACCCAGCATTCAGCAGATCCCTGTGCCGTCCGACCTTACACACCCAGCGTACAGCAGATCCCTGTGCTGTCCCACCTTACACACCCAGCGTACAGCAGATCCCTGTACCATCCCACCTTACACACCCAGCGTACAGCAGATCCCTGTACCGTCCCACCTTACACACCCAGTGTACAGCAGATCCCTGTACCGTCCCACCTTACACACCCAGTGTACAGCAGATCCCTGTACCGTCCCACCTTACACACCCAGCGTACAACAGATCCCTGTGCAGTCCCACCTTACACACCCAGCATTCAGCAGATCCCTGTGCCGTCTCACCTTACACACCCAGCGTACAGCAGAACCCTGTGCCGTCCCACCTTACACACCCAGCGTACAGCAGAACCCTGTGCCGTCTCACCTTACACACCCAGCGTACAGCAGAACCCTGTGCCGTCCCACCTTACACACCCAGCATACAGCAGATTACTGCGCTGTCCCACCTTACACACCCAGCGTACAGCAGATCCCTGTACTGTCCCACCTTACACACCCAGCGTACAGCAGCTCCCTGCACCATAATGACAGAGCATCACCCCTCACCTTGCTCTCCAAGTGCACATAGACCAACTTAATGCCACTGTACAGGAATATGCTCTGCGTGATTCCTCCATAGAATGGGGTGGCGATCAGAATGGCATCTGCAATGCAAAAAAAGGCAGCAGGTGGCCGCATAGTATAAGAGACAGGACACATTACTAGCAAAAACAAGAGATATGGTAAGAACTTACCTTTGTTATCTCTGTTTCTACGAAGTCCATAGGGTCCACAGGGTTGACCTTGGGGTTATAGCTGGAACAGGATCCATGGGCACCACACAGTTAAGCTTTTAGCTCCCAGGATGCACTTGGGTCCTCCTCTATACCCCGCCCCCGAGCCACAGGCACCCCAGTTGGTAAGCAGCCTAGGCCGGAGGAGAATATGGAACAGAGAGAAGGAAGACTGGAACACACAAGAAACCATACTCACAGCAATAGGAGACGGAAAACCGGTGACCAGCCACACAGCCCATTTGAAGCCAGGTGCGTCAGGGCGGGCGCCCTGTGGACCCTATGGACTTCGTAGAAACAGAGATAACAAAGGTAAGTTCTTACCATATCTCTTGTTTTCTACTTCAGGGTCCATAGGGGGTCCACAGGGTTGACCTTGGGGATGTCCCAAAGCAGTACAACTAAGGGCGGGGACGCTCCTGTGCTGAAAGGAGTACCCGGCGCCCAAAGGATGCATCCTGAGAGGCAAAGGTGTCAAACGCATAGAACCTCAAAAACGTTTGAATTGAAGACCAAGTGGCCGCCCTACACAGCTGAACAGCAGAAGCGCCACGTCTAGCAGCCCAAGAGGGACCCACAGAACGAGTGGAATGAGCCTTAACAGAGGCTGGCACAGGTAAGCCCTCCTGTGCATAAGCCTCACAAATAACGGAACGAAGCCAACGGGCTAACGTTTGTTTGTTGGCAGGCCAACCCCTCTTGTGAAAACCAAAGAGGATAAACAAGGAATCAGACTTCCTAACCGAAGCCGTCCGGTCTACATAAATTCTAAGCGCCCGGACCACATCTAAGGAAGTCTCACCAGCTGAAAGATCAGGGGACTGAAAAGCTGGCACAACAAGTTCCTGATTAATATGGAACTTCGAGACCACTTTGGGCAAAAACTCAGGACGAGTGCGGAGCACCGCTCTGTCCTGGTGAAAAATTAGGAAAGGAGGGCGACAGGAAAGCGCCCCCAATTCAGACACCCTCCTGGCCGAAGCAATTGCCAGGAGAAAAACCGTCTTAAATGTCAGCCACTTGAGCTCCACCGCCTCAAGAGGCTCAAACGGAGGACCCTGCAGGACCCGTAGCACCACCGCCAAGTCCCAAGGAGCCACCGGAGGCACAAAGGGAGGCTGGATCCTGATAACACCTTGGAAAAAGGTGTGAACGTCTGGTAGTATTGCAATCCGCCGTTGAAACCACACGGACAAGGCGGACACATGAACCTTCAGAGATGCAAGGCGTAAGCCGAGATCCAATCCTGACTGAAGAAATTCCAAGATCCTAGAAACTCGGAACACCTGAGGATCATAAAGTCTGGACTCACACCACTGAAAGTAAGTGTGCCACACTCTGTGATAAATCCGTGCTGAAGCAGGCTTGCGTGCCCTGAGCATCGTACCAATAACCGAACTGGAGAAGCCCCGAGACCTCAAGACGGCTGTCTCAAGAGCCACGCCGTCAAAGACAGCCGACCCAGATCCGGGTAAAGGCAGGGCCCCTGAGACAACAGGTCCCGACGTTGAGGAAGAAGGTACGGAACGTCGATGGAGAGGCTCCTCAGATCGGAGTACCAAGGACGTCTGGGCCAGGCCGGAGCTACCAGCACGAGCATGCCGCCGTCCTGCTTGAATTTCCGCAGAACCCGAGGAAGCAGGGATATCGGAGGAAACAGATACGCCAGGTGAAACGTCCATGTCAGCGACAGCGCGTCCACCAGACTTGCACCTGCGTCTCTTGTCCTTGACCCGTAAACGGGCAACTTGTGATTGTGACGGGAGGCCATCAAGTCCAGCTCCGGCAGTCCCCACCTGTCCACGAGTAGCTGAAACACCTCTGGGTGAAGCGACCATTCCCCGGGATGCACGTCGTGACGGCTGAGGAAGTCCGCCTCCCAATTGAGGACTCCGGGGATGAAGACCGCCGAGATCACTGGAATGTGACCCTCCGCCCAAGACAGGATACGAGACACCTCCGACATCGCTGCCTGACTGCGAGTTCCGCCTTGGTGATTGATATACGCCACCGTGGTGGCGTTGTCGGACTGCACCTGTACCGCCCTTCCGTGAAGAGCGGGGCCGGACGACTGCAGGGCCTTGTATACTGCCCGCAGTTCCAGGATGTTGATGGGGAGAAGTGCTTCTTCCGCTGACCAACGACCCTGAAGCGACAAAGAGCCGGTCACTGCCCCCCAACCCCGGAGACTGGCATCCGTCGTGAGCAGGACCCAGTCCGGGACCCAAAATGGGCGCCCCTCGACCAGATGAGCTGTCTGAAGCCACCAAGCCAAAGATAGCCGAACGTCCGGAGACAACACCAGCACCTGAGAGCGGATCCGGTGAGGTAACCCGTTCCATTCTGATAGAATCAGCCCCTGCAGGGGCCGGGAATGGAACTGGGCAAATTCCACCATGTCGAATGTCGACACCATGGACCCCAGAACTCTCATAGCCGAATGGACCGACAGGCGGCAACGGCTCAGGCAACTGCGTATCCGCAGCTGTAGTGAGGCGACCTTCTCCGGAGTCAGGAAGATCCTTTGCTGACGCGAATCCAGCAGGGCTCCCAAATGAACCATCCGCTGTGATGGAATCAGGGAGGACTTTTTCCAATTTATCAACCACCCGTGTGCTTGCAGGCAAGCGATCGTCAGGTGGAGATGTTGAAGCAGTACCTCCGGGGAGCTCGCCAGCAACAGGAGGTCGTCCAGGTACGGCAGCAGCCGTACATTCTGGTTCCGAAGATGTGCGGCCATGACCGCCATAATCTTCGTGAACACCCTCGGTGCCGTGGAGAGACCAAAGGGTAGCGCCCGGAACTGATAGTGGTGTTGAAGGATAGCGAACCTCAGATACCGCTGGTGTGAAGATGCTATCGGAACATGGAGGTAGGCGTCCTGGATGTCCAGGGACACCATGTAATCCCCCGGTTCCATCGCCAGAATGATGGAACGTAACGTTTCCATCCTGAACTTGGGAACTCTGAGGAATTTGTTCAGAGACTTCAAGTTGAGGATAGGGCGATGAGAACCATTGGGTTTCTGCACCAGAAACAGAGACGAATAATACCCCGTCCCTCGTTGTGATAGAGGAACGGGAACAATGACCCCTGCTTTCAGCAAGGACTCTATAGCCTCCTGAACCTGTAACGCCTTGGTCTTGTCCTGAGAAGGACTTGTGCAGAAAAACTGGTGGGGTGGTCTGTGCCGAAAAGACAGGGCGTACCCCTGGGAGACCACTTCTCGAACCCAGGCATCCGTGGTGGTATTGTGCCAGCACTGGGCAAATAGAAGAAGTCGGCCTCCCACTCTGAGGTCCCCCAGAGGGAGGCCCGTCCCATCAGGCCGCAGGTTTATCTTCCTGCTTGGAAGAAGGGCGCCGAGCACTCCAGGCTTGCTTCTTGGGTTTAGAGGCCGTCTTACTCGCAGACTGTCTCGGGAAGGACTGACCTTTCGCCTTACCCTGAACCCGAAAGGAACGAAAAGCCGAACTCCGAACCTTAGCAGGCAGTGCCGCCGAAGGGAGGAAGGCCGACTTGGATTTAGCCAGGGTGTCCACTATTTTGTCCAAGTCCGGACCAAATAGTAATTCCCCATTGAAAGGTAAGGCCTCCAGACCTTTCTTTGAATCAGAGTCCGCTCTCCAGGACCGCAACCATAAGGATCGGCGGGCAGACACCGCTGCAGCCGATACCCGCGAGGTCAGCAGACTAGCATCTAAAGAAGCTTCTCCAATGTAAGAAGCGGCGTCCCTCATTTGTCCCAACAACGCCCGCTGGACATCCGGAGCGTCGTCCGGGAAGGTATCTTCCAATGCATTGGCCCACCCCTCAATGGCCTTGGCCACCCAGGAAATGGCCATGGACGGTCGGGCCACCGCCCCGGAGAGGGAGTAAATAGACTTTAAGCAAGTCTCAACTTTCCTGTCCGTGGGATCCTTCAGCGAGGATATCGACGGTAATGGTAAGGTGGCGCCCCGAGTTAAACGGGTGACATGGGAATCCACCGCCGGTGGAGTTTCCCATTTTTTACAATGTGCCTCAGGGAAGGGGTAATTAGAAGCCAACCGCTTCTGAGGAAGGAATCTCTTACTGGGCGCCTGCCAAGCTACCGCCATATGATCCGTCAACTGATCAGACAGGGGAAACACCGCAGAAGCCACCTTAGTTTTTTTGAAACTAGGAAACTTCGACCTAGGAACCGGTGCCTCATCCTCTATAAGAAGAATAGCTCGCACCGCCCTAACTAGTGCTCGCACATTAATGGACGACTTGGTATCCATTTCCTGGACCGAGGCGTCCGAGTCAGTGTCATCAGGGACCTCCCCATCATCTGAGGAACCCTCTGAGTCCGATACCTGAGCAGCCCGTGCCATGAGTGGGCGTTTAGAAATCCTAGAAGGCATGTCAGTCTGCAACATTGACTGAAAAGCCGAGGAAGCGGCCGCCAAATTTTGCACGGAGTTGGAGAGCACATCCACCCATGGTGGAGGCGTCGCCATAGGGGCCTGAAAAGGTACCACAGGCTGCTGCGGCACAGGGGAAGCCTGTATATACATAGGCAACCCCCCAAAGGGACCAACTGATTGAGACCCAGGAGGACTCCGCAATAACTGCGGGACACCCGGGGAATGGGGGATGGTCGGCTGGGGCACCGCCCTAGTAGGGAGAGCAGTCGGGACCGACAGACGGTCCGCAATAGACACCAGCACTTGAGAAAACATCGCCCACGGTGGTTCCTGCGCCAGAGAAGGTCTGGATGGGCCAGGAGCCACCTGGCATCGACTACACAGGCCATCCTGTGACAAATCCTCCCTATCTACTCCTGCAGAACAGCGTCCGCAGGAGGCCAACACCGGAGCCACCGAGCGCTCAACCTCCTCGTCTGACATGACAGAATATATTATATATCTGGCACCAGGGTAGAAGTAAAACGCACTCACCGGTGTGCTGAACAACAGCCCACAATATGGCACTGAGTAGCACACAACTGTATGTGACGGACCTCACAAATACGTGATCTATATAAGTGAGGTCAGTAGAAACGCCCCTCCCCCACACACCTGCAGGGCTTGTAGGAGAAGTAAAGGGATAGGTATAAGCTGACAGTAAGCGGAAAATAAGCACAGACAGGCAGCACTAGCAAAAAGTCACATACCATGCAGGAAGATATACTCACTGCACCTTTACACTACAATCAACCTGCCCAGATTCAGTGTCTGGGAGGGCTATAGTGCTGTGTACGCTGTCCTTAATCAGGGGAGAGGTACACAGGGGGACCGGTCCGCGTGCTCCCTGAGATCTGCGCTGCCACTGGGAAAATGGCCGCTGGAGACCTCAGAGGAGGAGTGGCCGAGGAATCTGCAGCTCAGCGACGCCAGACTGCGTGCTGAAAGGCGCGCTGAGCTGAGGGGAGGAGCCGCTGACAGGGAAGGCTTCCTCCCCTGGCTGGCCATTAACCCCAGGGATGCTGGCTTCCCGCTTGCCGGTTATCCCTGGTGGTCTAGTGGTCCCACGGGTTATGGGGGGGGCCCGCCGCCACTGCCAGCAGCCTCCGGTCTGTCCCCCGGACCGGAGGCTAAAGGACTGCATTTAAGGCATTCCGCGCGCCGCCGCTAGCCAGCGACGCGCGGCTTACCTGAATCCCCGGCGACTCCGGCAGCAGTCCTGGGAGGTAGACAGAGTCCGGCTAGTACGGACTCTGCCCTCCCGCCGCGATCCCCAGATCAGTACTGGCGTCGCGGCGCCAGTCGGGGATCAGAGCGGCAGCGTGGGCGTCTGTACAGACAGCCCTTCGCTGCCGTCTGTAGTAAAAATAGATTAAAAATAAATAAAATTTAACTTAAAATAAAAGCTTTTGGGGGCTGCTCCTGCAGCCCCCCTGCGCGGTGACCGACTCCGGCCGGGCACCAGCTTACACTGGGGTGCCTGTGGCTCGGGGGCGGGGTATAGAGGAGGACCCAAGTGCATCCTGGGAGCTAAAAGCTTAACTGTGTGGTGCCCATGGATCCTGTTCCAGCTATAACCCCAAGGTCAACCCTGTGGACCCCCTATGGACCCTGAAGTAGAAACTAATAATAATAATAATAATAATAATAAAGGCTACTTTATCATGTCGTATCAAGTATTGCAAATAAAACCCCTGAGATTGGTGGTACTGCAGGTGGCATTTCTAGGACAGTTCTGTGCTGAACCTCCCACATAATCACATATAAAAATGATATATTTGTGAAGGCGGTGTAATTACATGTGGTGCCAGGGAGTCATCACACCAAGGACAAGTTGTTTTGAAGGCTTATGGTATGCCATGTCCGGTCACTGCAGGACCCAGTGAGATCAGCTGTCATTGCTGCTCCCATCACTAGTCAGCTGCAGGACCAAGTGAGATCAGCTGTCATTGCTGCTCCCATCACTAGTCAAATGCAGGACACAGAGAGATCAGCTGTCATTGCTGCTCCCATCACTAGTCAGCTGCAGGACACAGTGAGATCAACTGTCATTGCTGCTCCCACATCACTAGTCAGCTGCAGGACCCAGTGAGATCAGCTGTCATTGCTGCTCCCATCACTAGTCAGCTGCAGGACCCAGTGAGATCAGCTGTCACTGCTGCTCCCATCACTAGTCAGCTGCAGGACCCGGTGAGATCAGCTGTCACTGCTGCTCCCATCACTAGACAACTGCAGGACCCAGTGAGATCAGCTGTCACTGCTGCTCCCATCACTAGTCAGCTGCAGGACCCAGTGAAATCAGCTGTCATTGCTGCTCCCATCACTAGTCAGCTGCAGGACACAGTGAGATCAACTGTCACTGCTGCTCCCATCACTAGTCAGCTGCAGGACCCAGTGAGATCAGCTGTCACTGCTGCTCCCATCACTAGTCAGCTGCAGGACCCAGTGAGATCAGCTGTCATTGCTGCTCCCACATCACTTGTCAGCTGCAGGACCCAGTGAGATCAGCTGTCATTGCTGCTCCCACATCACTTGTCAGCTGCAGGACCCAGTGAGATCAGCTGTCATTGCTGCTCCCACATCACTAGTCAGCTGCAGGACCCAGTGAGATCAGCTGTCATTGGTGCTCCCATCACTAGTCAGCTGCAGGACCCAGTGAGATCAGCTGCAACTGCTGCTCCCACCACTAGTCAGCTGCAGGAACCAGTGAGATAAGCTGTCACTGCTGCTCAGATCACTAGTCAGCTGCAGGACCCAGTGAGATCAGCTGTCACTGCTGCTCCCATCACTAGTCAGCTGCAGGACCAAGTGAGATCAGCTGTCACTGCTGCTCCATCACTAGTCAGCTGTAGGACCCAGTGAGATCAGCTGTCACTGCTTCTTCCATCACTAGTCAGCTGCAGGACCCAGTGAGATCAGCTGTCATTGCTGCTGCCATCTCTGGTCAGTTGATTGCTGGACCCAACAAGTTCAGCTGTCACTGCTGCTCCCATCACTAGTCAGCAGCAGGACCCAGTGAGATCAGCTGTCATTGCAGCTCTCATCACTAGTCAGCTGCAGGACCCAGTGAGATCAGCTGTCACTGCTGCTCCCATCACTAGTCAGCTGCAGGACCCAGTGAGATCAGCTGTAATTGCTGCTCCCATCACTAGTCAGCTGCAGGACCCAGGGAGATCAGCTGTCATTGCTGCTCACATCACTAGTCAGCTGCAGGACCCAGTGAGATCAGCTGTCACTGCTTCTTCCATCACTAGTCAGCTGGAGGACCCAGTGAGATCTGCTGTCACTGCTGCTCCCATCACTAGTCAGCTGCAGGAGCCAGAGAGATCAGCTGTCATTGCTACTCCCATCACTAGTCAGCTGCAGGACCCAGTGAGATCAGCTGTCACTGCTTCTTCCATCAGTAGTCAGCTGGAGGACCCAGTGAGATCAGCTGTCATTTGTGCTCCCATCACTAGTCAGCTGCAGGACCAAGTGAGATCAGCTGTCACTGCTGCTCCCATCACTAGACAGCTGCAGAACCCAGTGAGATCAGCTGTCACTGCTGCTCCCATCACTAGTCAGCTGCAGGACCAAGTGAGATCAGCTGTCACTGCTGCTCCCATCACTAGTCAGCTGCAGGACCCAGTGAGATCAGCTGTCATTGCTGCTCCCATCACTAGTCAGCTGCAGGACCCAGTGAGATCAGCTGTCATTGCAGCTCCCATCTCTAGTCAGCTGCAGGACCCAGTGAGATCAGCTGTCACTGCTGCTCCCATCACTAGTCAGCTGCAGGACACAGTGAGATCAGCTGTCACTGCTGCTCCCATCACTAGACAGCTGCAGAACCCAGTGAGATCAGCTGTCACTGCTGCTCCCATCACTAGTCAGCTGCAGGACCCAGTGAGATCAGCTGTCATTGCTGCTCCCATCACTAGTCAGCTGCAGGACCCAGTGAGATCAGCTGTCATTGCAGCTCCCATCACTAGTCAGCTGCAGGACCTAGTGAGATCAGCTGTCACTACTGCTCCCATCACTAGTCAGCTGCAGGACCCAGTGAGATCAGATGTCATTGCTGCTCCCACATCACTTGTCAGCTGCAGGACCCAGTGAGATCAGCTGTCATTGCTGCTCCCACATCATTAGTCAGCTGCAGGACCCAGTGAGATCAGCTGTCATAGGTGCTCCCATCACTAGTCAGCTGCAGGACCCAGTGAGATCAGCTGCAACTGCTGCTCCCACATCACTAGTCAGCTGCAGGACCCAGTGAGATCAGCTGTCACTGCTGCTCCCATCACTAGTCAGCTGCAGGACCCAGTGAGATCAGCTGTCACTGCTGCTCCCATCACTAGTCAGCTGCAGGACCCAGTGAGATCAGCTGTCACTGCTGCTCCCATCACTAGTCAACTGCAGGACCCAGTGAGATCAGCTGTCACTGCTCCTCCCACATCACTAGTCAGCTGCAGGACCCAGTGAGATCAGCTGTCATTGCTGCTCCCATCACTAGTCAGCTGCAGGACTCAGTGAGATCAGCTGTCACTGCTGCTCCCATCACTAGTCAGCTGCAGGACCCAGTGAGATCAGCTGTCATTGCTGCTGCCATCTCTGGTCAGTTGATTGCTGGACCCAGCAAGTTCAGCTGTCACTGCTGCTCCCATCACTAGTCAGCTGCAGGACCCAGTGAGATCAGCTGTCATTGCAGCTCCCATCACTAGTCAGCTGCAGGACCCAGTGAGATCAGCTGTCACTGCTGCTCCCATCACTAGTCAGCTGCAGGACCCAGTGAGATCAGCTGTCATTGCTGCTCCCATCACTAGTCAGCTGCAGGACCCAGTGAGATCAGCTGTCATTGCTGCTCACATCACTAGTCAGCTGCAAGACAGTGAGATCAGCTGTCACTGCTTCTTCCATCACTAGTCAGCTGGAGGACCCAGTGAGATCAGCTGTCACTGCTGCTCCCATCACTAGTCAGCTGCAGGACCCAGTGAGATCAGCTGTCATTGCTACTCCCATCACTAGTCAGCTGCAGGACCCAGTGAGATCAGCTGTCACTGCTTCTTCCATCACTAGTCAGCTGGAGGACCCAGTGAGATCAGCTGTCATTGGTGCTCCCATCACTAGCCAGCTGCAGGACCCAGTGAGATCAGCTGTCACTGCTGCTCCCATCACTAGACAGCTGCAGAACCCAGTGAGATCAGCTGTCACTGCTGCTCCCATCACTAGTCAGCTGCAGGACCCAGTGAGATGAGCTGTCATTGCTGCTCCCATCACTAGTCAGCTGCAGGACCCAGTGAGATCAGCTGTCATTGCAGCTCCCATCACTAGTCAGCTGCAGGACCCAGTGAGATCAGCTGTCACTGCTGCTCCCATCACTAGTCAGCTGCAGGACCCAGTGAGATCAGCTGTCACTGCTGCTCCCATCACTATTCAGCTGCAGGACCCAGTGAGATCAGCTGTCATTGCTGCTCCCATCACTAGTCAGCTGCAGGACCCAGTGAGATCAGCTGTCACTGCTGCTCCCATCACTAGTCAACTGCAGGACCCAGTGAGATCAGCTGTCACTGCTCCTCCCACATCACTAGTCAGCTGCAGGACCCAGTGAGATCAGCTGTCATTGCTGCTCCCATCACTAGTCAGCTGCAGGACTCAGTGAGATCAGCTGTCACTGCTGCTCCCATCACTAGTCAGCTGCAGGACCCAGTGAGATCAGCTGTCATTGCTGCTGCCATCTCTGGTCAGTTGATTGCTGGACCCAGCAAGTTCAGCTGTCACTGCTGCTCCCATCACTAGTCAGCTGCAGGACCCAGTGAGATCAGCTGTCATTGCAGCTCCCATCACTAGTCAGCTGCAGGACCCAGTGAGATCAGCTGTCACTGCTGCTCCCATCACTAGTCAGCTGCAGGACCCAGTGAGATCAGCTGTCATTGCTGCTCCCATCACTAGTCAGCTGCAGGACCCAGTGAGATCAGCTGTCATTGCTGCTCACATCACTAGTCAGCTGCAGGACAGTGAGATCAGCTGTCACTGCTTCTTCCATCACTAGTCAGCTGGAGGACCCAGTGAGATCAGCTGTCACTGCTGCTCCCATCACTAGTCAGCTGCAGGACCCAGTGAGATCAGCTGTCATTGCTACTCCCATCACTAGTCAGCTGCAGGACCCAGTGAGATCAGCTGTCACTGCTTCTTCCATCACTAGTCAGCTGGAGGACCCAGTGAGATCAGCTGTCATTGGTGCTCCCATCACTAGCCAGCTGCAGGACCCAGTGAGATCAGCTGTCACTGCTGCTCCCATCACTAGACAGCTGCAGAACCCAGTGAGATCAGCTGTCACTGCTGCTCCCATCACTAGTCAGCTGCAGGACCCAGTGAGATCAGCTGTCATTGCTGCTCCCATCACTAGTCAGCTGCAGGACCCAGTGAGATCAGCTGTCATTGCAGCTCCCATCACTAGTCAGCTGCAGGAGCCAGTGAGATCAGCTTTCACTGCTGCTCCCATCACTAGTCAGCTGCAGGACCCAGTGAGATCAGCTGTCACTGCTGCTCCCATCATCTCTTGTCAGCTGCAGGACCCAGTGATATCAGCTGTCATTGCTGCTCCCATCACTAGTCAGCTGCAGGACCCAGTGAGATCACCTGTCACTGGTGCTCCCATCACTAGTCAACTGCAGGACTCAGTGAAATCAGCTGTCATTGCAGCTCCCATCACTAGACAGCTGCAGGAACCAGTGAGATCAGCTGTCATTGCTGCTCCCATCACTAGTCAGCTGCAGGACCCAGTGAGATCAGCTGTCACTACTGCTCCCATCACTAGTCAGCTGCAGGACCCAGTGAGATCAGCTGTCACTGCAGCTCCCATCACTAGTTAGCTGCAGGACCCAGTGAGATCAGCTGTCACTGCTGCTGACATCTCTGCAGGACCTAGTGAGATCAGCTTTCACTGTTGCTGTCATCTCTGGTCAGCTGCAGGAACCAGTGAGATCAGCTGTCATTGCTGCCATCTCTGGTCAGTTGCTTGCTGGACCCAGCGAGTTCAGCTGTCACTGCTGCTCCCATCACTAGTCAGCTGCAGGACCCAGTGAGATCAGCTGTCACTGCTGCTCCCATCACTAGTCAGCTGCAGGACCCAGTGAGATCAGCTGTCATTGCTACTCCCATCACTAGTCAGCTGCAGGACTCAGTGAGATCAGCTGTCATTGCAGCTCCCATCACTAGTCAGCTGCAGGACCCAGTGAGATCAGCTGTCATTGCTGCTCCCATCACTAGTCAGCTGCAGGACCCAGTGAGATCAGCTGTCATTGCTGCTCCCACATCACTTGTCAGCTGCAGGACCCAGTGAGATCAGCTGTCATTGCTGCTCCCACAGCACTAGTCAGCTGCAGGACCCAGTGAGATCAGCTGTCATTGCTGCTCCCACATCACTAGTCAGCTGCAGGACCCAGTGAGATCAGCTGTCATTGGTGCTCGCATCACTTGTCAGCTGCAGGACCCAGTGAGATCAGCTGCAACTGCTGCTCCCACCACTAGTCAGCTGCGGGAACCAGTGAGATCAGCTGTCACTGCTGCTCAGATCACTAGTCAGCTGCAGGACCCAGTGAGATCAGCTGTCATTGCTGCCATCTCTGGTCAGTTGCTTGCTGGACCCAGCGAGTTCAGCTGTCACTGCTGCTCCCATCACTAGTCAGCTGCAGGACCCAGTGAGATCAGCTGTCACTGCTGCTCCCATCACTAGTCAGCTGCAGGACCCAGTGAGATCAGCTGTCACTGCTGCTCCCATCACTAGTCAGCTGCAGGACCCAGTGAGATCAGCTGTCACTGCTGCTCCCATCACTAGTCAGCTGCAGGACCCAGTGAGATCAGCTGTCACTGCTGCTGCCATCACTAGTCAGCTGCAGGACCCAGTGAGATAAGCTGTCACTGCTCCTCCCACATCACTAGTCAGCTGCAGGACCCAGTGAGATCAGCTGTCATTGCTGCTCCCATCACTAGTCAGCTGCAGGACTCAGTGAGATCAGCTGTCACTGCTGCTCCCATCACTAGTCAGCTGCAGGACCCAGTGAGATCAGCTGTCATTGCTGCTGCCATCTCTGGTCAGTTGATTGCTGGACCCAGCAAGTTCAGCTGTCACTGCTGCTCCCATCACTAGTCAGCTGCAGGACCCAGTGAGATCAGCTGTCATTGCAGCTCCCATCACTAGTCAGCTGCAGAACCAAGTGAGATCAGCTGTCACTGCTGTTCAGATCACTAGTCAGCTGCAGGACCCAGTGAGATCAGCTGTCATTGCTGCTCCCATCACTAGTCAGCTGCAGGACCCAGTGAGATCAGCTGTCATTGCTGCTCACATCACTAGTCAGCTGCAGGACAGTGAGATCAGCTGTCACTGCTTCTTCCATCACTAGTCAGCTGGAGGACCCAGTGAGATCAGCTGTCACTGCTGCTCCCATCACTAGTCAGCTGCAGGACCCAGTGAGATCAGCTGTCATTGCTACTCCCATCACTAGTCAGCTGCAGGACCCAGTGAGATCAGCTGTCACTGCTTCTTCCATCACTAGTCAGCTGGAGGACCCAGTGAGATCAGCTGTCATTGGTGCTCCCATCACTAGCCAGCTGCAGGACCCAGTGAGATCAGCTGTCACTGCTGCTCCCATCACTAGACAGCTGCAGAACCCAGTGAGATCAGCTGTCACTGCTGCTCCCATCACTAGTCAGCTGCAGGACCCAGTGAGATCAGCTGTCATGGCTGCTCCCATCACTAGTCAGCTGCAGGACCCAGTGAGATCAGCTGTCATTGCAGCTCCCATCACTAGTCAGCTGCAGGACCCAGTGAGATCAGCTTTCACTGCTGCTCCCATCACTAGTCAGCTGCAGGACCCAGTGAGATCAGCTGTCACTGCTGCTCCCATCACTAGTCAGCTGCAGGACCCAGTGAGATCACCTGTCACTGGTGCTCCCATCACTAGTCAACTGCAGGACTCAGTGAAATCAGCTGTCATTGCAGCTCCCATCACTAGACAGCTGCAGGAACCAGTGAGATCAGCTGTCATTGCTGCTCCCATCACTAGTCAGCTGCAGGACCCAGTGAGATCAGCTGTCACTACTGCTCCCATCACTAGTCAGCTGCAGGACCCAGTGAGATCAGCTGTCACTGCAGCTCCCATCACTAGTTAGCTGCAGGACCCAGTGAGATCAGCTGTCACTGCTGCTGACATCTCTGCAGGACCTAGTGAGATCAGCTTTCACTGTTGCTGTCATCTCTGGTCAGCTGCAGGAACCAGTGAGATCAGCTGTCATTGCTGCCATCTCTGGTCAGTTGCTTGCTGGACCCAGCGAGTTCAGCTGTCACTGCTGCTCCCATCACTAGTCAGCTGCAGGACCCAGTGAGATCAGCTGTCACTGCTGCTCCCATCACTAGTCAGCTGCAGGACCCAGTGAGATCAGCTGTCATTGCTACTCCCATCACTAGTCAGCTGCAGGACTCAGTGAGATCAGCTGTCATTGCAGCTCCCATCACTAGTCAGCTGCAGGACCCAGTGAGATCAGCTGTCATTGCTGCTCCCATCACTAGTCAGCTGCAGGACCCAGTGAGATCAGCTGTCATTGCTGCTCCCACATCACTTGTCAGCTGCAGGACCCAGTGAGATCAGCTGTCATTGCTGCTCCCACAGCACTAGTCAGCTGCAGGACCCAGTGAGATCAGCTCTCATTGCTGCTCCCACATCACTAGTCAGCTGCAGGACCCAGTGAGATCAGCTGTCATTGGTGCTCGCATCACTTGTCAGCTGCAGGAGCCAGTGAGATCAGCTTTCACTGCTGCTCCCATCACTAGTCAGCTGCAGGACCCAGTGAGATCAGCTGTCACTGCTGCTCCCATCATCTCTTGTCAGCTGCAGGACCCAGTGATATCAGCTGTCATTGCTGCTCCCATCACTAGTCAGCTGCAGGACCCAGTGAGATCACCTGTCACTGGTGCTCCCATCACTAGTCAACTGCAGGACTCAGTGAAATCAGCTGTCATTGCAGCTCCCATCACTAGACAGCTGCAGGAACCAGTGAGATCAGCTGTCATTGCTGCTCCCATCACTAGTCAGCTGCAGGACCCAGTGAGATCAGCTGTCACTACTGCTCCCATCACTAGTCAGCTGCAGGACCCAGTGAGATCAGCTGTCACTGCAGCTCCCATCACTAGTTAGCTGCAGGACCCAGTGAGATCAGCTGTCACTGCTGCTGACATCTCTGCAGGACCTAGTGAGATCAGCTTTCACTGTTGCTGTCATCTCTGGTCAGCTGCAGGAACCAGTGAGATCAGCTGTCATTGCTGCCATCTCTGGTCAGTTGCTTGCTGGACCCAGCGAGTTCAGCTGTCACTGCTGCTCCCATCACTAGTCAGCTGCAGGACCCAGTGAGATCAGCTGTCACTGCTGCTCCCATCACTAGTCAGCTGCAGGACCCAGTGAGATCAGCTGTCATTGCTACTCCCATCACTAGTCAGCTGCAGGACTCAGTGAGATCAGCTGTCATTGCAGCTCCCATCACTAGTCAGCTGCAGGACCCAGTGAGATCAGCTGTCATTGCTGCTCCCATCACTAGTCAGCTGCAGGACCCAGTGAGATCAGCTGTCATTGCTGCTCCCACATCACTTGTCAGCTGCAGGACCCAGTGAGATCAGCTGTCATTGCTGCTCCCACAGCACTAGTCAGCTGCAGGACCCAGTGAGATCAGCTGTCATTGCTGCTCCCACATCACTAGTCAGCTGCAGGACCCAGTGAGATCAGCTGTCATTGGTGCTCGCATCACTTGTCAGCTGCAGGACCCAGTGAGATCAGCTGCAACTGCTGCTCCCACCACTAGTCAGCTGCGGGAACCAGTGAGATCAGCTGTCACTGCTGCTCAGATCACTAGTCAGCTGCAGGACCCAGTGAGATCAGCTGTCATTGCTGCCATCTCTGGTCAGTTGCTTGCTGGACCCAGCGAGTTCAGCTGTCACTGCTGCTCCCATCACTAGTCAGCTGCAGGACCCAGTGAGATCAGCTGTCACTGCTGCTCCCATCACTAGTCAGCTGCAGGACCCAGTGAGATCAGCTGTCACTGCTGCTCCCATCACTAGTCAGCTGCAGGACCCAGTGAGATCAGCTGTCACTGCTGCTCCCATCACTAGTCAGCTGCAGGACCCAGTGAGATCAGCTGTCACTGCTGCTGCCATCACTAGTCAGCTGCAGGACCCAGTGAGATAAGCTGTCACTGCTCCTCCCACATCACTAGTCAGCTGCAGGACCCAGTGAGGTCAGCTGTCATTGCTGCTCCCATCACTAGTCAGCTGCAGGACTCAGTGAGATCAGCTGTCACTGCTGCTCCCATCACTAGTCAGCTGCAGGACCCAGTGAGATCAGCTGTCATTGCTGCTGCCATCTCTGGTCAGTTGATTGCTGGACCCAGCAAGTTCAGCTGTCACTGCTGCTCCCATCACTAGTCAGCTGCAGGACCCAGTGAGATCAGCTGTCATTGCAGCTCCCATCACTAGTCAGCTGCAGAACCAAGTGAGATCAGCTGTCACTGCTGCTCAGATCACTAGTCAGCTGCAGGACCCAGTGAGATCAGCTGTCATTGCTGCTCCCATCACTAGTCAGCTGCAGGACCCAGTGAGATCAGCTGTCATTGCTGCTCACATCACTAGTCAGCTGCAGGACAGTGAGATCAGCTGTCACTGCTTCTTCCATCACTAGTCAGCTGGAGGACCCAGTGAGATCAGCTGTCACTGCTGCTCCCATCACTAGTCAGCTGCAGGACCCAGTGAGATCAGCTGTCATTGCTACTCCCATCACTAGTCAGCTGCAGGACCCAGTGAGATCAGCTGTCACTGCTTCTTCCATCACTAGTCAGCTGGAGGACCAAGTGAGATCAGCTGTCATTGGTGCTCCCATCACTAGCCAGCTGCAGGACCCAGTGAGATCAGCTGTCACTGCTGCTCCCATCACTAGACAGCTGCAGAACCCAGTGAGATCAGCTGTCACTGCTGCTCCCATCACTAGTCAGCTGCAGGACCCAGTGAGATCAGCTGTCATGGCTGCTCCCATCACTAGTCAGCTGCAGGACCCAGTGAGATCAGCTGTCATTGCAGCTCCCATCACTAGTCAGCTGCAGGACCCAGTGAGATCAGCTTTCACTGCTGCTCCCATCACTAGTCAGCTGCAGGACCCAGTGAGATCAGCTGTCACTGCTGCTCCCATCACTAGTCAGCTGCAGGACCCAGTGAGATCACCTGTCACTGGTGCTCCCATCACTAGTCAACTGCAGGACTCAGTGAAATCAGCTGTCATTGCAGCTCCCATCACTAGACAGCTGCAGGAACCAGTGAGATCAGCTGTCATTGCTGCTCCCATCACTAGTCAGCTGCAGGACCCAGTGAGATCAGCTGTCACTACTGCTCCCATCACTAGTCAGCTGCAGGACCCAGTGAGATCAGTTGTCACTGCAGCTCCCATCACTAGTTAGCTGCAGGACCCAGTGAGATCAGCTGTCACTGCTGCTGACATCTCTGCAGGACCTAGTGAGATCAGCTTTCACTGTTGCTGTCATCTCTGGTCAGCTGCAGGAACCAGTGAGATCAGCTGTCATTGCTGCCATCTCTGGTCAGTTGCTTGCTGGACCCAGCGAGTTCAGCTGTCACTGCTGCTCCCATCACTAGTCAGCTGCAGGACCCAGTGAGATCAGCTGTCACTGCTGCTCCCATCACTAGTCAGCTGCAGGACCCAGTGAGATCAGCTGTCATTGCTACTCCCATCACTAGTCAGCTGCAGGACTCAGTGAGATCAGCTGTCATTGCAGCTCCCATCACTAGTCAGCTGCAGGACCCAGTGAGATCAGCTGTCATTGCTGCTCCCATCACTAGTCAGCTGCAGGACCCAGTGAGATCAGCTGTCATTGCTGCTCCCACATCACTTGTCAGCTGCAGGACCCAGTGAGATCAGCTGTCATTGCTGCTCCCACAGCACTAGTCAGCTGCAGGACCCAGTGAGATCAGCTCTCATTGCTGCTCCCACATCACTAGTCAGCTGCAGGACCCAGTGAGATCAGCTGTCATTGGTGCTCGCATCACTTGTCAGCTGCAGGACCCAGTGAGATCAGCTGCAACTGCTGCTCCCACCACTAGTCAGCTGCGGGAACCAGTGAGATCAGCTGTCACTGCTGCTCAGATCACTAGTCAGCTGCAGGACCCAGTGAGATCAGCTGTCATTGCTGCCATCTCTGGTCAGTTGCTTGCTGGACCCAGCGAGTTCAGCTGTCACTGCTGCTCCCATCACTAGTCAGCTGCAGGACCCAGTGAGATCAGCTGTCACTGCTGCTCCCATCACTAGTCAGCTGCAGGACCCAGTGAGATCAGCTGTCACTGCTGCTCCCATCACTAGTCAGCTGCAGGACCCAGTGAGATCAGCTGTCACTGCTGCTCCCATCACTAGTCAGCTGCAGGACCCAGTGAGATCAGCTGTCACTGCTGCTGCCATCACTAGTCAACTGCAGGACCCAGTGAGATAAGCTGTCACTGCTCCTCCCACATCACTAGTCAGCTGCAGGACCCAGTGAGATCAGCTGTCATTGCTGCTCCCATCACTAGTCAGCTGCAGGACTCAGTGAGATCAGCTGTCACTGCTGCTCCCATCACTAGTCAGCTGCAGGACCCAGTGAGATCAGCTGTCATTGCTGCTGCCATCTCTGGTCAGTTGATTGCTGGACCCAGCAAGTTCAGCTGTCACTGCTGCTCCCATCACTAGTCAGCTGCAGGACCCAGTGAGATCAGCTGTCATTGCAGCTCCCATCACTAGTCAGCTGCAGGACCCAGTGAAATCAGCTGTCACTGCTGCTCAGATCACTAGTCAGCTGCAGGACCCAGTGAGATCAGCTGTCATTGCTGCTCCCATCACTAGTCAGCTGCAGGACCCAGTGAGATCAGCTGTCATTGCTGCTCACATCACTAGTCAGCTGCAGGACAGTGAGATCAGCTGTCACTGCTTCTTCCATCACTAGTCAGCTGGAGGACCCAGTGAGATCAGCTGTCACTGCTGCTCCCATCACTAGTCAGCTGCAGGACCCAGTGAGATCAGCTGTCATTGCTACTCCCATCACTAGTCAGCTGCAGGACCCAGTGAGATCAGCTGTCACTGCTTCTTCCATCACTAGTCAGCAGGAGGACCCAGTGAGATCAGCTGTCATTGGTGCTCCCATCACTAGTCAGCTGCAGGACCCAGTGAGATCAGCTGTCACTGCTGCTCCCATCACTAGACAGCTGCAGAACCCAGTGAGATCAGCTGTCACTGCTGCTCCCATCACTAGTCAGCTGCAGGACCCAGTGAGATCAGCTGTCATTGCTGCTCCCATCACTAGTCAGCTGCAGGACCCAGTGAGATCAGCTGTCATTGCAGCTCCCATCACTAGTCAGCTGCAGGACCCAGTGAGATCAGCTGTCACTGCTGCTCCCATCACTAGTCAGCTGCAGGACCCAGTGAGATCAGCTGTCACTGCTGCTCCCATCACTAGTCAGCTGCAGGACCCAGTGAGATCAGCTGTCATTGCTGCTCCCATCACTAGTCAGCTGCAGGACCCAGTGAGATCACCTGTCACTGGTGCTCCCATCACTAGTCAGCTGCAGGACACAGTGAGATCAGCTGTCATTGCTGCTCCCATTACTAGTCAGCTGCAGGACCCAGTGAGATCAGCTGTCATTGCTGCTCCCATCACTAGTCAGCTGCAGGACTCAGTGAAATCAGCTGTCATTGCAGCTCCCATCACTAGACAGCTGCAGGAACCAGTGAGATCAGCTGTCATTGCTGCTCCCATCACTAGTCAGCTGCAGGACCCAGTGAGATCAGCTGTCACTACTGCTCCCATCACTAGTCAGCTGCAGGACCCAGTGAGATCAGCTGTCACTGCAGCTCCCATCACTAGTTAGCTGCAGGACCCAGTGAGATCAGCTTTCACTGTTGCTGTCATCTCTGGTCAGCTGCAGGAACCAGTGAGATCAGCTGTCATTGCTGCCATCTCTGGTCAGTTGCTTGCTGGACCCAGCGAGTTCAGCTGTCACTGCTGCTCCCATCACTAGTCAGCTGCAGGACACAGTGAGATCAGCTGTCACTGCTGCTCCCATCACTAGTCAGCTGCAGGACCCAGTGAGATCAGCTGTCATTGCTACTCCCATCACTAGTCAGCTGCAGGACTCAGTGAGATCAGCTGTCATTGCAGCTCCCATCACTAGTCAGCTGCAGGACCCAGTGAGATCAGCTGTCATTGCTGCTCCCATCACTAGTCAGCTGCAGGACCCAGTGAGATCAGCTGTCATTGCTGCTCCGACATCACTTGTCAGCTGCAGGACCCAGTGAGATCAGCTGTCATTGCTGCTCCCACATCACTAGTCAGCTGCAGGACCCAGTGAGATCAGCTGTCATTGCTGCTCCCACATCACTATTCAGCTGCAGGACCCAGTGAGATCAGCTGTCATTGGTGCTCGCATCACTTATCAGCTGCAGGACCCAGTGAGATCAGCTGTCACTGCTGCTCCCATCACTAGTCAGCTGCAGGACCCAGTGAGATCAGCTGTCATTGCTGCTCCCACATCACTTGTCAGCTGCAGGACCCAGTGAGATCAGCTGTCATTGCTGCTCCCACATCACTAGTCAGCTGCAGGACCCAGTGAGATCAGCTGTCATTGCTGCTCCCATCACTAGTCAGCTGCAGGACCCAGTGAGATCAGCTGTCATTGCTGCTCCGACATCACTTGTCAGCTGCAGGACCCAGTGAGATCAGCTGTCATTGCTGCTCCCACATCACTAGTCAGCTGCAGGACCCAGTGAGATCAGCTGTCATTGCTGCTCCCACATCACTAGTCAGCTGCAGGACCCAGTGAGATCAGCTGTCATTGGTGCTCGCATCACTTATCAGCTGCAGGACCCAGTGAGATCAGCTGTCACTGCTGCTCCCATCACTAGTCAGCTGCAGGACCCAGTGAGATCAGCTGTCATTGCTGCTCCCACATCACTAGTCAGCTGCAGGACCCAGTGAGATCAGCTGTCATTGGTGCTCCCATCACTAGTCAGCTGCAGGACCCAGTGAGATCAGCTGCAACTGCTGCTCCCACCACTAGTCAGCTGCAGGAACCAGTGAGATCAGCTGTCACTGCTGCTCAGATCACTAGTCAGCTGCAGGACCCAGTGAGATCAGCTGTCACTGCTGCTCCCATCACTAGTCAGCTGCAGGACCCAGTGAGATCAGCTGTCACTGCTGCTCCATCACTAGTCAGCTGCAGGAGCCAGTGAGATCAGCTGTCACTGCTTCTTCCATCACTAGTCAGCTGCAGGACCCAGTGAGATCAGCTGTCATTGCTGCTGCCATCTCTGGTCAGTTGATTGCTGGACCCAACAAGTTCAGCTGTCACTGCTGCTCCCATCACTAGTCAGCTGCAGGACCCAGTGAGATCAGCTGTCATTGCAGCTCTCATCACTAGTCAGCTGCAGGACCCAGTGAGATCAGCTGTCACTGCTGCTCCCATCACTAGTCAGCTGCAGGACCCAGTGAGATCAGCTGTCATTGCTGCTCCCATCACTAGTCAGCTGCAGGACCCAGTGAGATCAGCTGTCACTGCAGCTCCCATCACTAGACAGCTGCAGAACCCAGTGAGATCAGCTGTCACTGCTGCTCCCATCACTAGTCAGCTGCAGGACCCAGTGAGATCAGCTGTCACTGCTGCTCCCATCACTAGTCAGCTGCAGGACCCAGTGAGATCAGCTGTCATTGCTGCTCCCATCACTAGTCAGCTGCAGGACCCAGTGAGATCAGCTGTCATTGCTACTCCCATCACTAGTCAGCTGCAGGACCCAGTGAGATCAGCTGTCACTGCTTCTTCCATCACTAGTCAGCTGGAGGACCCAGTGAGATCAGCTGTCATTTGTGCTCCCATCACTAGTCAGCTGCAGGACCCAGTGAGATCAGCTGTCACTGCAGCTCCCATCACTAGACAGCTGCAGAACCCAGTGAGATCAGCTGTCACTGCTGCTCCCATCACTAGTCAGTTGCAGGACCCAGTGAGATCAGCTGTCACTGCTGCTCCCATCACTAGTCAGCTGCAGGACCCAGTGAGATCAGCTGTCATTGCTGCTCCCATCACTAGTCAGCTGCAGGACCCAGTGAGATCAGCTGTCATTGCAGCTCCTATCACTAGTCAGCTGCAGGACCCAGTGAGATCAGCTGTCACTGCTGCTCCCATCACTAGTCAGCTGCAGGACCAAGTGAGATCAGCTGTCACTGCTGCTCCCATCACTAGTCAGCTGCAGGACCCAGTGAGATCAGCTGTCACTGCTGCTCCCATCACTAGTCAGCTGCAGGACCCAGTGAGATCAGCTGTCATTGCTGCTCCCATCACTAGTCAGCTGCAGGACCCAGTGAGATCAGCTGTCACTGCTGCTCCATCACTAGTCAGCTGCAGGACCCAGTGAGATCAGCTGTCACTGCTTCTTCCATCACTAGTCAGCTGCAGGACCCAGTGAGATCAGCTGTCATTGCTGCTGCCATCTCTGGTCAGTTGATTGCTGGACCCAACAAGTTCAGCTGTCACTGCTGCTCCCATCACTAGTCAGCTGCAGGACCCAGTGAGATCAGCTGTCATTGCAGCTCTCATCACTAGTCAGCTGCAGGACCCAGTGAGATCAGCTGTCACTGCTGCTCCCATCACTAGTCAGCTGCAGGACCCAGTGAGATCAGCTGTCATTGCTGCTCCCATCACTAGTCAGCTGCAGGACCCAGTGAGATCAGCTGTCATTGCTGCTCACATCACTAGTCAGCTGCAGGACAGTGAGATCAGCTGTCACTGCTTCTTCCATCACTAGTCAGCTGGAGGACCCAGTGAGATCAGCTGTCACTGCTGCTCCCATCACTAGTCAGCTGCAGGACCCAGTGAGATCAGCTGTCATTGCTACTCCCATCACTAGTCAGCTGCAGGACCCAGTGAGATCAGCTGTCACTGTTTCTTCCATCACTAGTCAGCTGGAGGACCCAGTGAGATCAGCTGTCATTTGTGCTCCCATCACTAGTCAGCTGCAGGACACAGTGAGATCAGCTGTCACTACTGCTCCCATCACTAGTCAGCTGCAGGACCCAGTGAGATCAGCTGTCATTGCAGCTCCCATCACTAGTCAGCTGCAGGACCCAGTGAGATCAGCTGTCACTGCTGCTCCCATCACTAGTCAGCTGCAGGACCAAGTGAGATCAGCTGTCACTGCTGCTCCCATCACTAGTCAGCTGCAGGACCCAGTGAGATCAGCTGTCATTGCTGCTCCCATCACTAGTCAGCTGCAGGACCCAGTGAGATCAGCTGTCACTGCTGCTCCCATCACTAGTCAGCTGCAGGACACAGTGAGATCAGCTGTCACTACTGCTCCCATCACTAGTCAGCTGCAGGACCCAGTGAGATCAGCTGTCATTGCTGCTCCCATCACTAGTCAGCTGCAGGACCCAGTGAGATCAACTGTCACTGCTGCTCCCATCACTAGTCAGCTGCAGGACCCAGTGAGATCAGCTGTCACTACTGCTCCCATCACTAGTCAGCTGCAGGACCCAGTGAGATCAGCTGTCATTGCTGCTCCCACATCACTTATCAGCTGCAGGACCCAGTGAGATCAGCTGTCATTGCTGCTCCCACATCATTAGTCAGCTGCAGGACCCAGTGAGATCAGCTGTCATTGGTGCTCCCATCACTAGTCAGCTGCAGGACCCAGTGAGATCAGCTGCAACTGCTGCTCCCACCACTAGTCAGCTGCAGGAACCAGTGAGATCAGGTGTTACTGCTGCTCAGATCACTAGTCAGCTGCAGGACCCAGTGAGATCAGCTGTCACTGCTGCTCCCATCACTAGTCAGCTGCAGGACCCAGTGAGATCAGCTGTCACTGCTGCTCCCATCACTAGTCAGCTGCAGGACCCAGTGAGATCAGCTGTCACTGCTGCTCCCATCACTAGTCAACTGCAGGACCCAGTGAGATCAGCTGTCACTGCTCCTCCCACATCACTAGTCAGCTGCAGGACCCAGTGAGATCAGCTGTCATTGCTGCTCCCATCACTAGTCAGCTGCAGGACTCAGTGAGATCAGCTGTCACTGCTGCTCCCATCACTAGTCAGCTGCAGGACCCAGTGAGATCAGCTGTCATTGCTGCTGCCATCTCTGGTCAGTTGATTGCTGGACCCAGCAAGTTCAGCTGTCACTGCTGCTCCAATCACTAGTCAGCTGCAGGACCCAGTGAGATCAGCTGTCATTGCAGCTCCCATCACTAGTCAGCTGCAGGACCCAGTGAGATCAGCTGTCACTGCTGCTCCCATCACTAGTCAGCTGCAGGACCCAGTGAGATCAGCTGTCATTGCTGCTCCCATCACTAGTCAGCTGCAGGACCCAGTGAGATCAGCTGTCATTGCTGCTCACATCACTAGTCAGCTGCAGGACAGTGAGATCAGCTGTCACTGCTTCTTCCATCACTAGTCAGCAGGAGGACCCAGTGAGATCAGCTGTCACTGCTGCTCCCACCACTAGTCAGCTGCAGGACCCAGTGAGATCAGCTGTCATTGCTACTCCCATCACTAGTCAGCTGCAGGACCCAGTGAGATCAGCTGTCACTGCTTCTTCCATCACTAGTCAGCTGGAGGACCCAGTGAGATCAGCTGTCATTGGTGCTCCCATCACTAGTCAGCTGCAGGACCCAGTGAGATCAGCTGTCACTGCTGCTCCCATCACTAGACAGCTGCAGAACCCAGTGAGATCAGCTGTCACTGCTGCTCCCATCACTAGTCAGCTGCAGGACCCAGTGAGATCAGCTGTCATTGCTGCTCCCATCACTAGTCAGCTGCAGGACCCAGTGAGATCAGCTGTCATTGCAGCTCCCATCACTAGTCAGCTGCAGGACCCAGTGAGATCAGCTGTCACTGCTGCTCCCATCACTAGTCAGCTGCAGGACCCAGTGAGATCAGCTGTCACTGCTGCTCCCATCACTAGTCAGCTGCAGGACCCAGTGAGATCAGCTGTCATTGCTGCTCCCATCACTAGTCAGCTGCAGGACCCAGTGAGATCACCTGTCACTGGTGCTCCCATCACTAGTCAGCTGCAGGACCCAGTGAGATCAGCTGTCATTGCTGCTCCCATTACTAGTCAGCTGCAGGACCCAGTGAGATCAGCTGTCATTGCTGCTCCCATCACTAGTCAGCTGCAGGACTCAGTGAAATCAGCTGTCATTGCAGCTCCCATCACTAGTCAGCTGCAGGACCCAGTGAGATCAGCTGTCATTGCTGCTCCCATCACTAGTCAGCTGCAGGACCCAGTGAGATCAGCTGTCACTACTGCTCCCATCACTAGTCAGCTGCAGGACCCAGTGAGATCAGCTGTCACTGCTGCTCCCATCACTAGTTAGCTGCAGGACCCAGTGAGATCAGCTGTCACTGCTGCGGACATCTCTGCAGGACCTAGTGAGATCAGCTTTCACTGTTGCTGTCATCTCTGGTCAGCTGCAGGAACCAGTGAGATCAGCTGTCATTGCTGCCATCTCTGGTCAGTTGCTTGCTGGACCCAGCGAGTTCAGCTGTCACTGCTGCTCCCATCACTAGTCAGCTGCAGGACCCAGTGAGATCAGCTGTCACTGCTGCTCCCATCACTAGTCAGCTGCAGGACCCAGTGAGATCAGCTGTCATTGCTACTCCCATCACTAGTCAGCTGCAGGACTCAGTGAGATCAGCTGTCATTGCAGCTCCCATCACTAGTCAGCTGCAGGACCCAGTGAGATCAGCTGTCACTGCTGCTCCCATCACTAGTCAGCTGCAGGACCCAGTGAGATCAGCTATCATTGCTGCTCCCATCACTAGTCAGCTGCAGGACCCAGTGAGATCAGCTGTCATTGCTGCTCCCATCACTAGTCAGCTGCAGGACCCAGTGAGATCAGCTGTCATTGCAGCTCCCATCACTAGTCAGCTGCAGGACCCAGTGAGATCAGCTGTCACTGCTGCTCCCATCACTAGTCAGCTGCAGGACCCAGTGAGATCAGCTGTCACTGCTGCTCCCATCACTAGTCAGCTGCAGGACCCAGTGAGATCAGCTGTCACTACTGCTCCCATCACTAGTCAGCTACAGGACCCAGTGAGATCAGCTGTCACTGCTGCTCCCATCACTAGTCAGCTGCAGGACCCAGTGAGATCAGCTGTCACTGCTGCTGACATCTCTGCAGGACCCAGTGAGATCAGCTTTCACTGTTGCTGCCATCTCTGGTCAGCTGCAGGAACCAGTGAGATCAGCTGTCATTGCTGCTGCCATCTCTGGTCAGTTGCTTGCTGGACCCAGCGAGTTCAGCTGTCACTGCTGCTCCCATCACTTGTCAGCTGCAGGACCCAGCGAGTTCAGCTGTCACTGCTGCTCCCATCACTAGTCAGCTGCAGGACCCAGTGACATCAGCTGTCATTGCTGCTCCCATCACTAGTTAGCTGCAGGACCCAGTGAGATCAGCTGTCACTGCTGCGGACATCTCTGCAGGACCTAGTGAGATCAGCTTTCACTGTTGCTGTCATCTCTGGTCAGCTGCAGGAACCAGTGAGATCAGCTGTCATTGCTGCCATCTCTGGTCAGTTGCTTGCTGGACCCAGCGAGTTCAGCTGTCACTGCTGCTCCCATCACTAGTCAGCTGCAGGACCCAGTGAGATCAGCTGTCACTGCTGCTCCCATCACTAGTCAGCTGCAGGACCCAGTGAGATCAGCTGTCATTGCTACTCCCATCACTAGTCAGCTGCAGGACTCAGTGAGATCAGCTGTCATTGCAGCTCCCATCACTAGTCAGCTGCAGGACCCAGTGAGATCAGCTGTCACTGCTGCTCCCATCACTAGTCAGCTGCAGGACCCAGTGAGATCAGCTATCATTGCTGCTCCCATCACTAGTCAGCTGCAGGACCCAGTGAGATCAGCTGTCATTGCTGCTCCCATCACTAGTCAGCTGCAGGACCCAGTGAGATCAGCTGTCATTGCAGCTCCCATCACTAGTCAGCTGCAGGACCCAGTGAGATCAGCTGTCACTGCTGCTCCCATCACTAGTCAGCTGCAGGACCCAGTGAGATCAGCTGTCACTGCTGCTCCCATCACTAGTCAGCTGCAGGACCCAGTGAGATCAGCTGTCACTACTGCTCCCATCACTAGTCAGCTACAGGACCCAGTGAGATCAGCTGTCACTGCTGCTCCCATCACTAGTCAGCTGCAGGACCCAGTGAGATCAGCTGTCACTGCTGCTGACATCTCTGCAGGACCCAGTGAGATCAGCTTTCACTGTTGCTGCCATCTCTGGTCAGCTGCAGGAACCAGTGAGATCAGCTGTCATTGCTGCTGCCATCTCTGGTCAGTTGCTTGCTGGACCCAGCGAGTTCAGCTGTCACTGCTGCTCCCATCACTTGTCAGCTGCAGGACCCAGCGAGTTCAGCTGTCACTGCTGCTCCCATCACTAGTCAGCTGCAGGACCCAGTGACATCAGCTGTCACTGCTGCTCCCATCACTAGTCAGTTGCAGGACCCAGTCAGATCAGCTGTCATTGCTGCTCCCATCACTAGTCAGCTGCAGGACCCAGTCAGATCAGCTGTCATTGCTGCTCCCATCACTAGTCAGCTGCAGGACTCAGTGAGATCAGCTGTTATTGCTACTCCCATCACTAGTCAGCTGCAGGACCCAGTGAGATCAGCTGTCACTACTGCTCCCATCACTAGTCAGCTGGAGGACCCAGTGAGATCAGCTGTCATTGCTGCTCCCACCACTAGTCAGCTGCAGGACCCAGTGAGATCAGCTGTCATTGCTGCTCCCATCACTAGTCAGCTGCAGGAACCAGTGAGATCAGCTGTCACTGCTGCTCCCATCACTAGTCAGCTGCAGGACCCAGTCAGATCAGCTGTCACTGCTGCTCCCATCACTAGTCAGCTGCAGGACCCAGTCAGATCAGCTGTCACTGCTGCTCCCATCACTAGTCAGCTGCAGGACCCAGTCAGATCAGCTGTCACTGCTGCTCCCATCACTAGTCAGCTGCAGGACCCAGCGAGTTCAGCTGTCACTGCTGCTCCCATCACTAGTCAGCTGCAGGACCCAGCGAGTTCAGCTGTCACTGCTGCTCCCATCACTAGTCAGCTGCAGGACCCAGTGAGATCAGCTGTCATTGCTGCTCCCATCACTAGTCAGCTGCAGGAACCAGTGAGATCAGCTGTCACTGCTGCTCCCATCACTAGTCAGCTGCAGGACCCAGTCAGATCAGCTGTCACTGCTGCTCCCATCACTAGTCAGCTGCAGGACCCAGTCAGATCAGCTGTCACTGCTGCTCCCATCACTAGTCAGCTGCAGGACCCAGTGAGTTCAGCTGTCATTGCATCTCTGTTTCTGCTGACTCTTTGGCGACAGCAGCTACCACCGACCATGGGGAACAAGAGCCCTGTGTCTATTTCCTGCAGCGAGTAAGATAGTGAAGATAAATGCCGGGCAGTCTATGAGCCCACCACGAATAACCACAAGAGGGCTCGTTCAGCACAAAAGCGACAGCTTTCTCCAGACCGGGAAGGAGGTTCCGGTAACATCCATGGTAAAAGACAGTTATGGCTGTCAGCAGCTGTCTTAAGGCTTCTATATTGAATAGTCCCCATCTCTTCCTAATCCAACCACATCACTAGCCGCTGCACAGAAACGCCAGCTACCAATGGAGGCGACATTTATTATTCTGCTACATAACGTGCAACCTCCACACCTCTTAGACTACAAGAGCGTAGGTGCACGCCCATCTTTATCACGTTCCACATCATTGTATGTAATCTGTATGTGTCATGATCCCGCATTGTACAGTGCTGCGTAATGTGTCAGCTCTTTAGCCAAATAAGAATAACTGATAATAATAATAAAAAAAACTAGAGCAAGAAGACAAAGACCAAAATGAGCTCTCAATGTGCAACCGTATTAGCAGCGTCATCACCTGGCGCAGGAAACGGTCTTACCTCCTTGATCACACAGGACCGCAGCCAAACTGGAGAACAGGGAGCCGCAGCCATTTAATATAACCACCTGGGGGGGAAATAAAAATCACAATGGACCGTTACATTGTATCAGAGCGAGAAGCAGGAAGAGAGTCATTCAGAGAGAACCTGGATCTACACTGGATTCTTATTTACCTATGTAATATGGGTAAAACACAGAGAGACACAGGGGTACCTCTGCGAGGAGAGGACAGCTGTGACGTACAGTAGAAGCCGGCCTTGGAAATGGGTTAGTACATTATATGCTCCCCTCTAGTGAAAAAGGTGGGGTGGATGAATCCTGCATTATTACATAAAGTTCAAGTCAATAAGAAATGAATGTAAGACCTTTTATACAACTGACTTGTGGATAATACATGAACATCCCCGCTGAGACACAAGAAGAGACGTCCCTGATACAGGAATCGGTATGATATCCCGGCTGCCGCATGGCCGGGAGTTCGAATCCCAGCAGCGGCAGCCCGACAAACCAGCAGAGCCCGGCAGCGGAAGCCCGACAGCGCTGGAAATCCCGATCGTGGTAAGGTAAGTATCTACTAATCTAACCTAACCCCCCTAACCCTCCTTAGGGGTGCCTAACCCTAACCTCCCCCCCTGTGCCTAACCCTAATCCCCCCTCTAAGTGCCTAACCCTAACCTCCCCCCCTTCCCCGCTGCCTAAACGTAAGTCCCCCGGGGTGTGCCTAACCCTAAGTCCTCCCCGGGGGTGCCTAACCCTCCCTCCCCCTAGCCTAACCCTAACCCTCCCGGGAGGGTGCCTGACCCTAAGTCCCCCCCCGGGTGCCCTAAACCTAACCCCCCCCCCCCCGCGGCAGTCCGCTTGCGGTGCCCGGCATCCGCTCGATCGGGAAAATGAGCGGCGTCTAGATATAGACGCCGGTCATTTATCCCACGGCGGGATAAAGCAGTCGGGAAGCCGGGAATCGAGATTCCGATTGTATACCCTGATAACCCACCAAAAGTGCAAGTACTACTTACGTTTTCTGGATGTAAAGGTGTCGATGCCTTACAGTAATAAGTCAAGAATCGGGCAACTTCTTCTCTTAAACTGAAATAAAAAGAAGAGTTTAAGATTTATCCAATCACTACGGGCTTGGCCTCAATGTAACGTACTCTACCCAAGTATTTACTGAATGTAAAGAATGGAATACTGTGGTACTATAGGGACGTGGCCCCACTGAGGCAGCAGAAGCCTGGATCCAGCTGGAGACTGATTAGGAGGAGACGATAAACTTCGCAGAGAACCAACAAGGAACCCAACAACTAATCGATGAGGAATCGGTGTAATACTCACAAGCTGTGCCCTTTCCAGTCCGGGTACTGAAGCAGCGGAGGCTCAATTATATTCATGTCACTCTGCGTAAGCTGCAAGCGTAAGAGGCGGAGATTATTACACAGCTCTTCCATATTTAACTTTAGAGAAAAGTTTTTTTCCCCACATCAAACATTTTGAATTTTAATTTAGAAACATAACTGGCGAATTCATGAAAACGTGTGCCCAGGTAACGCGGGCGGGGGAAGACGATAAGTCAATAAAATATTCTGTGCCCATTTTTACATTTATTTTCTTTGCCGTTAGCCGTACTACTTTCTAGTACGGTTAAAAAACGGTCTTTATACAATTAGCCTCCTTGCACGTTAAACAGCCCTTCTAGTCGTGCCATGCCGCGTCGCCACTCGTTACCGTCGAACGTCTTCTTGTGCAAATAAGACGCATTTGAAGGTACAAGGTCATACGAAAATACGCTCAAGCGTTGTGGAACGTGACTTGTAGCACACGGAGGATAAATGTTTACGGACACATCTTATTTATTACCAGTTATTTATATAGCGCACACATATTCCGTAGCGCTTTACAGAGAATATTTGGCCACTCACATCAGTCCCTGCCCCAGTGGAGCTTACAATCTATGGGGGTCATTCAGACCCGGTGGTTAGCGCCGATGCGCTCGGACCGGGTCGATGGCACAGAGCATGCGCACGACGGCGCCGGTGTGCGCATGCGTGAGACCCGCTACGACCGACAGCGATGTTGATTGACAGCTCGCCCCGTTTGGAAGGCGGGCCAGGGGGACGTTCCCATGGGAACGCCTACCGTTTGGGGGAGGCCCCACTGACATCACTAGTGATGTCAGTGGAGAGCTTCCGGCTCAGACAGAGCCAGAAGCTCTCCGGGGCTTACGACAAGGGAGACCCTGCCCTAGGGTCTCGTCGTAAGCCCCGATGGTGTCTGACCATCGCGACCATCACCGGAGCGGTCGTTAGAGCTGTGGGTGTTAACCCGCAGCCTAACGACCGCAACAGAGGCGGGCGGTCAGGATGCAAGTGGCCGCCCAGTTTCTGAGCGACCGCTTGCATCCTCCGACCGCCTCTGAATGAGGCCCTATATTCCCTATCACATGCACACACACTTACACACTAGGGTTAATTTGGTTGGGAGCCAATTAACCTACCAGTATATATTCGGAGTGTGGGAGGAAACCGAAGTACCCGGAGGAAACCCACGCAAGCACAGGGAGAATATACAAACTCCACACAGTTAGGGCCATGGTGGGAATCGAATCCAAGACCTCAGGGCTGTGAGGCAGTAATGCTAACCATTACACCATCTGTGCTGCCCACCTGTATCTTAGTCACTGCCAAGGATTAAAGCACCTTTTTGTGCAGTTACCAGGGTGTTATCTGTATGCAGTTATTATACAGTTCGTGTCCCCGCAAATTTTTGGGGTCAGTTGTACAATGACATTCAGGGCCGGATTCAATTAGAGGCGAAAAGTGCCGTTTGGAGATAAGTCTCCGCGGATTCGGACTTTCCGCCTGTTTTCAAAGTATCTCCATATTCAATTCCAGGACGATTTCGCCTAAGCGGAAACTCAATGCACTGTAATAGGCGGAAAAGTATCTCCTATGAATAGCAGGTGAAAAAAAGTGCAAAATCTTTATTTTGGGGTGCAAACGTGGGGAAACAACTCAGAACCCTCGGGACAGCCCCCCCAAAGGACAAATCAACCAAAAAAATTACCTCAGAACACCCCAGAAAAGTACTTACGTTTTGGGGGCGAAAAAGTAAAAAGTGGGGTACAACTATATAACCTAGCGAAATAGACTTCTTGGGGTGCTGTAAGGAGGGGCCAAGTGTTATTGGGATTGCAGGTGTATGTATGAGGGTGGTTTTTCACGTTTTTTTAAAAGTTCACTTTAGAGACATAAAAATATGCTAGCACCCATTTACAAGTACCCCAAATTGGACTGGACTACTTATTGTCACCCCAAAATACTGCTTTATGCCATTCTTCACCACTTTTGCAAAGACGCTAATAACAAGCAATTTAAACAACTTACGTACCCCAAACACTTTTATTAGGGCTATTAGTACACATCTACATTCATTCCCTATGTTACTGCATCTTTTTTTGGGGTACAGACTGATTTCCCCACTTCTGACAGTACTTTCCGCCTGTTCCGCATTCGCCTATTTCCGTTTTCGCCTGTTTAGGAATTGAATAGGGAGAAAAGCGGGGACGCGTGCGTAAAGTTTCCGCCTCTGAAATAGGCGAAGGAGGCGGAAAGTCGGACAGGCAAAACTTCTCCGACTTTACGCCTCTAATTGAATACGGGCCTTAAACTGGCTGAGAGACTATATGGGACAACTTTCTATTGTATTGTGTCACTATATTAAATTGGATAAACGTTCAGTATTAATACGTCTATCATCAGCCCAATGAATGACAAATCACTTACCCCCCCTCCCCGTGGGAACTGCTACACCACAACTTACCCGCTTGGACATCAGGTCAAAGCAAAGTTTATTTTCACTGGTGCCAAAATTGATGATGCCCTGGAGATGAAAGCACACGGCACCATGAGAAGACAATTAGATAAGGGACGATAACATAATACTGTAAAGTTTACTAAAGACAAACACTGGCATTGTGGGGTTTCTATGAGAAATGCCACCCCCCCCCCCCCGGCAGGAGAGAGGACCTGCACGGGCTGTGACAAGGTGCAGGGTGCTAGAATGAACCCTATAAATCAGTTTTCTCCCCAGAAGTTTTTTCCAGCCGGGTGGCATCAAAAAGTAGCCGGGTGGGGGCCTTCGCAATTGTGCGTGCGCCGGGAAAAGGGGTCTCTCCCTTACCAATACAGCCCGACAGGTCTCCGGCTGCTCCCCCACTGGCTCTCAGTCAAAAGTGCCCATTATACGGTGCCCCCTGTAGTTTCCCCTTTATGCATTGCTCCCTGTAGTTTAGCTTTGCCCTTATGCACTGCCCCCTCGCTGAAGTAGCGCCCCCAGACTGGCCCCTTATGCAGTGCCCCCAGGCTGGCCCCTTATGCAGTGCCCCAAGGTTTAATAGTGTCCCTTATGCAGTGCCCCCAGGCTGGCCCCTTATGCAGTGCCCCCAGACTGGTCCAGGACCCAGCCCAGCACTTACCTTTACTTGCTCGCCACTGCCTCGCGCTGACTGGATCTAACTAGATCCAGCAGGCGCGCAGGGCAGGCTCCTCACGTCAAGACGTCACCCGCGCAGTGCATCACTAGGGAACGCTGGCCTCTGAAGCGATCGGAGGCTTCTTCAGCCTCCGGTCACCTCAGAGGCCAGCGTTCCACAGCGGGGAAAAGTGCCGGGCAATGTGCCCGCAGAAAACAGCCTGGGGAGAACACTGATAAATGTCAGTCACTACTGGGTGCTAGCGGCAGCTGATTGGGCAGCTGCTGCAGGGGATCCTGGGAGAAAGTCACTGAGGATTGAGGCCTATAACTTTATATAACCTCCACTGTGCGCAATGACTTATTGTACAGTTATCTGCTATTAGAATGATTGCATAATGACGATTGGGTAAAGCTGAGGTGCTCGTACCCGTCATTCACACCGATCCGCTGCTAATTTCACTTTTCTGTAGTCAGAACTTGAAAACCACATTAAAAATAAAAGAGGATGAGCAGCAGCTGGATAACCCGCACGAGCGAAGGGGCTGGGGGATAAAACTCACGTTGGGGTTCTTGTCCTCGTCGTACTTGTCCTCGTGATAAGCCCGATACCCCTCCTCCGAGGAGCCGCGGAAGCCGCACAGTATGTTCCCGCGGGTGGAGAGATACGGGCTGTAGTACTGGCTGCAATTATACACCTCTCCCAGCTCCGGCTCTGCCACTTTGCCCGCCCTTCCTCTGCCCAAGACGTCCCCTTCTTGCGGAAAACTCCCGTCAGACGAGGGCGCGGGCTCTCCTGCCCCGTGGCGTATCATGCCCAGCATCTGGGCGAAAACCGTAAACATGCGTAGTTCATGCTGGCGGTCGAGCTGCAGCCTCCGCTCCTCCAAGCGCAGCCTCCGCTCCTCCGCCTCCTGCTCCTGTTCCATCCTACGCTCCTCCATCTGAAGGAAACGTTCCTCGGTGGACCGCTGAGCCACCAGTATCTTGGCGACCAGCTCGTCCAGCGGCTCACGCACCTTCCTCTTCCTCCAAAACCTCTGGCGTCCACCCTGTCCCGAGGAACCAGCAATGTTGGATTCGCTAAAGCCTGGGAGGGGATAGACAGGAAATACTGTGAGACCTCGTGCATGATAAAAGTTAACAGGCGGAGAACTAATTTTGTGCTGAGGAACTACAGGTACTAGAATGACCTGCCGCTGTAGCGCATTGCCTACAGTGATTTCATGCATATAGACATGAGACACGCGGCTTGTTAAATCTCTCCGAGTACCAGACACGCCGTACAATTATTATTTGATACGATGTTCATTATTTTCAGTTTAATGAACTTTTCTTTCATTGAGGTCTATAGTGTTATTGTTCAAAAACGCAACAGACTGAACATGTTACGCATAGCAGCAGTGCCCCCTTTAGGCTACATGGCAGTACTGCACTCCACTATATGAAACATTAAAAAGACTGTGATCAAGTTGTGAATGATGCACGTTTTATGAAATTACTCTTGTGAGATTACAAGAAGGCGCCATAAATAGATTAACAGTAACCAGGCCAACGCGTGCATCACATAAAGCGAAATTACAGTGGATGCAGAAGACGCTCATATATCAGACACAAGTTTATTCAACGCTGAGCACTGTTCTCTATCGGTATAATATACAAAGTGGCAGCTAGGGTTATGAGAATTGTGTAGCTATATCCTCTAAAAAAAAATAAAAAAAAATAATCTTTAAGTCTGTATTTCATTATTACTCTAAATTATTGCCAGACAGACGTGTTGGGGATTATAGTCCACATAGACCATCGCTTATTTGTAAGCCAACAATTGTTTCTTTTTCCCTTATAAACCCTAGATATATTAAACACACACGAAAAAAAAGACATTTACTAAAATTACCTCTGAAGGAAGTTATAACAATCTTCACTAATCCTTAAAGTCGCTGGTATATAGATATAAATCCCCACCAAGCTCAGATATGTTAAACACGTCGCACACTGCTGTCACTTCACATTTAAAGGCAATTTTGTTCCATTTCTACTGCGCGATATAAGAGACTGACCCCGTTGTGTTTCCACTCTTGGCCGGAATCGCTGTCTCCCCAGGATAGAACCGCGATCCGTACTATAGCACCTGATAATACACAGATGCCTGTACTACTGTGCTCTCCCAGTGCCAGCTTAGTGACTGTATGACGTCCCGAATAACTGCAGAAGGTTATACATTTACTATGATACATTGTACCAAGCTGGACTGTTACACAAAGACTACATACCAAGGACAGCAATCTAGGAACAAATGTAACAGCCAGCAATCTGCTGGCTCCAAAGAGATTACGGCCATATAGCCGCTAGGCAACTACCTTTAAGGCACCTCAATCTTACGAAAGCATAGTTCATAATGTTAGCAGGAGACAGTTATCAGAATACGCCTGTATTGTACACAATACAAAGACTCAATGTTTCCCGCACTGCTTATAGCAATAGTCTCCTTAATGGCCTTTCCCTAACCAGAGTGTCACCCCTACAGTCTATTCTGAATGCTGATCGTCCTCGCAGAACGTTCTTCCATTGCTACACTGGTTGCCTGGATTTTACCAAATCCAGTATAAAATACTTCTGCTTACACCTAAAGTTATCAGCCAAACTACACCAACATACATCTCTTCTCTTATCGTCAAATATCTCCCAGCTGAACCCCTCCACTCCGCGCAAGGTATGCGTCGCTGGTCCACACCAATTACCTGTTCCCATTCACGGTTACAGGACTATTTTTGGGCTGCACCCACCCTGTGGAATGCCCTCCCCCACACACAATAAGGCTTTCCTCTAGGCTCCAAACCTTCAAGCGTTCCCTGAACACTCACCTCTTCAGGCAGCTTATTAAATCACAGAGCCACATCACCTTAATTGTCTACCCAATTATCTCCCCTCTATTCTACCATTTTTCCTCCTCTTTACACAGTTCACACAAAATTTACATGTGTTCTCTTTCATCACTTTCAAAAGCTGACCCCAGCCAAGACTGCTGTGACTGGATCATACAGCTCACTAAGAACCTCTGCAATATGTAGCCACACTCCTACAGCCATACTGAGCGTAAGCTTGATAGCAGCAGAGCCCTCTTACCTGAGTTTACCTGTTGTAACCCAGTCTCATTTTAGTAGTTATCAATTGTAAAGCGCTGCAGAACATGCTGGTACTATATAAACAAATGTTAATGTTGGACAGGACACAAAAAATGCAAAAATTGTGTCCTGTCCTCTCTACCTCATTTCAATAACCTTACTCCACAGAATGAGACGATGGTTTTAAACTGCTCTGCAGAATTATACCCCTTTTACACCAGAGCAAAAACCTGGGTTTTTGCTGGGTCTACCTGGGTCGCAGCTCAGTGTAAAAGGGTCCCTGAAAAATAACCTGGGTCAAGTGACCCTGCAATCCAACCCAGGTAGCTACCAGGGTTGGACCCAGGAAATGGTGCAGTGTAAACGGTGCAACCCGGGTTATCTGACCTGGATCATGCCTAAAATGAGCGGATTGGTGGTTGTGGAGCATTCACCTCCCACTTTTTATGACCTCACAGGTTTAGCAGGGCAGACCTGAGTTCAGTGTGAACAGGGCTGACCTGGGAGTAACCCAGATCAAAGGTGCAGTGTAAATGGGTCTGACCAGGGTTGGAACCATGTCCAAAAACCCAGGTCGGACCTGGGTTTTTGGTGGAAAAGAGGTATTAAGCACCTGCCGTATCCCCTCAGCCAGGGCAAACTTCTCTCTCTACAATGACCTTGATAACAGACTGTAATTCTATTTAAACAATTGGGGGGTATGTACAAATTGGGAATGTCCAGTTATTTACATATAGAAACCACTGGGTAATTAGCTCTAATTAACTTGGCATAACTTTAGCAATGAGCGGAAACGTCCAATTTGCAGCTATGGGTTAGAGAACTCTGCTCCAAACAAGAATTCAGTTTCGGGGCGGCATTTGTCAGATCTGCCGCGGTTCCCAATGGTTCTAACAGACCCACAGTCCGCTCCTCTCCAGCCGTACGGCCCAACCTTTTTCAATCGGCCAGTTGATGCATCTCATGGAGGGGGCAAGAGCAACACCCACTTGGCCAGTGAAGTCGGTAAGGTGGGACCATCAGAACCGATGGGAAAACTGGTGGCTGGTACTCAGTTACATTTATTGACACAATATTTAATAAATAGATTGGGGTAGAGAGTTACCCTGTAAGAGGTCATGTTCTCACAATAGCTTCCTACCTGAGGGAGACCCGCTGACATCACCGGTAACCTCCACCCTGGAAATAGGAGAGTCTGGGGCTCCTCTGTCCATCATACTTTGCTGTTCCTCCTCCTCCTCCTCTTCTTGGTCCGCACTGGAATCATGTATGTATGTCATAGAGGGCGGCTCGGGGGTCAGACACTGTTCATCGGACTGCACCTCCTCACACTTGATCTCCATCAGCTCCGGGTGCTGAGCGTGGCTGTACTGCGGGAAATGAGCGTGGAACCCGTCAGATATGGGATTCTGCAAGACGGGCTGCCCCAGCACACCGCTGGGACCCATGGCTCCATAGGAGAGGGTTGGGCGGTGGGTCAACACTCTGTCCATCACTTCGTAAAACTTCCAGGCCCTACCGCCGCGCAGCGTCTTGCTGTTGTCCTTCAGCCGCCGGTACTCCAACTTCATTTTCTTGATCTTCTCCCGGCACTGGTCCCCCGTCCGGTGGATCCCCTTTTCCCTCAGCACGTCCGCGATCCGGTTGAAGACGTGCTGGTTCCGCAGGCAGCTCTCCAGTTCCATCTGCACAGACTCATTGCCCCAGAGCTGGAGGAGCTCCACCACCTCCGGGTCGGACCAGTTGCTGCCTCGCTCGTATTTCTTCCCGCGGAAATCCATCGCTCTCGGCAGATGGGACGAAAACCAGAGGAGCTGGATAACGCGCCCAGGGAGGGACTATGGCACAGAAGGGGGTTATTCTAAACGGTATAACCTGGTGGCGCCACGCCGCCGGGGAACATTATCCCGACTTCTGGAAGACTCCTAGACCTCAAAGGCTGACGCTCACTAACGGACTCATATTATTCATCTGGCCAATAGAAATGCACCGAATTTCTCCCTATGTCTGCTCATCGGCACCTGAGCCGCCAGCGGAGGGCGTGGGCATGGGTTTATATGGCGGACATCTAGAACGTATAGACTTTCCAGCACTGATATACATCAGGATAACCCAGCTATGGGGATCAGGGGGCTCCAGAACCCATATCCCCTATATAATGGACCTGTCTGGTTATATGTAGGATGCAGGGAGCAGGGTTATAAATGGAATTTATTATTATCAGCACTCTTATTAGAATACATATACAAGTCTAGGGGGGCTTGGGTCGGGTGATGAGAGCCGGGTGTATTTCCCTGACTGACTGATGCTGGAACGGGCGTGGCCCGGTTAGGGCGGCTTTCCCGCGTCTTCGCGCCGATCTGGCCCGCTTGCGCCCGGCACGGTCCGGTCTCGCCTGGTTCGGCACAGCCCGGCCCGGCTGCAATGCGAGACGGATCCTGGCCGAGCCTTTCACATCCGGGTCCGTGCACATGCGTGCTGTCCTTATTCCGGGATAACTTTAGTCCGTGTCAGTCATGACCGAGCCTCCCCCCCCCCCCCCCCTTCCAGAGACACGGGCGCCACCGTGCGGCCACCGCGGCTACTGCAGCCCGCAGTGTAAAACATGGGGAAGCGTGACACCAAACTTTATTATATATTATATATATGGTACTTACAGCCCGCGCTGTAATACATGGGGAAGCGTGACACCAAACTTTATTATATATTATATATATGGTACTGACAGCCCGCGCTGTAATATATGGGGAAACATGACACCAAACTTTATTATATATTATATATATGGTACTGACAGCCCGCGCTGTAATACATGGGGAAGCATGACACCAAACTTTATTATATATCATATAGATGGTACTGACAGCCCGCGCTGTAATACATGGGGAAGCATGACACCATACTTTATTATATATTATATATATGGTACTGAGAGCCTACGCTGTAATACATGGGGAAGCAGGACACCAAACTTTATTATATATATGGTACTGACAGCCCGCTCTGTAATACATGGGGAAGCATGACACCAAACTTTATTATATATTATATATATGGTACTGACAGCCCGCGCTGTAATATATGGGGAAGCGTGACACCAAACTTTATTATATATTATATATATGGTACTGACAGCCCGCGCTGTAATACATGGGGAAGCGTGACACCAAACTTTATTATATATTATATATATGGTACTGACAGCCCGCGCTGTAATATATGGGGAAACATGTCACCAAACTTTATTATATATTATATATATGGTACTGACAGCCCGCGCTGTAATACATGGGGAAGCATGACACCAAACTTTATTATATATCATATAGATGGTACTGACAGCCCGCGCTGTAATACATGGGGAAGCAGGACACCAAACTTTATTATATATTATATACAGTATATGGTACTGACAGCCTGCGCTGTAATACATGGGGAAGCATGACACCAAACTTTATTATATATTATATATATGGTACTGACAGCCCGCGCTGTAATACATGGGGAAGCGTGACACCAAACTTTATTATATATTATATATATGGTACTGACAGCCTGCGCTGTAATATATGGGGAAACATGACACCAAACTTTATTATATATTATATATATGGTACTGACAGCCCGCGCTGTAATATATGGGGAAGCGTGACACCAAACTTTATTATATATTATATATATGGTACTGACAGCCCGCGCTGTAATATATGGGGAAACATGACACCAAACTTTATTATATATTATATATATGGTACTGACAGCCTGCGCTGTAATATATGGGGAAACATGACACCAAACTTTATTATATATTATATATATGGTACTGACAGCCCGCGCTGTAATATATGGGGAAACATGACACCAAACTTTATTATATATTATATATATGGTACTGACAGCCTGCGCTGTAATATATGGGGAAACATGTCACCAAACTTTATTATATATTATATATATGGTACTGACAGCCTGCGCTGTAATACATGGGGAAGCATGACACCAAACTTTATTATATATTATATATATGGTACTTACAGCCCGCGCTGTAATACATGGGGAAGCGTGTCACCAAACTTTATTATATATCATATATAATGGTACTGACAGCCCGCGCTGTAATACATGGGGAAGCATGACACCAAACTTTATTATATATTATATATATGGTACTGACAGCCCGCGCTGTAATACATGGGGAAACATGTCACCAAACTTTATTATATATCATATATAATGGTACTGACAGCCCGTGCTGTAATACATGGGGAAGCGTGACACCAAACTTTATTATAAATCATATATATGGTACTGACAGCCCGCGCTGTAATATATGGGGAAGCATGACACCAAACTTTATTATATATTATATATATGGTACTGACAGCCCGCACTGTAATACATGGGGAAGCATAACACTAAACTTTATTATATATTATATACAGTATATGGTACTGACAGCCGGCGCTGTAATACATGGGGAAGCATGACACCAAACTTTATTATAAATCATATATATGGTACTGACAGCCCGCGCTGTAATATATGGGGAAGCATGACACCAAACTTTATTATATATTATATATATGGTACTGGCAGCCTGCGCTGTAATATATGGGGAAGCATGACACCAAACTTTATTATATATTATATATATGGTACTTACAGCCCGTGCTGTAATACATGGGGAAGCATGACACCAAACTTTATTATATATTATATATATGGTACTTACAGCCCGCGCTGTAATACATGGGGAAGCGTGTCACCAAACTTTATTATATATCATATATAATGGTACTGACAGCCCGCGCTGTAATACATGGGGAAGCATGACACCAAACTTTATTATATATTATATATATGGTACTGACAGCCCGCGCTGTAATACATGGGGAAACATGTCACCAAACTTTATTATATATCATATATAATGGTACTGACAGCCCGTGCTGTAATACATGGGGAAGCGTGACACCAAACTTTATTATAAATCATATATATGGTACTGACAGCCCGCGCTGTAATATATGGGGAAGCATGACACCAAACTTTATTATATATTATATATATGGTACTGACAGCCCGCGCTGTAATATATGGGGAAGCATGACACCAAACTTTATTATATATTATATATATGGTACTTACAGCCCGTGCTGTAATACATGGGGAAGCATGACACCAAACTTTATTATATATTATATATATGGTACTGGCAGCCTGCGCTGTAATACATGGGGAAGCATGACACCAAACTTTATTATATATTATATATATGGTACTGACAGCCTGCGCTGTAATACATGGGGAAGCATGACACCAAACTTTATTATAAATCATATATATGGTACTGACAGCCCGCGCTGTAATACATGGGGAAGCAGGACACCAAACTTTATTATATATTATATATATGGTACTTACAGCCTGCGCTGTAATACATGGGGAAGCATGACACCAAACTTTATTATATATTATATATATGGTACTGACAGCCCGCGCTGTAATATATGGGGAAGCGTGACACCAAACTTTATTATATATTATATATATGGTACTTACAGCCCGCGCTGTAGTATATGGGGAAGCGTGACACCAAACTTTATTATATATTATATATATGGTACTGACAGCCTGCGCTGTAATACATGGGGAAGCATGACACCAAACTTTATTATATATCATATATATGGTACTGACAGCCCGCGCTGTAATACATGGGGAAGCATGACACCAAACTTTATTATATATCATATAGATGGTACTGACAGCCCGTGCTGTAATACATGGGGAAGCGTGTCACCAAACTTTATTATATATCATATATAATGGTACTGACAGCCCGCGCTGTAATACATGGGGAAGCATGACACCAAACTTTATTATATGTCATATATATGGTACTGACAGCCCGCGCTGTAATACATGGGGAAGCATGACACCAAACTTTATTATATATATGGTACTGACAGCCCGCGCTGTAATACATGGGGAAACATGTCACCAAACTTTATTATATATCATATATAATGGTACTGACAGCCCGTGCTGTAATACATGGGGAAACATGTCACCAAACTTTATTATATATCATATATAATGGTACTGACAGCCCGCGCTGTAATACATGGGGAAGCGTGTCACCAAACTTTATTATATATCATATATAATGGTACTGACAGCCCGCGCTGTAATACATGGGGAAGCATGACACCAAACTTTATTATATATTATATATATGGTACTGACAGCCCGCGCTGTAATACATGGGGAAACATGTCACCAAACTTTATTATATATCATATATAATGGTACTGACAGCCCGTGCTGTAATACATGGGGAAACATGTCACCAAACTTTATTATATATCATATATATGGTACTGACAGCCTGCGCTGTAATACATGGGGAAGCGTGACACCAAACTTTATTATATATTATATATATGGTACTGACAGCCCGCGCTGTAATACATGGGGAAGCATGACACCAAACTTTATTATATATTATATATATGGTACTGACAGCCCGCGCTGTAATACATGGGGAAGCGTGACACCAAACTTTATTATAAATCATATATATGGTACTGACAGCCCGCACTGTAATACATGGGGAAGCGTGACACCAAACTTTATTATATATTATATATATGGTACTGACAGCCCGCGCTGTAATACATGGGGAAGCATGACACCAAACTTTATTATATATCATATAGATGGTACTGACAGCCCGTGCTGTAATACATGGGGAAGCGTGTCACCAAACTTTATTATATATCATATATAATGGTACTGACAGCCCGCGCTGTAATACATGGGGAAGCATGACACCAAACTTTATTATATGTCATATATATGGTACTGACAGCCCGCGCTGTAATACATGGGGAAGCATGACACCAAACTTTATTATATATATGGTACTGACAGCCCGCGCTGTAATACATGGGGAAACATGTCACCAAACTTTATTATATATCATATATAATGGTACTGACAGCCCGTGCTGTAATACATGGGGAAACATGTCACCAAACTTTATTATATATCATATATAATGGTACTGACAGCCCGCGCTGTAATACATGGGGAAGCGTGTCACCAAACTTTATTATATATCATATATAATGGTACTGACAGCCCGCGCTGTAATACATGGGGAAGCATGACACCAAACTTTATTATATATTATATATATGGTACTGACAGCCCGCGCTGTAATACATGGGGAAACATGTCACCAAACTTTATTATATATCATATATAATGGTACTGACAGCCCGTGCTGTAATACATGGGGAAACATGTCACCAAACTTTATTATATATCATATATATGGTACTGACAGCCTGCGCTGTAATACATGGGGAAGCGTGACACCAAACTTTATTATATATTATATATATGGTACTGACAGCCCGCGCTGTAATACATGGGGAAGCATGACACCAAACTTTATTATATATTATATATATGGTACTGACAGCCCGCGCTGTAATACATGGGGAAGCGTGACACCAAACTTTATTATAAATCATATATATGGTACTGACAGCCCGCACTGTAATACATGGGGAAGCGTGACACCAAACTTTATTATATATTATATACAGTATATGGTACTGACAGCCCGCGCTGTAATACATGGGGAAGCATGACACCAAACTTTATTATATATTATATACAGTATATGGTACTGACAGCCCGCGCTGTAATACATGGGGAAGCATGACACCAAACTTTATTATATATTATATACAGTATATGGTACTGACAGCCCGCGCTGTAATACATGGGGAAGCATGACACCAAACTTTATTATATATTATATATATGGTACTGACAGCCGGCGCTGTAATACATGGGGAAGCATGACACCAAACTTTATTATATATTATATATATGGTACTGACAGCCCGCGCTGTAATACATGGGGAAGCATGACACCAAACTTTATTATATATTATATATATGGTACTGACAGCCCGCGCTGTAATACATGGGGAAGCATGACACCAAACTTTATTATATACTATATATATGGTACTGACAGCCCGCGCTGTAATACATGGGGAAGCGTGACACCAAACTTTTTAATATATTATGTATATGGTACTGACAGCCCGCGCTGTAATACATGGGGAAGCGTGACACCAAACTATATTATATATTATATATATGGTACTGACAGCCCGCGCTGTAGTATATGGGGAAGCGTGACACAAAACTTTATAATATATTATATATATGGTACTGACAGCCCGCGCTGTAGTATATGGGGAAGCGTGACACCAAACTTTATTATATATTATATATATGGTACTGACAGCCTGCGCTGTAATACATGGGGAAGCGTGACACCAAACTTTATTATATATTATATATATGGTACTGACAGCCCGCACTGTAATACATGGGGAAGCATGACACCAAACTTTATTATATGTCATATATAATGGTACTGACAGCCCGCGCTATAATACATGGGGAAGCATCACACCAAACTTTATTATATATATGGTACTGACAGCCTGCGCTGTAATATATGGGGAAGCATGACACCAAACTTTATTATATATCATATATATGGTACTGACAGCTCGCGCTGTAATACTTGGGGAAGCATAACACCAAACTTTATTATATATTATATATGGTACTGACAGCCTGCGCTGTAATACATGGGGAAGCGTGACACCAAACTTTATTATATATCATATATATGGTACTGACAGCTCGCGCTGTAATACATGGGGAAGCGTGACACCAAACTTTATTATATATTATATATATGGTACTTACAGCCCGCGCTGTAATACATGGGGAAGCGTGACACCAAACTTTATTATATATTATATATATGGTACTGACAGCCCGCGCTGTAATACATGGCGAAGTGTGACACCAAATTTTATTATATATTATATATATGGTACTGACAGCTCGCGCTGTAATACTTGGGGAAGCATGACACTAAACTTTATTATATATTATATATGGTACTGACAGCCTGCGCTGTAATACATGGGGAAGCGTGACACCAAACTTTATTATATATCATATATATGGTACTGACAGCTCGCGCTGTAATACATGGGGAAGCGTGACACCAAACTTTATTATATATTATATATATGGTACTTACAGCCCGCGCTGTAATACATGGGGAAGCGTGACACCAAACTTTATTATATATTATATATATGGTACTGACAGCCCGCGCTGTAATACATGGCGAAGTGTGACACCAAATTTTATTATATATTATATATATGGTACTGACAGCCCGCGCTGTAATACATGGGGAAGCATGACACCAAACTTTATTATATATTATATATGGTACTGACAGCCTGCGCTGTAATACATGGGGAAGCGTGACACCAAACTTTATTATATATCATATAGATGGTACTGACAGCCCGCGCTGTAATACATGGGGAAGCGTGACACCAAACTTTATTATATATTATATATATGGTACTGACAGCCTGCGCTGTAATACATGGGGAAGCGTGACACCAAACTTTATTATATGTCATATATATGGTACTGACAGCCCGTGCTATAATACATGGGGAAGCATAACACCAAACTTTATTATATATATGATACTGACAGCCTGCGCTGTAATACATGGGGAAGCATGACACCAAAGTTTATTATATATTATATATATGGTACTGACAGCCCGCGCTGTAATACATGGGGAATCGTGACACCAAACTTTATTATATATTATATATATGGTACTGACAGTCCGCACTGTAATACATGGGGAAGCATCACACCAAACTTTGTAATATATTATATATATGGTACTGACAGCCCGCGCTGTAGTATATGGGGAAGCGTGTCACCAAACTTTATAATATATTATATATATGGTACTGACAGCCTGCGCTGTAATACATGGGGAAGCGTGACACCAAACTTTATTATATATCATATATATGGTACTGACAGCTCGCGCTGTAATACATGGGGAAGCGTGACACCAAACTTTATTATATATTATATATATGGTACTTACAGCCCGTGCTGTAATACATGGGAAAGTGTGACACCAAATTTTATTATATATTATATATATGGTACTGACAGCCCGCGCTGTAATACATGGGGAAGCATGACACCATACTTTATTATATATTATATATGGTACTGACAGCCCGCGCTGTAATACATGGGGAAGCATGACACCATACTTTATTATATATTATATATGGTACTGACAGCCTGCGCTGTAATACATGGGGAAGCATGACACCTCACTTTATTATATATATGGTACTGACAGCCCGCTCTGTAATACATGGGGAAGCGTGACACCAAACTTTATTATATATCATATAGATGGTACTGACAGCCGGCGCTGTAATACATGGGGAAGCGTGACACCAAACTATATTATATATTATATATATGGTACTGAGAGCCTACGCTGTAATACATGGGGAAGCGTGACACCAAACTATATTATATATTATATATATGGTACTGATAGCCCACGCTGTAATACATGGGGAAGCGTGACACCAAACTTTATTATATATTATATATATGGTACTGACAGCCCGCGCTGTAATACATGGGGAAGCATGACACCAAACTTTATTATAAATCATATATATGGTACTGACAGCCCGCGCTGTAATACATGGGGAAGCATCACACCAAACTTTATTATATATTATATATATGGTACTGACAGCCCGCGCTGTAATACATGGGGAAGCATGACACCATACTTTATTATATATTATATATGGTACTGACAGCCCGCGCTGTAATACATGGGGAAGCGTGACACCAAACTTTATTATATATCATATATATGGTACTGACAGCCCGCGCTGTAATACATGGGGAAGCATGACACCAAACTTTATTATATATTATATATATGGTACTGACAGCCCGCGCTGTAATATATGGGGAAGCAGGACACCAAACTTTATTATATATTATATATGGTACTGACAGCCTGCGCTGTAATACATGGGGAAGCGTGACACCAAACTTTATTATATATCATATATATGGTACTGACAGCCCTCGCTGTAATACATGGGGAAGCGTGGCACCAGACTTTATTATATATTATATATATGGCACTGACAGCCCGCGCTGTAATACATGGGGAAGCGTGACACCAAACTTTATCATATATCATATATATGGTACTGACAGCCCGCGCTGTAATACATGGGGAAGCATGACACCAAACTTTATTATATATTATATATATGGTACTGACAGCCCGCGCTGTAATACATGGGGAAGTGTGACACCAAACTTTATTATATATATGGTACTGACAGCCTGCGCTGTAATACATGGGGAAGCGTGACACCAAACTTTATTATATATATGGTACTGACAGCCCGCGCTGTAATACATGGGGAAGCGTGACACCAAACTTTATTATATATATGGTACTGACAGCCCGCGCTGTAATACATGGGGAAGTGTGACACCAAACTTTATAATATAGTATATATATGTTACTGATTGCCCGCGCTGTAATACATGGGGAGGCGTGACACCAAACTTTATTATATATGTTACTGACAGCCCGCACTGTAATACATGGGGAAGCATGTGACACCAAACTTTATTATATATTATATATGGTACTGACAGCCCGCACTGTAATACACAGGGAATCGTGACACCAAACTTTATTATATATTATATATATGGTACTGACAGCCCGTGCTGTAATATATGGGGAAGCATGTCACCAAACTTTATTATATCACATGTGTAATTGCATAAATATGTAATACAGACCCTCCAACGTGACCCCTTCCATCCGGTACAAAATGCTCTGCTGGACATCCTTCTTAATTGATGATTGCAGAAACCTGTGGTGAAACGCCTGTTTCATCTATTAACTAGTTCAACACAGGTGTCTGCAATCTTAAATTATGAAGGAAGTCCAGGAGCAGAGCATTTTGTATCAGATGGAAAGGGTCATATTGGAGGGTAGGACATATAGAAGTTACCTTCTGCTCCTCGCACAGTTGTTTGTCCAACACATATTTCGTCTTCATGGCCTTCCTGCTGAAATTGTCTCTGACCGTGGTGTGCAGTTTACTGCAAAATTCTGGAGGGCTTTGTGTTCTGTTCTTCAAGTGAAGTTAAACTTTTCCACGACCTACCATCCGCAAAGCAACGGCTCCACCGAGAGAGTTAATCAAGATCTAAAGACTTTCTTAAAAATTTTTATGACATCTTCCCAGGACAATTGGGCTGCCTTGCTGCCATGGGCCGAGTTTGCACATAATGCTTCCTACCACTCGTCAACTAACCAAACGCCATTTCAGGTTGTTTATGGCCTTCATCCTCGTGTTCCCGAATTCCGAAGCTTGCCTGTTTTTGATGTTCCGGCCGTGGAGGACAGGGTGCAGAATTTTGCTGCTATCTGGACTCAAGTACGGTCTGATTTGCTGAAGGCATCCTCTCGTTATAGGACCCAGGCCGATAGGAAGCGTAGAATAGTTCCACGCATGCAAGTTGGAAGCCAGGTCTGGTTGTCCACCCGGAATCTTCATCTGAGAGTTCCTTCAATGAAATTTGCACCACGCTTTTTGGGCCCTTCACCATAACAGAAGTCATTAATCCAGTGGCCTATCGTCTACAGTTACCCCCATACCTAAAAATCCCTAATTCCTTCCATGTTTCCTTATTAAAGCCCCTAGTTCTGAATAGGTTCCACAGTGCTCTACCTGCTTCTCCTCGAGTCTAGACGGAGAGAGGAATTGAGTTTGAGGTCGCCTAGGTCTTGGACTCTCGTTTACGCAGAGGTCATCTACAGTATTTGCTAGACTGGAAAGGTTACGGTCCAGAGGAACGTTGCTGGACTGATGCTCGTGATGTCCACGCTCCCACGCTCATCAGGAGATTTCATTCTTCCCATCCAGAGAAGCCTGGTAAGTGTCCTGAGGCCACCCCAAAAGGGGGGGAGTACTGTCACGGCCAGGGTATTTCAGCATGGCGCTGGGCGGGTGTTACCTGTGATGTCGTGGCGCGGGCTGTCTGGTGGCAGAGCTGGTGTCTGGCGGAGGGCTTTGGCTGCGCGCGTTGTTGTGCAGGCCTGTTGTCACTCTGCGCTGGTAAGGCCTGGCGGCGTCTCCATTCCATTTGGCATGGGCGCCATCATTTTGCCTTCTGGCCATGTGATGCAGCTGGCCAATCCTGGTGAGTCACATGTTCCCTCTGGCCAATAACAGCATGGCATGGGGTATTTAGGAAGGCTCAGTGCCTTCCTTCTTGGCCAGTGCAACGTGTATCTCAGCCTACCTGAGAGGGAGTTCTCTGTGCTTATCCTGTTCCTGTGAACTTCGCTGTCTGCCAGTCTGCCTGTCAGCTCCTAGCTTCCGCTGGACTACCCCGCTTCCTCCACCACCCTTGCCCATACCTGAGTGCCTGAGCCTGCAGACATCCTGCTCATTTGCCTTAGTTCACTACCTGCATACCTGGCTGTTATTTTCCTGCATCACTACCTGCATACCAGGTTGATTATTCCAGTCTCACTACCTGCACCCCTGGACTGTTCTAATTGTTTCTACTTGGACATTAACCCATTACTCTCACCACAGAATTCTAGTGCACGTTTATATATACCTGGACTTTTATTTACTGCCATATTTTATGTTTACTCAAGCACGTATTAAAAAACCTAGTTTTATATTCAAACCCGCTTCCCCTCTTTCTCCTATGTCTCTCCTGTCTCCCCCTATTCATCTTCTCTCTCCCAGGTTCCCCTTTATCTCCTATGTCTCTCCCGTCTCCCCCTATTCCTCCTCTCTCTCCTAGCTTCCACTCTTTCTCCTATGTGTTTCCCATCTCCCCCTATTCATCTTCTCTCTCCCAGGTTCCCCTTTATCTTCTATGTCTCTCCCGTCTCCCCCTATTCCTCCTCTCTCTCCCAGCTTCCCCTCTTTCTCCTATGTGTTTCCCGGCTTCCCCAATTTCTTCTCTGTCTCTCCTGTCTCCCCCTATTCCTACCCTCTCTCTCATAGCTTCTCCTCTTTCTCCTGTTTCTACCGTCTCCCCCTATTCCTCCTCTCTCTCCCAGCTTCCCCTCTTTCTCCTATGTCTCTCCCATCTCCCCCTATTCCTCCTCTCTCTCCCAGGTTCCCCTCTTTCTCCTATGTCTCTCCTGTCTCCCCGTATTCATCTTCTCTCTCCCAGGTTCCCCTTTATCTCCTATGTCTCTCCTGTCTCCCCCTATTCCTACCCTCTCTCTCCCAGCTTCCCCTCTTTCTCCTATGTCTCTCCCATATCCCCATATTGATCTTCTCTCTCCCAGGCTCCCCTTTTATCTTCTATGTATTTCCTGGCTTCCCCTATTCCTTCTCTCTCTCTCCGAGCTCCCCCTATTTCTCCTATGTCTCTCCTGTCTCCCCATATTCCTCTTCTCTCTCCCAGGTTCCCCTTTATCTCCTATGTTTCTCCTGTCTCCCCCTATTCCTCCTCTCTCTCCCAGCTCCCCCTATTTCTCCTATGTCTCTCCCATCTCCCCCTATTCCTACCCTCTCTCTCCCAGCTTCCCCTCTCTCCTATGTCTCTCCCGTCTCCCCATATTCCTCTTCTCTCTCCCAGGTTCCCCTTTTATCTCCTATGTATTTCCTGGCTTCCCCTATTCCTTCTCTCTCTCTCCCAGCTCCCCCTATTTCTCCTATGTCTCTCCCATCTCCCCCTATTCCTACCCTCTATCTCCCAGCTTCCCCTCTTTCTCCTATGTCTCTCCCATCTCCCCGTATTCCTCTTCTCTCTCCCAGGTTCCCCTTTATCTCCTATGTCTCTCCCGGATTCCCCTATTCCTTCTCTTTCTCTCTCTCTCCCAGCTCCCCCTATTTCTTCTATGTCTCTCCCGGCTTCCCCTATTCCTTCTCTCTCCCAGGTTCCCCTCTTTCTCCTATGTCTCTCCCATCTCCCCGTATTCCTCTTCTCTCTCCCAGGTTCCCTTTTATCTCCTATGTCTCTCCCGGATTCCCCTATTCCTTCTCTCTCTCTCTCCCAGCTCCCCCTATTTCTTCTATGTCTCTCTCGGCTTCCACTATTCCTTCTCTCTCCCAGGTTCCCCTCTTTCTCCTATGTCTCTCCCATCTCCCCGTATTCCTCTTCTCTCTCCCAGGTTCCCCTTTATCTCCTATGTCTCTCCCAGATTCCCCATTTTCCTTCTCTCTCTCTCTCCCAGCTCCCCCTATTTCTTCTATGTCTCTCTCGACTTCCCCTATTCCTTCTCTCTCCCAGGTTCCCCTCTTTCTCCTATGTCTCTCCCATCTCCCTGTATTCCTCTTCTCTCTCCCAGGTTCCCCTTTATCTCCTATGTCTCTCCTGTCTCCCCCTATTCCTACCCTCTCTCTCCCAGCTTCCCCTCTTTCTCCTATGTCTCTCCCATCTCCCCCTATTGATCTTCTCTCTCCCAGGTTCCCCTTTTATCTCCTATGTATTTCCTGGCTTCCCCTATTCCTTCTCTCTCTCTCCGAGCTCCCCCTATTTCTCCTATGTCTCTCCTGTCCCCCTATTCCTACCCTCTCTCTCCCAGCTTCCCCTCTCTCCTATGTCTCTCTCATCTCCCCATATTCCTCTTCTCTCTCCCAGGTTCCCCTTTTATCTCCTATGTATTTCCTGGCTTCCCCTATTCCTTCTCTCTCTCTCCCAGCTCCCCCTATTTCTCCAATGTCTCTCCCATCTCCCCCTATTCCTACCCTCTATCTCCCAGCTTCCCCTCTTTCTCCTGTCTCTCCCATCTCCCCGTATTCCTCTTCTCTCTCCCAGGTTCCCCTTTATCTCCTATGTCTCTCCCGGATTCCCCTATTCCTTCTCTTTCTCTCTCTCTCTCTCTCTCCCAGATCCCCCTATTTCTTCTATGTCTCTCCCGGCTTCCCCTATTCCTTCTCTCTCCCAGGTTCCCCTCTTTCTCCTATGTCTCTCCCATCTCCCTGTATTCCTCTTCTCTCTCCCAGGTTTCCCTTTATCTCCTATGTCTCTCCCGGATTCCCCTATTCCTTCTCTTTCTCTCTCTCTCTCTCTCTCTCTCTCTCTCTCTCTCTCTCTCTCTCTCTCTCCAGCTCCCCCTATTTCTTCTATGTCTCTCCCGGCTTCCCCTATTCCTTCTCTCTCCCAGGTTCCCCTCTTTCTCCTATGTCTCTCCCATCTCCCTGTAATCCTCTTCTCTCTCCCAGGTTTCCCTTTATCTCCTATGTCTCTCCCGGATTCCCCTATTCCTTCTCTCTCTCTCCCAGCTCCCCCTATTTCTTCTATGTCTATCCTGGCTTCCCCTATTCCTCCTCTCTCTCTCGTCTTTCCCTATTCCTTCCTAATCTCTCCCAGCTCCCTTCTATGTCTTTCCCGGCCTCCCCAATTCCTTCTCTCTCTCCCGACTTCCCCTATTCCTTCTTTCTCTCCCAGCTCATCCTATGTCTCTCTAGCTTCCCCAATTCATCCTCTCTTTCTCTCGGCTCAACCTGTTCCTTCACTGTTTCTCGTGGCTCTCCCTATTTCTGCTCTCTCTCGGGCTAATCTATACCTTCTCTTTCTCTCCTGGCTCTCCCTATTTCTTCTCTCTTTCTCTTCCCACTCCCCATATTTCTCCTATGTCTCTCCTGGCTCCCTATATTCTCTCTATCTCTCTACCCCAGTTCCTCCTATTCCTCCTCTCTCTCTCCTGGCTCTCTCTAATTCTCCTATCTTGGGTCCCCTCAAACCTTCTCTCTCCCCAGCTGCCCAAATTCCTCCTCTCTTTTTCTCCTGGCTCCCCCCTTTCCTCCTCTTTTCCTGTCTCCCTATATTCCTTTTAGTTTGTTGCTTTTTCAAACCTGTAGATCCATGTAGTATTAATATTAATTGTATACAATATATTGTTTATAATATTTCTATTGTATAATAATTATGTGCAAATATTCATGTTTGTGTATGTGAATAAGGGACACTATTGTTCGAGAACGTGAAAAAGGGACACTGACGTGTGATGAAATGTGAAAAAGAGAAACTACTGTGTGAAGTAATGTGAAAAAGAGAAACTGCTGTGTGTCGTAATGTGAAAAAGACACTACTGTGTGACGTAATGTGAAAAAGAGAAACTGCTGTGTGACGTAATGTGAAAAAGACACTACTGTGTGACGTAACGTGAAAAAGGGACACTGACGTGTGATGAAATGTGAAAAAGAGACACTACTGTGTGACGTAATGTGAAAAAGAGACTCTACTGCGTGACGTAATGTGAAAAAGACACTACTGTGTGACGTAATGTGAAAAAGAGACACTACTGTGTGACGTAATGTGAAAAAGAGACACTACTGTGTGACGTAATGTGAAAAAGAGACACTACTGTGTGACGTAACGTGAAAAAGAGACACTGCTGTGTGACGTAACGTGAAAAAGAGACACTGCTGTGTGACGTAATGTGAAAAAGACACTCTTCTGTGTGACGTAACGTGAAAAAGAGACACTACTGTGTGATGTAATGTGAAAAAGAGACTACTGTATGACGTAACGTGAAAAAGATACACTACTGTGTGACGTAACGTGAAAAAGAGACACTACTGTGTGACGTAATGTGAAAAAGAGACACTACTGTGTGACGTAATGTGAAAAAGAGACACTACTGTGTGACGTAACGTGAAAAAGAGACTACTGTATGACGTAACGTGAAAAAGATACACTACTGTGTGACGTAACGTGAAAAAGAGACACTACTGTGTGACGTAACGTGAAAAAGAGACACTACTGTGTGACGTAACGTGAAAAAGAGACACTACTGTGTGACGTAACGTGAAAAAGAGACTACTGTATGACGTAACGTGAAAAAGAGACACTACTGTGTGACGTAACGTGAAAAAGAGACACTACTGTGTGACGTAACGTGAAAAAGAGACACTACTGTGTGACGTAACGTGAAAAAGAGACACTACTGTGTGACGTAACGTGAAAAAGAGACACTACTGTGTGATGTAATGTGAAAAAGAGACTACTGTATGACGTAACGTGAAAAAGATACACTACTGTGTGACGTAATGTGAAAAAGAGACACTACTGTGTGACGTAACGTGAAAAAGAGACACTACTGTGTGACGTAACGTGAAAAAGAGACACTACTGTGTGACGTAACGTGAAAAAGAGACTACTGTGTGACGTAATGTGAAAAAGAGACACTATTGTGTGACGTAATGTGAAAAAGAGATACTACTGTGTGACGTAACGTGAAAAAGAGATACTATTGTGTGACGTAATGTGAAAAATAGACACTACTGTGTGACGTAACGTGAAAAAGAGACACTACTGTGTGACGTAACGTGAAAAAGAGACACTACTGTGTGACGTAATATGAAAAAGAGAAACTACTGTGTGACGTAACGTGAAAAAGAGGCACTACTGTGTGACGTAATATGAAAAAGAGATACTACTGTGTGACGTAACATGAAAAAGAGACACTACTGTGTGAAGTAATATGAAAAAGAGAAACTACTGTGTGACGTAATGTGAAAAAAAGACACTACTGTCTGACGTAACGTGAAAAAGAGTCACTACTGTGTGACATAACGTGAAAAAGAGACTACTGTGTGACGTAACGTGAAAAATCAGGTGGCTACACCTCCTCTCAGCAAGACCACACCTGAATTTTTTTGGGTGTGCCTTCGGCACGCGCTCTTTTTGCTTAGCCTATAGATGTTGTCAGAAACGCTCTTTTGTCAAAATGTGTAGTTCCGGTTCTGCTTTGGTGTGCACAGATGTGTCCTCTGCGTTCAGCACCCCTGCCCTAAAAAAGTCCTACAGTGACACTACATAGGGGTCTATTTACTAAGCAGTGTTAGGAGACAGAGTGAAAAGTGATAAGGTGCCAGCCAATCAGCTCCCAACTGTCATCTCACAGGCTGTGTTTGAAAATTGACAGTTGGGAGCTAATTGGCTGGCACCTTATCACATTCTTAACACTTTTCACCCTATCTCATAACACTGCTTAGTAACTAGACCCCTAATCTTCTACAACTGCTAAACTAGGGCTGGAGAAAATGCCTTACCCTTTCTTTGTGTATGACCTACACCAGTGAAGTGCCAGCTTTATCTATAGATATCTGTCCAATCTGTCTGGTGGGAAAGAAAATCTGGTCCATTTTCCAGCATCTGGGAGCAAATTTCTATTGTTATTTGCAGAACCGTAGCTAGACTTATTGGTGCCCTGTGCCAGAAAGAGCATTGGCGCCCCCCTCATTTTTCAAAGGGACATAATGCACCCAAAAAAGGGCCATGGCTTCATGGGGAAGGGCCAGGGAAGAGATAGGGGAGGCCAGGAGATGCTGGGGATAAATAGGGACATAATATAGTGCACCTGAGAGAGGGCCATGGCCTCATGGGGAAGGGCCAGGGAAGAGATAGGAGAGGCCAGGAGATGCTGGGGATAAATAGGGACATAATATAGTGCACCTGAGAGAGGGCCATGGCCTCATGGGGAAGGGCCAGGGAAGAGATAGGAGAGGCCAAGAGATGCTGGGGATGAAATAAGAGGAAGCTACAAGCAAGAATGATAATAATCAGAAATTTGACAGGCCCAAACAGCGCCCCCTAGCTACGGCCCTGGTTATTTGCTCCCATACATGCCCAGATTTTCTGTCCCACCATACGAATTGGACAAATATATCTATAGGTGTGTACACAGCTTAACAGAACCAACACAATACCAAATGTTTGACTCCCATCAGGATGTGCTCTGTTGTATGCATTTTAATATACTTGTCTGTTGTTCTAATATTAATTATATATGTAAGAGCATTGACTAAGAAGTGGGAGGGGTCAGGAATAGTAAGGGGAGGAGCCAGATGCTGACGCAAGGTGGAGATGTGTACTCTTTAATTGCCAGGGCCTATGTTTAGTCCCAGTCTGGCCCTGGTCAGAGGCACACTTAGGGAGGGGGCAGAGGCACTTTTGGGTAGAGGGGGGCAGAGGCACACCATTGGAGGCACCATTTTGGAAGGGGTTCAGAGGTAGACTTTTGGAGGTGGGGGCAGTGGGAAGGGACCTTGGTAGAGGCACTCCTATGGGCTGGGCAGAGGCACTCCTGGCAGCAGTATGGCAGGGAGCAATGGAGGAGAACTAAGCAGGTATGAGGAGGAAAATCTGGGGGAGCAGAGTTGGGGGCGGGGAATAGGAGGAGCTAACAGCTGAGACTGCCAGGCCTTAATCCTGAATGAAGCCACTGCCACCCTGTTATGAGTGGGGGTCCGGTGAACGCTAATCCAGTGCTACTAGCAGTTCGGAGGTGGGATCAGTGATGTGCTGCAGACCCCCTCATGGCATATCTGCCCGGCACGGGGAGGGGGTGGGTGGCAGATGGACATCTGGCACACACGGGCGGGGGTTCGGAGGCACAATGCTGGACTCTGCAGCTTTGACGCTGCAGAGACCTTCCGGCATTGGCGGGGTACAGCTCCTGAGTGCTGGTACACACTCGCGATTTGGCCGTCAGTGGCACACTGAGCCAGCCATGCGCTGTCACTGAATCCAGCGAGGGACAGGGGAGCAGCGGGGGCACAATGTCTCTGCAGCATGTAATGGATCTGCTGCAGAGATGTTCAGGACAGGAACACGCGGACGGGTGGGTGTTAGAAGGCACAATCATGCTGGAGTCTGGACCACCGGTGGGGACGGGGACGACTCCCAGTGCACACTCAGGATTGGGCAGGCAGCATAAACACACAATACGACTGGCTTTAGGGACTCTGCTCTAGTGACTGACAGCCTGTGGGCAGTGTCAGTCACTGACTGTAACGGGCTGAGCATGTAGCTTGGGCCGCTTAGCCCTCTGTCCTTCCAACTAAGAAAAAAAAAAAGTTTATTGCTGGAAGTGCCGGTATGCCATACCGTTACATACCGACAAACTTCGAGCACTGTATATATATACTCTCCAGAGTTCCCCAAAAGAAAGAACGAGGTGGCACTCCAATCGATAATATAACAAAAAGGTGAATTCAAATACCACGCTGATGATATGAATACTCCTTTTTGTTATATTGTCGATTGGAGTGCCGCCTCGTTCTTTCTGTTGGGGAACTCTGGAGAGTGTATTTGCTTTTAGGAAGGCACCTAGCTGATGTATAAGTTGTCCGCAGTGCCAGGCTATATTGGAGCATATATATATATATATATATATATATATATATATATATATTTATTTATTTATTTATTTATATATATACCATACTTTCCAACTCTCCCTCATTGTCAAGGAGGATCCCTGAAATAGTACCAATCTCCCTGACTCCCTGAGAGAGTCTAGTAATCTCCCTGATTGCACCTTACCCCCATTATGTAGCTGTTATATATATATAAAAAAAAACAGAGATATATACATATGGGATCATTAGTATAATTTCCCTGCATTAGGTATAAGGCACAATGATCCCTATGGCTACATGCATTGTGTGTTTTTTATCAACAAATAGATCTTACTGACTGCTTTGGGGCTCATTTACATTTGGATGTAAATCAATTTGATGACACGCCTCTCAGATGTAGCAGTACACACTCATCACATGTATGACACGCCTCTCATATGTAGCAGTACACGCCTATCACATGTATGACACGCCTCTCATATGTAGCAGTACATGCCTATCACATGTATGACACGCCTCTCAGATGTAGCAGTACACGTTCATCACATGTATGACACATCTCTCAGATGTAGCAGTACACGCCTATCACATGTATGACACGCCTCTCAGATGTAGCAGTACACGCCCATCACATGTATGACACGCCTCTCAAATTAAGCAGTACACGCCTATCACATGTATGACATGCTTCTCAGATGTAGCAGTACACGCCTATCACATGTATGACACGCTTCTCAGATGTAGCAGTACACGCCCACTTTACCGCCGTGCTCATAAGTGTTGCTTTCACAATCTCCCTGAAAAGCTCTTTCAAAAGTAGAGATATATATATATATATATATATATATATATCATGTGGATGCTCACCGTATTGTGGCAAGAGTTAATGGTTTGCCAACCCCTGCCTACGTTTGTGAAGGGACCCACCTACACTTTGTTTGGTCTCGCCTACGTGATGGCAGCTTTCAGAATTTTTTTCAGAGCCACTGTAAGTTCCCAAGCCGCCCCTGGCTGTAGCTTATCACCACAATTGTAGAACACAGGACGTGATACCAATGCAAGATTCCCTTCAACCATCACAACTGAATTCTGATACGATAAAGCTAGAAAACTACTACCAGTGGCAGTATTCACATGAGGCCCGAAAAAAGGTGCATCTGAAAGTTATAATAATAAATAAAATAGAAACACATTTCTTAGTCAAGTTTTATTACAGATAATTTTTAAAGTTAAATTATGCGTTAGGCTCCTTCGCGTCTGTCTGTACGTATTTAAACACCCAAAACAAATATCCTGGTTGTGTCCCGTCCTTGCGGACATGAACATATCAGGTGATCCCAGGAGAGCGGCTGGGGACATTTTATTGTTTAATAAACATAGAACCCTCTTGATGACGTCCCCTTAGACTGTAACCTGAGGTAACATGCGCACGGTGCCTCATGTCAGGAATACCTCGGGGCTCGATGGACAGATCAGCTGTCTCTAACGTATTCTTCTGCTTCAAAATGATTTACATTCCTTTATGACCACTCAGGGACATCATTATCATACCTCTGGCAATCTGTACCCTCCAATACAGCCCGGAGAGAGAAGTTTTCTGGTAAAAACAGTAACATCACACAACCAATATTACTATTGTGTCCGTTTTGCACCACAACTTTTGATTTCACAGGACACTGGCAGAATAGTAGCATCATCAATATAACATTTCTTTTATATTCTTTAATAATTTATCGGCACTTCCGCTCGGGGCGAGAGAGAGCGGCCATGTTGGGGCGTGCATTTCTGCCAAGATAGAGGTGTCATGATAATTTCCAATTACTAGCGGAATACATTTAATTTATATAGCTGGGACGTGGTGAAAGAAAAGTCTGAAGCCAAAACATGTTTAGGTGAAAGAAGATTATCGCACTTGGGTGGATTTTGGGAAAGAGTAGACCAACAATGGCAACTCTACCTAATGTAGAATTCTGCAAGTAGACTATCTAGCTCTGTCAAATAGACTGCACCACTCATCTGTGGAATATGGACCTCATTCAGACCCACTCGCTAGATGCGATCGCTCACATCCAGCGTATGCAAATTTGTTAAAGTGACGGCATGGGAATCGATCGCTCGCCAAGGCATAAGCACACCCACTTTGGCTGTGCGAGCCACCACTCTGTGTATGCAGACACCCATAAGCGTATGTTGAGACGCCCACTAGCGCACGTCATCTCCAGGAAGTGTATTAATTTAAAACATTGGTACATCGATGACCATTGGAAGCTAACGCAGCGCTTGTGGTTGCCTTACCCTACCGCAAGCACTGCGAGGAATTCAGTGTAAAAAACAGCCATGTGACATGTACTATGACGCTGCCTGTTAATTATGCATGCCTTAAAAACGTCATTGAAACACCGAGGCACGCCTGCGTTCACACCTCCACACCCCCGTTATTAGAGTCCTGCCCCTGTTACCACCCACAAACGGCCTCTCCTGTCACTCATTTCACTGGGCTGTCTTTGTTGGGTGAGCGAGCTGGCTGCGATCGCACAGAGTAGTTTGCACATGCGCAAAACGAAGCGTGCGCATGCGCGTTCGCAAACCATCGGGCCGCTTGCGAGCGCACAGCGCTCGCAAGCGGGTCTGAATGAGGTCCTTTATCTCCTGCACTTTACTTACCTGTCTGGGGGGAAAATAAGGTGCATCCTCTTATGCCAATTAAATCAGACTTTAATTGTCTCTCACTTGCGAGACTAATGGGTGGATGCACTTAGCCTTGGAGAGCGATAAAGTGGAGAGAAATAAAGTACCAACCAATCAGCTCCTATTATTTTTTAGACATTTATCTGTAAACTGATAGGAGCTGATTGGTTGGTACTTTATCTCGCTCCAAGGCTTAGTACATCTACCACTAAGCTGCACAGTACAGTGACAGTGTATCAATGAATCAGAGCGCACTACAGCAGATAAATTCTGATGAGCTGTTGGTCTGTCTGACCTCACTGAATGACCGGGTCACACTGCAGCTGCGGAGAAAGTGGGGAGGGGCTGGTAAGAGCCTCCACCGCCACAGCCAGTGTCCTGTGTCCCACAGAAAAAGGCCTCGCTGGCCGAGCTTTAACCACTAATTCTCTAAAGCATTAGATAAACTTATGACAAATTTTATGGTGACCTATGGGCCCGATTCACTTCGTACGCAGAGGGATGATCATTGCATACAGTGGATACGTAGGCATCGCAGTGCGCGCGCACAGCCACAGATTTGCGATCGCGCGGCGATCACGCAGCTCGTAGAAAGCCATCGCAGAGTGAGTGACGGGAGGTCAGCATTTGGGGGTGGTTACATGGGAGTGGTAGGAGAAACCAGGCGTGCCTGCCCGTTTGAAAGCGGTTGCATGGGCGTGCATAAATTAGCCACTGTGATGGCATACGCAGCTTGTGTACTTACTGCGTGCAACGAGGTTAGAAATTTCTAAGTAAGCACTGACCTGCTGTAATTGTGCGTGAGGGCCGATGTTACTCAATGTTCCCGGTGTATACGCATTATGCAGGACTGCAAGGTGTAACGGATGTGAGATAGAGGAAGTGGGCGTCTCTATGCTGGCCGTGCGATGGCTTTGCGATTGCAAACATTAGCATATTTATGCAGCAGCGATCGCAATAGCAATCAGGCTCTATGAGCAAACATAACAGGAACTCTTTACTATTCCAAAGTTTTTCCAGTAGAGGGCGCAATCCTGCCTAGAATCTCCCTCCTATCAATGAATTATCTGTTTGCTCCCAGAGTCCCAATGACGCATGTGTATATGTAAAAGTTTAACCAGTGGGACATGTGATGTCAGCCTGGAGATTATACAATCAACAAATGGTTTAAGCTGTCACCATGAGAAATGGCTCGTGCTCGTTCATTTAATTTTCAGAAAGAAAATGACCGCTCCACCATAGAAGATGCTGGGCTTTGCCGAATGAAGACTTCATTATATAATGACAGCTTCCGTCTTTGTTGGCTCAGCCAATGTACAGTATGGGGCCGATTTAGTAAGGCCCCATGCTGACTGTCAAATAATTAATATGGGCCACAATGGCTAATGACCCCTGAAGATCTCATTAGCTACCGAGATCAAGCTTGGCAATTAAGCAGCGCTAGAAACCTATGTGGGCTGCGTTTGTGAACGCAAATGGGTGGATCGCAGCAGATATCTCCAATAGCCGCTGACGCCCAGCGCACATACAGTCAGGGGTTCATTAATGTTCAGCCCTGGAAACAGGTGTACCGTAAATATGCTTTGATAAATAGGACCCAGTGTTTCTTGTCTCTGAGAATGGAGCTTGCTCTCAGCTGTATAAACTGATACCAACACTGCCAACTGGCTATAACCCTCTAGCTTCTATCTGCCCTTTAGAGGTATTGGGGCAGATGTATGAAGCTCTGGGAAGCGATAAAGTGCAGAGTGATAAACAACCAACCGATCAGCTCCCAACTGTCATTTTTCAAACACAGCCTGTAACATGCCAGTTGGGAGCGGATTGGTTGGTCGTTTATCACTCTCCACTTCATCACTTCCCAGAGATTAGTACATCTGCCCCAATGTCTGTCAGGGTGTTACCTGTACAACTCAGTCCCGACCTTCTGCAAAGAAGGTAATAATGGTCCACACTTTCCGCTGGCACTTCTCCTATTCCTTGTTAGATGTATCTAGCATATCTCCTATGGGAATTAGCGAGGCTGTTAGAGAAGATCAAAACCTCTTTACCTCTCTGGATAATCCTGCCCAGTAAATTATTCTGAGTGTTCCCTGCTCCTAAATTTCAACCAAGCAAGTGAGCCTGCGTTAGCTTCCATACCATCCTCCCAGCATTGTGCTCTAGTGCTTGTCCTTACGCCATATGCAGACCGTCGTTCCCGGAAATGAAGTGAGAATACATAACCTTAGATCTCCCCATCACTATGGAAGACATTAAACTCCCCATCGCCTGATGAGTGTTCCCTCCTAACTAATTAAACTATTTAATTTATAACTGAACTAACTAATAGAATAAGAAAGAAAGACAGACAAAGTATTGTGGCGCAGAAAGAACTGCCCCACAATGCAAGATCACCAACTGCATACTCACACCCATCTTCTAAATGGGAGGCGAGCAGCCAGCCCATTACCACGCCCAAGGTATCCACCTCCCACCCCAATGACACGACGTGAGGCCCACCTGGTTAGGTGGTAGCCGCTGACCCCAGTAGGGTAGAATCAGCCTAAGTCATGTATTGGAAGGGAGAGCACCTCAAGCTCCAAAGACAGATGGCGACTGCAACCGTTCTTTCCCGACACAAGAAAAGCCGACACCAAACAACTCAATGAATAAGGGAGGGAGGGCGGGAAACAGTCGACCAGAGAAATTTCTATTAAATGGCTGACAAGCAGCAACTCTGAAATAGCACTGAAAAACCCACCCCTTGCCCAATCCTATAGGCTATCCAAACCTAACCCCACCCCCTGCCCAATCCTATAGGCTAACCAAACCTAACCCCGCCCCCCTGCCCATTCCTATAGGCTAACCAAACCTAACCTCACCCCCTGCCAATCCTATAGGCTAACCAAATCTAACCCCACCCCACACGACTACCTCACTAAACAACTAGCCCCTTCTTATCCAGAGGCCGACACTCACAGGCTCGGGTGTTTAATTACCTCCATGCATAAGAAATGCACTCCGTCCTCCTTACCGCTACGATTGTCCTGTAGACACTTTGTAGGGAGAAGTCACTAACCTGTTTTTCTCCCAAATTACCCTCAGGGATGTCTCGGTTTCATCCTGTTCCACTGCTACTTGTAATGCAGGGACATTAACCTCACTTGGACCTGGTACTGCTAATTTATTTACATCTTTATTTCCGTTAGCGAGAGAACTGTGTAAAAGAGGAGTTCCCCGGCTATTGCCTCATCAGTCACATGTGACGCTGTACGTTATACAATGCAGAGCCAAGTGTTCGAAAGGGAAGATATCAGATAGGGTTCCCTCCCGAGTATTATAGGGCACGGTCACTTTGGAGCTACTGCTGCCATATTAGATTTTGCCCAGAGCTAGTTGCATAATGTTTAAAACAACTATTTAATTTGGAATCATTTGTGGAAAGGGAATTAAACCAATAGACAATAGATTGTCATGACTCCTGTATTCCACCAACCTAGAAGCACACATGAACCTCTCTTCCACTAATGAGGAAAAAAATGTGTAAAAATATTGATTAAATAAAAAATATATACATTTAGATTCCTTAATATTGTATTTATTTATTTTTTATATGGTTATTTCACATATTTTTATTTAAATAACAGAAGATGCTTGCGTTGTTTTCAAGTGCGGTGATAATTGTTAAAAAGGCTTCACCATGCAAGGGCAAATCATGGCTCCGGCAATAGCCGTGTTAACGCTGGTATTCGCTGGCAGTAGGGCGATTTGCACTTTGATAAATAGGCCCCAGAGTTCTAAGTTATTAGGATTGTAGGGAGAATAGAATTGTGTGTAGTGGGTGTGAGGATGGATGGGTGTAATTGGCTTGATTCAGAGTCAACATCGGTCATCTGAATATCCCTCAGGTTACTGAGGATGGCCGGTGTTTTCACGCTACGTCGGAAGACACAGACACTGGCCTCGGCACTCCTTGAAAACAGGTCCAAGACGCCCCTGTATTTAAGAACGCCCAGTCCCCGCCTCCAAATAGCCGCGACTTGTTAGTCTTGCTGCGGCTTAGGGGGCACTGCAAGCGATCTCGCAGAACGATATCAGCACATGCACAGATCTCATGCCATCAGAGGTGTACACAAACCCCACTGTGAGATGAAAGCAGAGTCGGCGTTGCGCACGGAAGGCTGAGCCCCGTCTCATCAGTAGCGGCAGAGTAGTGCGTGCCGGCTAGCTGTATTTGGTAATTGGATTTGCAGACAGCAGAAGATGGATGTGTATGTGTGCGTCTGAAGCACGGCCGGGCTGCCAATTTCAAAACCGACTCTTATCCTGCCAAGAACATGTTTACATATCCCGGCCAGCACTCACTGTACCTCATCTTCCAGAGGCTCCGCTTAACCCTTCACAGGACAGCATCCTGGGGATCTGCCAGGCCCCAGAAGAGAATTTCCAGATTAAGTCGGATAATGAGGGCAACTTCTAACCTTAACATGTCAGATTACGCAACAGGTGTCCGTCTTTTTATAGCGGGGACATCATGGATCGTTACACACCAACACTGAGTCCACAGGTGTCAGAATGTCAGATGGTTACTAATAACACTAGGTGGTGGTGGTGGTGGGGGGGAAACATTCATTGTTTTTAAAAATAAACATTTTTGGAAATTCAAAATCAAGTTTGGTGCACGAACTTCCGCTAGATCATTGTGGGGTCTATGGGGGTTATTCAGACCCGTTCGCGAGCAAAGGACGCTCGCAAACGTGTCGATGTTGCCCCACTGCGCATGCGCACGACGAAGGGAGCTCCGTCGTGCGCATGCGCGAGACCCGGACTGCGACAGCCAAGCTGTCGCTCCGGGTCTCGCACCAAATGGGGCGTGCTGTCAATGTTGATTGACAGCACGCCCCCTTTGGTTGGCGTGCCTGCCAGACGGAGGCGTTCCCCTGGGAACGCCTACCGTCTCAAGCCGGCCCCACTGACATCACTAGTGATGTCAGTGGGAGTGATTTTGGCTCTGATAGAGCCAAAATCACTCCAGGGCTTGCGGCAGCGAGACCCTACCGCAGGGTCTCTGTCGCAAGCCCGATGGTCGCGATGGTCAAGACCATCGCGACCATCATCATGGACGCTCACTATAGTTGTGGGTGGTAACCCACAGCTATGCGAGCGTCCATGAGGACACTCCAAAAAAAGGTAGGAGGGCCCTGATTCAGAGCGAGCGCTCTGGTCAGAGCGTTCAGCTCTGAATCAGGCCCAATGTACTAAACCTTGGGGAGAGATAAAATGTATGGAGATAAAGTACCAACCAATCAGCTCCTGTGATTTTTTAAACACAGCCTGTAACATGACAGTTAGGAGCTGATTGGTTGGTACTGTATTTCTATCCAAGGCTTAGTACATCTCCCCCTGGGCGGGATGCAGCAAAAAGTGAAATGCGGTCGAACCCCGAAAATGTGGGCTCTATGCAGAGCAGGGGTGTGTGCTCCCACCCTCAGCCAGCCGTGGATGGCCTCAGCCTTTCCGGATGGGCATCAAAAGGGCCGGCTCGAGGTATGTTCGACCAGTGCGGTTGAACAGGGGCGCCACGCCAAGAGGATGCACCCCTCTTAGCCATTCCCGATTTCAGCGGGACAGTCCTGTTTTTCGGGCACTGCCCCGCTGTTCCACCCGTGCGACGAAGCGTCCCTTTGGATGTGTAGGAGACTGGGCACCTCCACCGCCGTAGCTGTGTGGCGGTGCCGGTCCCGGAGAAGAAGAATGCGCGCTGCATCCATTGAGTGCTAGGAGAGAGTTGGGGGCAGCCCAGCTACTGATGTAGTGCTGGGCTCACCCCCAGCCTGACATTAAATGGGAGGAGTTCCATACGGGCATGCCCCCAAATAGCGTAATTTAGGGGGCGTGGTATATGGCAATTAGGTCACACACCCTTTTTGGTCTTTGCCGCGCACAAGGTTTGGGGCATTTCTGTCCCTGGCTGCACAAGGCATAGCTCCTCCTGGAGCCGGCCCTGGGCATCGGAAAGCTGCATCAGATGGCTGGCAACCATCAAATTCCCGCTGTTCAATGGAAAAAGTACTTCTATTGAATCACAAACATCGATGGTTGCTAACCATCAGCTTCTGATGTACGTCCCTATTCTAGTTTGCTTTAGTCCCACCTCAGAATCAGGCCCTATGAGTTCTAGGGGGTATATTAACTAAACATTGTTTTTACAAAGCAACCGATTGTCTGTTTCTTTTCCCCTCTCTCAGGAGTAAATTTACTAAAATGAGAATTTATAGAAGTGAGTTTTAGAAGAGTTATTGGGCCTGATTCAGAGCCGGACGCTCTTTCAGAGTGCTCGCTCTGAATCAGTGCCCTCCCTCTCTTTTTTTTAGAGCCGCCTCCTGGCTATAGACAGCGGCCGAAAAGATGGTTGCGATGGTCAAGACCATCGCGACCATCGGGCTTGCGACGAGACCCTTGTGGTAGGGTCTCGTCTGCCGCAAGCCCTGGAGTGCTTTTGGCTCTATCAGAGCCGAAAGCACTCCCACTGACATCACTTGTGATGTCAGTGGGGCTGGCCCCAGACGGTAGGCGTTCCCATGGGAACACCTCCGTCTGGCCAGCCACACCCCCGGCACGCCCACCAAAGGGGGCGTGCTGTCACTCACCATCGACAGCACGCCCCCTTTGTAGCGAGACCCATAGCGACGGCTTGCCCATCGCTATCCGATGTCCATCGCGCACATGCGCACTGGCCCAACATCGAACCCGCTTGCGAGTGCTCAGCGCTCACGAGCGGGTCTGAATGAGGACCATTGCCCATAGCGGAATCGGTATGAATTACCGCTGGACCCTTGGCCGGCGGTTCAAACCCCGACAGCGCCTGGCCGACAGAGGAAGAAATCCCGATCGTCCCTAGGTAAGTATTCACTAACCTAATCTACCCCCTAACCCTAACCTTCCCCCCCTGTGCCAAACCCTAATCCCCCCTCTAAGTGCCTAAACCTAACCCTCCCTTCCCCGCCGCCTAAACCTAAGTCCCCCGGGGGGGGTGCCTAACCCTAACCTCCCCACGGGGGTGCCTAACCCTCCCTCCCTCTAGCCTAACCCTAACCTCCCAGGGGGTGCCTAACCCTAAGTCCCCCCCGGGACCCCTAATCCTCCCCCTCCCCCCCGCGGCTGTCCGCTGAGGCGCCCGGGATCCGCTCGATTGGGATGCTGGGCGCCGGTCTCCCGACGTCGGTCAAATGACAGGCGTCTAGATTTAGACGCCTGTCATTCGTCCCTAGTCGGGATAACAATGTCTGGAAGCCGCCGGTCGGCATTCCGTCTGCCGGCTGCCTGAAAGTATACCGCCCATAACAACCAATCAGATTCTAGCTATTATCTTCTAAAAGGTGCTAGTTAAATGTTAAGTAGAATCTGATTGGTTGCTATGGGTAACATCTCTTCTAAAACTCACTTCTAAAAACTCTCACTTTAGTAAATTTACCCCTCAATTTGCTAGTCTGTCTCTCTCTTCAGTACCTCCTTCTCCTTCTCCATGGGCCCATCATCAGTTCTTCCAGCTAACCAGACATGGCAGAAGTCATCACCAGCTGACCACCAGTCCTGGACGACTCCTGGAGCTGCTGTACCCACCAAACAAGGTTAGTCAACTCTGAACCACCAGGAATATTTTGCCGACATCCTAATCATGTTGATATTTCATCAGTGTCGACATGATGAACACTCAATGTCGAAATGCTGCACGCCAACATGTCGACAAAATATACGGAACCCTTTCCTCCTAAATGAGTTAATATTCCTTTGGAAGTCAGTTGTAAAAATGTAATTTACTGGGGTTTTTTTGTTGTACGAGTCCTGGATGATCTGACATCGCTCCTGGCTGGCGGTTCAGCTACTCGCCCTCAGCAGAAGCTGCCATTAGCTATATGTAGTACCATGGGACAGCACTGGCTGAATGCGTGGAAACCACACTATACGCTGTTTTTCTAGGCTAGTAGACAGGTGCCGGTATGTCTGCTGCTGGACCTAGTGAGATAGTGAGAAATACAAAGTAGTTCTTGTTGCAAAAGCATATTCACAAAATGCAGGGAGGCCTACAATGAGCCATTTGTTCTGCCAGCGCGCACGTAACGCAGCCATCAATACTCAGCTTAGTGTGGCAGCTGCAGCCAAAATGTTGATAAAATGCATACAAGCTAATTAGGTAGAAGAGGACAAACAGCTGGAATGTGCCGTTACTGTACCCTGCTAAGTCAGGAATATTCCTACAGCAATATGTCCTGAACAGGCTGCTTATAACTACAATGCAGTGTAAAGGGGCGATTCATTTCCCCGCAATGTGCCGCAGAGTCTCCCCACAATGCTCATGAAGGCGCCCCGCGGCGATGTATTTTTGCTCATTTGCTTAGCGTAATAAGCAGTAATGTGTGCAGCCATTGTGGAGAATTGAATCCCTCCCTAAGGACTCCTACCCCTTTACGGATGAAAGTCCCCACTTTCCCCATTATGCTGTTCCTAATATCCTTCAATAAAATCCAACAATGTGTTTTCTTACACCTGCTTCAGTTTCTAGGTCCACATCTACATCAACAGCCAATCTAGAGGGTACATCGTCTAGTGTGTAACCATGACTTGCATACTCTCGCCGATTGTTAGCGACATCGCCCGCCGGCCCTACACGATGTTAGTGGTCCAGTGACCGAGTACACAATGTTAGTAGTCCAGTGACCGAGTACACTAAGTTAGTAGTCCAGCGACCGAGTACATGATGTTAGTAGTCCAGTGACCGAGTACACGATGTTAGTAGTCCAGTCACAGAGTACACAATGTTGGTAGTCCAGTCACCGAGTACACGATGTTGGTAGTCCAGTGTCCGGGTACACGATGTTAGTAGTTCAGTGTCTGAGTACACAATGTTAGTAGTCCAGTCACCGAGTACACGATGTTAGTAGTCCAGCGACCGAGTACATGATGTTAGTAGTCCAGTGACTGAGTACACGATGTTAGTAGTCCAGCGACCGAGTACATGATGTTAGTAGTCCAGCGACCGAGTACATGATGTTAGTAGTCCAGTGACCGAGTACACGATGTTAGTAGTCCAGTCACAGAGTACACAATGTTGGTAGTCCAGTCACCGAGTACACGATGTTGGTAGTCCAGTGTCCGGGTACACGATGTTAGTAGTCCAGTGTCTGAGTACACGATGTTAGTAGTCCAGTCACCGAGTACACGATGTTAGTAGTCCAGCGACCGAGTACATGATGTTAGTAGTCCAGTGACTGGGTACACGATGTTAGTAGTCCAGTCACAGAGTACACAATGTTGGTAGTCCAGTCACTGAGTACACGATGTTGGTAGTCCAGTGTCTGAGTACACGATGTTAGTAGTCCAGTCACCGAGTACATTATGTTGGTAGTCCAGTGTCTGAGTCACGATGTTAGTAGTCCAGTGTCTGAGTACACGATGTTAGTAGTCCAGTCACCGAGTACATTATGTTGGTAGTCCAGTGTCTGAGTACACGATGTTAGTAGTCCAGTGTCTGAGTACACGATGTTAGTAGTCCAGTGTCCGAGTACACGATGTTAGTAGTCCAGTGTCTGAGTATACGATGTTAGTAGTCCAGTGTCCGAGTACACGATGTTAGTAGTCCAGTGTCTGAGTATACGAGGTTAGTAGTCCAGTGTCCGAGTACACGATGTTAGTAGTCCAGTGTCTGAGTACACGAGGTTAGTAGTCCAGTGTCCGAGTACACGATGTTAGTAGTCCAGTGTCCGAGTACACGATGTTAGTAGTCCAGTGTCTGAGTATACGATGTTAGTAGTCCAGTGTCCGAGTACACGATGTTAGTAGTCCAGTGTCTGAGTACACGAGGTTAGTAGTCCAGTGTCCGAGTACACAATGTTAGTAGTCCAGTGTCCGAGTACACGATGTTAGTAGTCCAGTGTCTGAGTACACGATGTTAGTAGTCCAGTGTCTGAGTACACGATGTTAGTAGTCCAGTCACCGAGTACATTATGTTGGTAGTCCAGTGTCTGAGTACACGATGTTAGTAGTCCAGTGTCTGAGTACACGATGTTAGTAGTCCAGTGTCCGAGTACACGATGTTAGTAGTCCAGTGTCTGAGTATACGATGTTAGTAGTCCAGTGTCCGAGTACACGATGTTAGTAGTCCAGTGTCTGAGTATACGAGGTTAGTAGTCCAGTGTCCGAGTACACGATGTTAGTAGTCCAGTGTCTGAGTACACGAGGTTAGTAGTCCAGTGTCTGAGTATACGATGTTAGTAGTCCAGTGTCCGAGTACACGATGTTAGTAGTCCAGTGTCTGAGTATACGATGTTAGTAGTCCAGTGTCCGAGTACACGATGTTAGTAGTCCAGTGTCTGAGTACACGAGGTTAGTAGTCCAGTGTCCGAGTACACAATGTTAGTAGTCCAGTGTCCGAGTACACGATGTTAGTAGTCCAGTGTCTGAGTACACAATGTTAGTAGTCCAGTGTCCGAGCACACAATGTTAGTAGTCCAGTGTCTGAGTACACAATGTTAGTAGTCCAGTGTCCGAGTACACGATGTTAGTAGTCCAGTGTCTGAGTACACAATGTTAGTAGTCCAGTGTCCGAGCACACGATGTTAGTACAGGTTAGTGTTAACATCATAGACAAATCTGTTTAATATTGCACAATACAGCCAGAGCTATGGGTTTGTGTAATATTTTGAAGTTACCACTAAAGTGTGTTTCACTACATAAATAAATGTACATTTAAGATAGACTAGTATAAGGTTAGATTAAAGCTAAGTGCTGAACATATTTAATAATAACTTAACGCCCATGGAGTTGTGGTAACAAATTCCCTTTCCAGTAAGACAGCTATTCACACCTAATTATCAGTACAATCTAGTGCTCCGTCCTTCAGTATAAATCCAGCTCTCACTGCCCTGACGCTCCCACAGAGAAGCCGTGTGTACTGGGAATGCAAAACTTGCTGTCCTTGGAAACTTACATCACTCCTCTCCCAAACACTGTATGAATACGTTACCCTATTACCTGCATGATTTACTAACCCCTCTATACCCCTGCTGACTACCGCATATAATACTACTGTACATACCCCTGCTACCTACAGTACTGTGTATAATACTACATACCCCTGCTACCTACTGTGTATAATACTACATACCCCTGCTACCTACTTTGTATAATTCTACATACCCCTGCTAACTACTGCATATAAGATACTACATACCCCTGCTACCTACTTTGTATAATTCTACATACCCCTGCTAACTACTGCATATAAAATACTACATACTCCTGCTACCTACTGTGTATAATACTACATACCCCTGCTAACTACTGTGAATAATACTACATACCCCTGCTAACTACTGTGTATAATACTACATACCCCTGCTAACTACTGTGAATAATACTACATACCCCTGCTAACTACTGTGAATAATACTACATACCCCTGCTAACTACTGTGTATAATACTACATACCCCTGCTAACTACTGTGAATAATACTACATACCCCTGCTAACTACTGTGTATAATACTACATACCCCTGCTAACTACTGTGAATAATACTACATACCCCTGCTAACTACTGTGAATAATACTACATACCCCTGCAACCTACAGTGTATAATCCTACATACCCCTGCTAACTACTGTGAATAATACCACATACCCCTGCTACCTACTGTGTATAATACTACATGCCCCTGCTACCTACTGTGTATAATACTACATACCCCTACTACCTACCGCATATAATACTGGTGTTCATACCCCTCAATTCAGAACAAAGAAGAAATAATATTGTTTAAAAGTAGAGTAATAAGTGTAAGACAAAGCCCATAGTGAAAACAATTCATACGGATTGTGGTCCTGATCCGGAGATGGACAGTATTGCAGAGGCATACAAAAGCAGCTGTGTAATACCGTCCAACAAAATGTAAATGCAGCAGGTGGTGTCTGCATGTAATAGACACCTCTTTGCTGCATTTGCGATCCGAGGGCAGCGTCCATAGACCCATGTCTCGGATCATCATGACAACCATGACGACTGAATGTCGCGATGGTTGCCCCTTTGGCCAGACTGCGTATGCTGAAGCTTACCTCAGCCTGGCTGGTGCCTGGTCACATACGAGGCCAGGAAACCTGTGTCCACCGACGCAGACCCTGGCTTCGTCCCGCTCGGAAAACAGGGGCAACACGCTCCCATTTCCGGGAATGCTGCCCAGGAACGCCCCTTCTACGCCCCCCCAAACGCCCCAGCATGTCAATCGTGCTGGGGTGAAGAGGGGACTGTGAGCAAGATCACGGGATCCGTTCTGCACATGCGCACAACCCCTAAACATCGGAGATGCACGTTAACCATCGGGTGAGCATACATCTCTGCATAAAGCCCCTGGGTCTCTGTGCGCCGTCTTTATTTTAAATGAATGCAAAATATTTTAAATTGGGGCCTATTCATCATCACTTAATTTTTACAAAAGCAGCTGAAAAGTAACATTTTGCTCCAGTATCTGCGGCGAGTTAGAATGTTAATTATCGGGGACCCTGATAATTAACATCATGATTAGGCCCCTCAATATCTTACTACTAGAAATATATGTACTGTACATAATATAAGTATCTAAATAACTGATACAACACTACTATTACACCAGTACTTCAATTGTTTCAATTGAAGCCGCATCAGTGCAAAACATTTAATAACAATTTCTTTCACTATTTTGTTTCCTTACACTTATTACTCTACTTTTAACCAATATTTCGCTGCTTGTTTTTAAATTACAGGATCCAATTATCTTAATATTTTAAAGTATTTATTAAAAGTGACTTTGTTTTGTTAGTGCACCAATTACAGACTTTCTTCTTCTTTGTCAGATGCCAGCTAATTGTGAATAATTACCTCTCATTGCTTCTGCTGACAGCTCTGAGTTGCTTGCGGTGTGTTACCCATGGATGTTCAATCCTTCTGTACCTTTATCCAACATGGGAGAGCTAGATGTACTAACAGGAGTATCATGAAAGGATGTTGATGTATGAAGGTCCCAGATGGGCACTTGGCTTAGATCGTGGACATTTTGTGTTGGAGCACAAAGCTTTTATTTTTCCAAATCTATATTATCTGCAATTATGTGGTGCTGCAATGGGTACAAACTTTGCCCCATCTATGCTAATCTTTTTATGGATAAACTGAGAACAAACCCAGCTCTAGTATAATAACTCTTATAGAATGTATATAATGCTAAATAAGTGTATTACAGATAAAACACTTATAGTCTAGGAACAAGAATTCAAGGCTTTTGTGTCCTTACTTAATAGAAATTACTAGAACCATAACTTTGATGAGCACAAAAATGAGTCAGATATAATTTTGGATAAAAGTAAATTTAATTAATTGCAGTTGGTTAATACTTTATAGAAAAAAAACCCCAATGAGCATTTCAACAGTTATCAGCTGTCAGTTAAGCAGCGGAAAAGTTAAATTCCCTATTCTAAGTTTACCCAAATTAAATGGAACTGTAGTTATTTCAAGGAAAATGAATGGTTTATAAAATTAGTTTAGAGGAACGTGGGTACCCAAAATAGCTTTTGTAAAACAGTTTAAATAAGTTTTAAAATGGCTTTTTGACATCTATAATTTGTTGCTCTATAGGGATAACAGAATTCCTCAACTTCAGTCTAAATAAATATTTACTTGGTATAATTCTTCATAACAAAATATGAGGCGTATTATGGGAAAGCACGGGATCATCTTTAAATGGGACCAGTTATAAGAGTATACCCCTGTGAGATCATGCACAGCTTTTTAAAGGAAAAATGTTCTTAAAAACGTTTAGCCCGAGACACTTAGAGAATGAGAAGACTGCGCAAAAAGCAGCTGGAAGAATAGCCTATGGAGGCCATCCTTCACATCGATACAACGGTAATAGAGCTTTGCCATAAGGATAATAAATTCAGGCTGATTCAGAGCTGCAAGCAAGTCTGCCAGATGTGACCGCATTGCGTGCTCGGAAAAAAAACGCGCCTCTCCACCTGTGTTCATCTATGCGGACACACGGCCCTAATACATTAGTTTGTCAAGGTTGTAACATTCGCTAGCAGTGCGCACGTGTACCAGCTCTACTCTTGATGCAAGAGATCACTTCTGAATCGCACGCAATTTCCTCCACACGGCCTTGACACAGCACAGTTACATCCAGGGCTGTAGAAAGCGTGGGCGTGGCCTAATTGCACTAAGCATGACACGCCCCCTTAGAACAAAAAAACTGTGTGCCGCGGAGGGGGGGGGGATCTGTGAGCACCTCAGCCCGACGCAAATCCAGTGTGATCGCTCCCCCCACAGGCAGAGGAGACTGCTGCTTGCAGCCCAGCACAAGGCAGCATGTGCTGGGCCGCTCACAGGTAGCAGGAAGGGGGGTGGTGGAGGCAGACGCAGGCCCTCGCTGGGCCCCTCCAGCAAGGAGCCCGGATAATTAGTACTCGCACCCCCCTCTCTGCGCCTCTCGTTACATACACTCAGCCGCAGGTAGAGAGGCACATGATCGTTGCACTAAATTACTTATGCTCAGTTACAGGCCATGCACAGCGAGAGGAATAGCTACTGTAGATCTGTCCACAGAGAAGGCTTGCGCGCGACTCTGAATAAGCCCCATTGTATTTAAATGTTGATAACTCTGAGAATATAAATATTTTAGGGTAATGTAATTAGACGTTCTTCATTTGTTATAAGTTTGCTGTAATCTGGTTGCAGTAAAAAGAAGAAAGTTTGATAGTTAGATGTAAATTAGAATATTAATCTCAATGAAACTCATAATCTCGTTGAATAAGTAATTTATGTGCAATATCTCAGTTTCTGTGTTTCCAGTTGTTCCAGGGCAGTCACGGTTTTTGCTGTGGAAACTTGTGACTTAATCTTACACTGTTTAACTTTGTTACAAACTTCAGACATGTGGAATAAAATGGCCAGAGATACTCAGTTCTTATTACAGTTTTAGTGCATTTGGCCACAGTGAAACCATGCACTGGCTCTAATGGGCTGCCCTGCCAGCTTTATGCCATGTGGGTGTCACAGAGGGAAATAATTGGCACATGCAGGTGTAGTAATGTTTTTGGGGTAGCTGACCAATCATTAGATCCATTTCCCTTACTTGGGACTTATAATCTAGTTTTTCAAACCATTTTAGGTCAGAGGAATGAACACAAAAGACACAATTTAAGGCACAATAATGTCCAGGACAGCACCAATGGCCGTGGGTCATCAGTCTTGCAGCTTACATGCAGCCATTTAAAGGAAATATTGGAGTAAAGTTGACGTAGACCATGCCCTGAAGTAGAGCCGCCTGACTATAGTCTAAGCACCCACTCTACCAAGCCGCTAACGTACTAATCAACGACCATGTCCATCATTTATTAGTCCCCATTTACAGTGGGCGAAAGACGTATGACCTATCCTCAGGATGGTTAGGTTAGACAGGGGCGCCGAGAGGGGGGGGAGCGGGTACAGATTACCCGGGCCCGGGCTTCCTGAGGGGCCCGGCGGGGGCCCGGGCCGACGCCAACCCCTTCTCCCTCACAGCAGCCCAGCACACAGCGTGTGCTGAGATGCAGTTGGAGTCTGCTCGTGGTTGCTGAGCGGCAGCCACAGCAGTCTCCTATGCCTGTGCGGGGGAGCGATCACACTGATCGCGCCCCCCCTGGCTTTGCGACGGGCTGAGGGGGCTCAGAGCGCCCCTCTCCCCCGGCATACAGCACCGCTTCGCGTCGCTGCAAATCTTTTTTACTTATTTTTTTTCTGGCAAGGGGGCGTGGCCACGTCTCCCGAGATTAGGCCACGCCCCCTATTACCAGGGCCCGCCTTGGCTCTTGGCGGCCCTGAGGTTAGATGCAGCTTGTGGGGGTGACCCAGCTTCGGACAGAAAATGCAAAGCTGCTCACAGGCAGCTTTGCAATTCTGTCCTTGTTAATAGGCAAATGCAGCAGGAGGTGTATGTCACCCCCTGTATGACACCCCCTGTATAACACCCCCTGTATGACACCCTCTGCTGCATGTGTGATCCCAGCATTGCCACCGAGGTCGCAGGCTAGGATCACCATCGCAACTGTGGATGGTGCTGGGCCGCTGGCCAGCTGAAGCTTACTCAGGCTGGCCGGCTTGCGAGGCCAGGAAACTGCGTCCGTAGACACGGTCCCCGGGGCTTGCCACTCCCGGAAACTGCCCCCGTTTACATGAACGCCGGCCGTTCCCGACCCCGCACTGCCCCTTAAATGCCTGTCAATCGGGCAGAGGCTAGAAGGGTCTACGTGCGATCATGTACATACGCAGAACGGAACCTTTGCGTGCAATGCTGGAGCAGGCCCTATATGTACACAAGCTTCTCAGGTCATTAGCTGTATGTAGTGACTGCAAACCTAAATGTCAATCTGAACAGAGGAACTGTACACATGATGCAGCGCTGGACTAACTGACTAACTGACGTAAAAGTGATTTCTATGACTTGCTCTGGAGTTTGACTTTATTAATGAAATGAACTGGCTAGGGATATGTGCCAGTCTCTCACAGGCATATGGCAGCGTGAAGCAGGTACATTTTAAATGCTCTTCAGGATATTGACAGCGATTTTCACATTCAAGGTAAAGGCTCTTGTAGGAAGCCAAGATAAAGAGCTAATAAGCCAGCCAGGGCTATCGGGGATTCCTTGGTTACCCATTGGGAGCTGCAGGAATGGGGCATTGAGCAGCAAAGTAGAACGTTTGGTGCTATTTGGATAAAGTTGTTACATTGCGTCTGAGTAATGAGTCTGTCTGTGTAAACTATCTCGCATCAATTTACTTTACACATGTTCAGGAAGCAAACATACAGTACATGCTGTTATACAGACACGCAGAGGCCGTGTAAGAGAGGATCGTTTGCATGCTTCCTGCAGACCCCCTACTCACTGGCTTACTACTGAGCATGACCATTCTCTGGGAACATTGCGCCCGTGCCACATTCCCGGACTTCTCTATTGCGATGTGCAATACACCTGGGAAATGGCCACTGCAACGATTTCCCAGTGATTTCTGCTGTTTTGCACTGCTGACCGAGGGCCTGATTCAGAGCCGGACGCTCTGACAGAGCGCTCGCTCTGAATCAGGGCCGGCCTTCTGTTGTTTTAGAGCGGCCTCCTGGCCGCTCGCATAGCTGTGGGTGACCACCCACAGCTATAGCGAGCGGCCAGGAAGATGGTCGCGATGGTCAAGACCATCGCGACCATCGGGCTTGCGACGAGACCCTTGTGGTAGGGTCTCGTTGCCGCAAGCCCCAGAGAGCTGGGCAGCCACGCCCCCGTCCCGCCCACCAAAGAGGGCGTGCTGTCACTCATCGACAGCACACCCCCTTTGGTACGAGACCCGGAGCGACGGAGTGCCCGTTGCTATCCGGGTCTCGCGCATGCGCATGACGGAGCCGGTTCCGTCGTGCGCATGCGCACTGGGCCACCATCGACCTGCTTGCGAGCGCATAGCGCTTGCGAGCGGGTCTGAATCAGGCACCGAGTGCTAAGTATTATATGGGTGCAGCCAGAATGTGCAGTGTGGGCCCCCTGGACCCAATTCCCCATGTGCACCGCACACCCCTGCACAGGGTCGGTTCAAATCCCGACGCCAGAAGACCGGCAGCAGTGAAAATCCCCACAGGTAAGTAAATACACTATTGCTAACCCTTCCCCTCCCCTAACCGTCCCTTAGGTGTGCCTAACCCTAACCTCCCCCCGGGGGTGCCTAACCCTACCCCCCCGGGGGTTCCTAACCCTAACCCCCCCTTCCCCTAACCCTCCTGGGGGGTGCCTAAGCCTAAGTCCCCCCCAGGAGCCCCTAACCTAACCCTCCCCCCATGCGGCTGTCTGCGGCCGCCACCCGGCTTACCTTCGTTCGGTATGCCGGGCATCGGGCTCCCGGCGTAGGGATAATGATATGCGTTGGGATTTTTACGCCTATCATTAGTCCACTGTCGGGATTGCACAGTCAGGAAGCCGGCAGTCGGCATGTTGACCGTCGGCTTCCTGGTAGGCATACCCCCTGCACTCATTATACTGTAGATACACCAATGCAGACACGCATTCACTTCGCCACTATTTAGACGGCTTTATACATCTCCTACGGCCCTGGGTTGTCTGTTGCCAACATGCAGGGTAGAAGAGCATGATAATAATATGCAGGGGTGTCTTAAGAGAGGAGGGGGTCCGTGTGCACTCCCCGTGCGGGGCCCCCTCCTCTCTCCTCGGTGGCCGGCAGCCGACTGACGCGACTGACCAGCCACCGGAGCATTAGTAGACTCCAGGCACTAGAGTGTGGCCGGAGTCTACTGTGCATGCGCAGAACACCGGAAAAATGGCGGCGGCGGCCATTTTCTGGTGTTCTGAGCAGCGCTGACACCTGACGCGGAACCACGGACACGTGAGTTTCAAATAATATGGGTGCAGGGTGTGCGGTGCGGGGGCCCCCTAGACCCGGTGGCCCATGTGCCCCGCACACACTGCACCCATTATAGATACGCCACTGATAATATGCCATGATATACAAGGAGATTCTAACTATTATGGCTTTGGGCTGCTGACCTGGCATATTGAGAGTTACACGTACATGGCTGTAATCACTGTGTCCCAGGTACAAGGAAGACGCCATTGGCTACACATACTATCCCTAGTAACGGTAATACAGGTGACGCGGGTGGGGGTGGGGGGGGGTTGCATGTTACTCTGGGCCCCGAAGGCTCCAGTCTGAGTCACATATTTGTTTATTCCCAGACTCTCAGAGGGGGTTACGAACAATCCTCACAGCAGTTTCCCAGCCAGGAAAATAAGTTAGGAAACACAAAGTGATAAAAGATGTGTTTCCATGGCAACCTCGATCCAAATATTTCCAGGAGGCTTCTTTCCATGTGATCCGAACAAGGCTGCAAGCCAGGCGGGGGACAAGTCAGTGAGGAAGCTCAGGGTAAACCAAAGAGCTTGCCATCAGTATACGTAGATGCAATACGCTACTAATCCTTGGGTTGAGGGGATTATTCTTCCTACCAAGCCAAACACAGAGCAAGTCCTGCTGCTGCCTGATCTGTAGGACCAATGACGCCAGGCTCAGCTCTCATTACTGCAAAAACATTTAACCTTTACATTTCAAATATTGGTAACTATGTGGTTCCTGTCCCACAATCCCTTTCTCTGCAATGGGAATCCCCCCCCAAATGCCTCCATCTCATATCCGCTGCTTATTCCTGCTCCTTATTGGCTGCACAGGGTCACCTGACCACAAGGCTTGCCATTTGTTAAATCTACGACCTTATACTTTCAGGAGTGGATCTTGTAAATTCCCTGGGACAGCAGCATAACACTGCACTAGGGATATCGGTGAGGCATGAGGCACTGCATACCTCAGTGAAGTCACTTGTTTATGGCGAATTGTTGGGTTGGACATATAAATATTTGTACAGACCACTGTGGGCCTGATTTATAGTCACCCGCTATGTCGATATTCTCACAAACGGCCAATATCTTTGCTTCTGCTCATGCGTCTGAGTCGCCCCGCACAGGCACTCTGATTCTGCTCGTACAGAGCTGCAGATATAATTTAGGCGCACATTAGCAGAAAGGTACGGGTCATTCCTGGACGTGACTGGGAGGTGAAGACGCACCCAGCGGTATTTCAGTGCTTACGGATGCTGACAGGGGGCGTTTCAGTCCTCGCACATACAGACGCACAGGCTATACACCAGGTAAGGACTTTGTACCGGTATGCAGTCGGGAAACCGGTGGACTTAATCTCGACAGCTGGCTTCCTGACTGCTTTATCCCGGCGAGGGTTAAATGACAGGCGTCTAAATCTAGACGCCTGTCATTTTACCAATGCCAGGAGACCGGTGCCCGGCATCCCGATTGAAGTGATGCCAGGCGCCGAGCGTGGACAGCCGCGGGGGGGGGAGGGATAGGTTTAGGGCTCCCCCCCGGGAGGTTAGGTTTAGGCTAGGGGGAGGGAGGGTTAGGCACCCCCGGGGGGGGGCTTAGGATTAGGCACCCCCCCGGGGGACAGGTCTAGGCGGCGGGGAAGGGGGGGTTAGGTTTAGGCACTGGGGGGAAGGTTAGGGTTAGGCACCCCTAAGGAGGGTTAGGGGGGGGTGGTTAGGTTAGTGAATACTTACCTGGGGAAGATCAAGATTTTCACCCATGTCGGGCAGCCGCTGTCGGGATTCCAACCACCGGACAAGAATCCGGCGGTAAATCATACCGATTCCCTATGTACCAGCATAAAGATGGAGACATGACTGCGGCAAAAGATGGGTCCGCATCTGTGTCTGCCCTTGTATGTACTACAGGACTTCACAGCGCCCCCATCAAAGGGGCCAGGGACGCCAGCTCCCATAAGTGCAGGAGTGCCCAGAGTGTCTTCAAGATGCTCCGGACAGTTGTACACACGCCAAGGTGCCAAAGGACACTACAGGCGGTACTGCCGCAGTGATTCAGGCTACAGTGGGCCATTTCAGGCACCCTGCTAGCCAGAAGCAGGGATCATGGGCTGTAGGGCCGATAGCTGCTGTGTGCTGGGCTTCAGTGGGATTCAACAGCAGCTATCTATTCTAGGGATGCCCATTGACCATCGATAGTTAACAACTATCTCTGGTTAACCACCGACAGTTGATGGTTTTGCCATCTATGGGGAAGAACCAATTGTTTTCCCCCATCGATTGCACAGAGCCTGGTGATGAGTTTTTTTTCTCTCCGGTGCCGGGACATGGAGCGTAGCTCCACCAACCGATGTGACTGGCAAAGCCCCGTCCCCGACTGTGATTGGTCCTCTGCCCCTTGAGTCAGAGAGCAGGGATGACCATCGGTGGCCAAAACCATTGATTGTTCCCCAGCAAACATTTCTTAGATTAGCTACCAAATGGTACAATTGATGGTGACCATCGATTGTTAACCTACCAATGGCCATCCCTAATCTCCTCTGCCTGGGCTGGGAGGGGGGGGGGAACGATCCCACTTTTCGCGCTGTCCTCCCTGGATTTTCTCCTGGCTGAGGGATTCATAGCGCCCCCTGTTCATGGCGCTGTGCTGCAAAGCTGTGTTTTTCTAGGGGTGTGTCCCCACACTGCCTGTGATTAGGCCCCACACTGCCTGTGATTAGGCCACCCCCCCGATATGTACCAGGGCGTGGCCCAGCTCTCTACCAGGCCTGAACATTTCAGCTTCAGAACTTGTCTCTTTGAGATATGATAAGTACTGCTGTTACTCATCTCCTCCTCTCCAACAGATTATAAGCACTGCGGATGGGTTTAACATAGGGACTGAGGGCCTGATTCACTACTGTATGCAACTGCAATTACGCACGCAAACAGCTGATTGTTGTATTCTGCACATGCATATGAATCCATACCTCCCAACATGACCCTCTCCAGGAGGGACACAGTGCTCTGGTCCTGGACTTCCCTGGTAAGTTATGATTGGTGGTGGCTCCAGGGGTGGGGCTGCTGTACAGTCCAACATTCAAATAGTGGAGTCACACCAACTGCCAGTGAGTCCCAGCCAGTGATGTTGGCAGTGTGTGAGATGACAGTTGGTGACTCCCCTATTTGAATTTTGAACTGCGCTGCAGCCCCACCTCTTACCAGGGAAGTCCAGGACCAGAGCATTGTGTCCCTCCTGGAGCGGGTCATGTTGGGAGGTATGTGTATCGCAGTGTGCATGCCCGAACTAGCCATTGCGATCGGGACTGTGAACGCAGAGGCTACGCAGACCCTTTTCAGAGTGATTGACAGGAAGTGCCATTTGTGGGTTGTGGATGGGGGCGTGGTTTGGCGAACGAAGGCGTGCCAGTGCGTTTGAACACCATTGCAGGGTCGTGCATCAATTATCCACTGCAATAGCATTCACAGCCCGAGGCCTCACAGCGTGCACTGAAGTGAGCAATTACTGAGTAAGGTCAGAGCTTGTGCAAGTGTGCATGAGGCTGCGATGGTACTCGATTTTACCGATGGTTTCGCAGTCTTGCTAAACATTATGAATGCGTGCTGAGTAAAGTGGGTGTCCTTCTGCAGTGCTGCGAGGACATTGCATACGTAATGTATTAGCAATGTATTAGCATACTATCGCAGTTGAACTGTGGGCCTGATTTAGATCCGCTCGGGAGTGCTGAGCACTCGCAAGCGGGTCGATGTTGGCCCAGTGCGCATGCGCACGATGGAGTCGACTCTGTCGTGCGCATGCGCGAGACCCGGATAGCAACAGGCAAACTGTTGCTCCGGGTCTCGTACCAAAGGGGGCGTGCTGTTGATGTTGAGTGACAGCACGCCCCCTTTGGTGGGTGTGCTGGGGGCATGACTGCCCAGACGGAGGAGTTCCCATGGGAACGCCTACAGTCTGGGGCCCGCCCCACTGACATCACAAGTGATGTCAGTGGAAGTGCTTTCGGCTCTGTTTGATCCGAAAGCACTCCAGGTCATGCGGCAACGAGACCCTACCACAAGGGTCTCATCGCAAGCCCGATGGTCGCGATGGTCTTGACCATCGTGACCATCTTCCTGGCCGCTCGCTATAGCTGTGTGTGGTCACCCACAGCTATACGAGCAGCCAGGAGGCCGCTCTAAAAATCAATAAGTACAGCCCTGATTCAGAGCGAACGCTCTATCAGAGCGTCTGGCTCTGAATCAGGGCCTGTGTGTGTTATCACTATTGTATACGCAGTTGCGTACAGTAGTGAATCAGCCCCTGAAACAGTACAATGTTTCAATAGTAAACAATTAGTGTGATTTAATCCATTCTGAACTATATAATAATTATTAATGATGCAGTAGAGTTACAGTGTGAAAGTTGAAGTGATACAATCGCTGTATAATGTAATATTAACTCTGGTGATTATAAGCTCTGGTACTGATAGCGTGCGTTATTTAGTACCACAGGTTTATTTGTATTGTCAGTAATTTGAACACCTCATTGAACCTTTGTACTGAGGTGGAATGAGGTGAACACTTATTGTCCACAGTAATTACAGTAGGCGGCCATTCTGTGTATTTGTGAGTGGCCACTAACGCAAGATTAAAAATTGCTGCAGGACTTGCATCAAAGGCTGTTCTGTCGATGGTCAATGGTTTTAAAACCATTGGTAAATACATATTGGTGGCAGAGTGCTGCACATACGCAGCCCTCCACCATTGGACCGGCACCGCCAATGTTTTAATGTTTGTATTTTCCATACATCGGGTGCCAGCATCGATTGTGTAGCTTCGGTGCCACAACATCGATGGGAAAATCCACCTACTGTACCAAGGCCCTCATTCAGAGCCGTACGCTCTGAGCAGAGCGCACGCTCTGAATGAGGGCCGGCCTCCATGAAAATGGAGCGTCCTCCTGGACGCTCGTATAGCTGTGGGTCACCACCCACAGGCTATACGAGCGTGCATTTTGATGGCCGCGATGGTCGAGACCATCGCGACCATCGAAATTGCGAGCCGGAGCCTGCGGTTGAGGTTTTCAACCGCAAGCTCCGGAGTGATTTTGGCTCTATCAGAGCCAAAATCACTCCCACTGACATCACTGTGATGTCAGTGGGCCGGCTTTTGACGGGAGGCGTTCCCGTGGGAACGCCCCCGTCAGGGAGGCACGCCCCCGGCACGCCTACCAAAGGGGGCGTGCTGTCAATCAACATTGACAGCACGCCCCCTTTGATCGGACACAACGAGCGAAGGACTTTCCTTCGCTCGTCGCGTCAGGCGCATGCGCACGACGGAGCTCCCTCCGTCGTGCGCATGCTCAGTCCAGAACATCGACCCTCTTGCGAGCGGACAGCCGCTCGCGAGTGGGTCTGAATCAGGCCCCAACAACCATACACCATCGATGGTCAATGACCATCCTTAATTCTCATGTGCTCACAGGAGGCTTCATTCACAGTGCACATCAGATTCCTTCTTCAACCACAAACAGGGCAATTGTCAATCCTGCCAGTACATCGTATTGCCTGTGTAGATTGGAAATCGGGCCGAGATCAGATATATATATATATATATATATATATATATATATATATTATATATATATACATACACACACACACACACACAGTATATATGGGTGGGTGGGTTGGCTTAAAAATGATGCAGCCCTCGGACAAATGCAGTTTCCTTCTGTGGCCCTTTGAGGTTACTGGAGTGTGAGACCCCTGATGTAGCACAGAAAGCTCAGTAGCAGAAATGTAATTTCATTGTTAGTTCAGACGTCCAGATGTATCAGCCAGCGGAGTGGAAAAACATTTCCAGCGAGATAAAAGAACAGGACAGCTGGTTGCATAACGCAGGGATCTGGCAGCACACAAGGTCAGCCGAAAAAGTCTACTTCAAATTTCTTATAATCAGATACTTTATTCCCTGAGCTGCAGATGAGCCCAATTGTCAAAACTGAAAAATAATCACTTTATCCTCCAGCGGGATTCTGCACATTTGGGTGGTGGGATTCTGCGCATTTGGGTGGTGGGATTCTGCACATTTGGGTGGTGGGATTCTGCACATTTGGCTGGTGGGATTCTGCACATTTGGCTGGTGGGATTCTGCACATTTGGGTGGCGGGATTCTGCACATTTGGGTGGCGGGATTCTGCACATTTGGGTGGCAGGATTCTGCACATTTGGCTGGTGGGATTCTGCACATTTGGGTGGTGGGATTCTGCGCATTTGGGTGGTGGGATTCTGCACATTTGGGTGGTGGGATTCTGCGCATTTGGCTGGTGGGATTCTGCACATTTGGCTGGTGGAATTCTGCACATTTGGGTGGTGGGATTCTGCACATTTGGGTGGTGGGATTCTGCACATTTGGCTGGTGGGATTCTGCACATTTGGCTGGTGGGATTCTGCGCATTTGGGTGGGGGGATTCTGCACATTTGGCTGGTGGGATTCTGCGCATTGGATGGTGTCAGGATTCTGCACATTTCGCTGGTGGGATTCTCCCTGAAGTGTTCCTAGTGATTCTACCTGTCCCGTATCTTCCTGCAGCAGCAGAATTAAGTGACCCTCGTCATCCAGCTCTATTCATAGGACCTACAACCCCTGAAATGCACACTGAGAAATACAGTGGGGAAGAGCATTGGCAAAGCTACAGTAACTCAGAACGCTATGTTTTGCCAGAACATCGGTGCTGGATCCTGGATATCTTTGTGGCAGCTATTGGCATAAGGGCATTAGAGGGTAACAAAAGTCTCAGATAATTTCGGTAGGCACTGAACTTTTAACAATGATTGGAAGTGTGAAGCCACAGACAATTGCGTAGTTTAAAAGGTGGTACAAGAGTGTGGACCACCCGGTAGACTGTGGTTAGGGGCCTGTAGGGTTGCTGTCTGAAGCCAGTACAGGATTAGGAACTCTGGGCCTAATTCAGACCCACTCGCGAGCGCTCGCAAGCGGGTCGATGTTGCCGAAGTGCGCATGCGCACGATGGAGGAGGCTCCGTCGTGCGCATGCGTGAGACCCATATAACGACGGCCAAGCCGTCGTTATGGGTCTCGCACCAAAGGGGGCGTGCTGTCGATGGTGATTGACAGCACGCCCCCTTTGGAGGGCGTGTGCCGGGGGCGTGGCTGCCCAGACGGAGGCCTACCGTCTGGGGCCGGCCCCACTGACACCACTAGTGATGTCAATGGGAGTGCTTTTGGCTCTGATAGAGCCAAAAGCACTCCAGGGCTTGCGGCAGCGAGACCCTACCGCAAGGGTCTCGTCGCAAGCCCGATGGTCACCCACAGCTATGCGTGCGGCCAGGAGGCCGCTCCAAAAAGGAGGAGGGACAGCCCTGATTCAGAGCGAGCGATCTGTCAGAGCGTCCGGCTCTGAATCAGGGCCTCTGGTTCCAAGTGTCAAACTCAATAAGCTGGCTGTGAGTTGCTCACAGGAAGCAGCTAATAAATGCCTGATGATAAGGTAACAATTATCAGGTGTTTAAAAGTCATTGGTAGTTATTAAGAACCTTCTAGATTTTAATATAGCTATTGTAAATTTGGTGACTCACTGTGCAGAGGCGACACTGCTGCACCTCTGAGTTTTCAGTCTTAGGCATCACCAGACAGCTCACAGACATCAGCCCTGATCCAGAGTTGCACGCTATTCCGATGTTTACAGAATTGAGCAGTAATCAGTAAACCACGCATTTGTCTATTGTGCATGTGTCAAGGTCCATTACCGTAGTCGTTCGCAGCGACTTTTTACTCGCCGTGTGATTGACAGTCAGGGATCATTTGGGGGAGGTAATGGGGAGCGACAGCATAAAACGCATTCATGTCGTAACCGTTTTGGGGGCATGTCTGCGTCTGCTATCCCGTGCGCAAGAAATATGGCTCCGGCATCTCAAATCACATGGCCATTGAGTGGGACCATACGCTCACCCAGGATTGCGATAATTGAATGATCTGCATCCGACGCTGCACCTTTGTACGCAGATACTGCGACATTTTATGCTGAAGCGTTGGTTTGCAATGGTGCAAGAGGGCGGCTCAATGCATTTCCCGGCATCAGCGTCATTTGCATATTTCCGCCTAGCAGCTGCGGTGGCATTAGCGTAAGACTCTAAAACAGTCTCATTGAACATGAACAACCTGGTGCTTGCGGCAGAGGTGCAGTAAAACACGAGTAACCATGACACAACAGCGGAGGTTTGCTCATCGTTACTCTGTACACAATGCAGCCACTGTCTGGCATCTCAGTGAAAACCGTCAGAATAGATTTTAATGACAAAATCCAGACTGTCCTTCGTTCTGTCCAAGAGCCTCCTTCCAATTCCATTCAGAATGCTGATTCCACTCATTACCGATAGCTTTCCTGTAACGCTGCCCAGCTACATGGCAGCTTTTCCTCTAGCCGTGTCAGTGACAACCTACACAGCTAGATAAGATCGGATCAGTAATATGTGATTGGCAACGCCATGTGTGCAAGGAATACATACGATTTACCGCCGACCGCATGGCCGGCGGTTGTAATTCCGACAGCGGCATCCCAGCAGAGGAGGAAATCCCGATCGTCAAAGGTAAGTATTTACTAACCTAATTCTACCCCCTAACCCTCCCTTAGGGGTGCCTAACCCTAACCTCCCCCCAAGTGCCTAACCCTAATCCCCCCTCTAAGTGCCTAAACATAACCACCCCTTCCCCGCCACCTAAACCTAAGTCTCCCGGGGGGTGCCTAACCCTAACCTCCCCCGGGGGTGCTTAACCCTAACCCCCCCTTCACCTAGCCTAACCCTAACCTCCCAGGGGTGCCTAACCCTAAGTCCCACCCGGGAACCTAAACCTAAAAGCGCGTCTGTCCGCGCCCGGCTTACCTTCCATCGGTAAGCCGGGTGTCGGGCTCCCGGCGTAGGTAAAATGACAGGCGTCGGGATATCGACACCTGTCATTTAACCCCTTGCTGGGATTAGACAGTCGGGAATTCCGTCCATCGGCTTCCCGTGTGCAATGTGGTAGTCGATGGCATATGGCCAATAGCATATGTGCAATGTAGTTACACATTTATCTGTGTAAGGAGACAATGTGTTGTGTACAATCTATTGCTGCAATGAGGTCTGCACAATATATGCTTGCACAGACTAATATATCTATACATATAAACTGCTATAATAAGCGCAATGCACGTTATGTAGTAATGTTTATAGTCTCATATTGGGTACCTTTATTTTGTTGTAATTCCAGTTGCCAGTTGATGAGCACTTTCCTGTCTGATCTCTCTTTTCTCCAGTGCACTAGATGATTATACACATTGGGCCTGATTCAGAGCCGGACGCTATTTGCGGACGGTCGTTCAGGAAAGGGGGTGGCTATTCAAATGAACCGTTTGCTCTTTGCGGTCTGTTGACGCCTCCATGTCTGAACGAGCGAACAAAACTTGCGGTCGTATTTTGGATAGCTACGCCCCCTGGCCGCTCGCATCCTACATCATGGGCCTGATTCAGAGCCGGACGCAATTAGCGCTCGCTCGTCCAGAAAATAGGGGTGGCTATTCAAATGAACCATTCGCTCTTTGCGGTCTGTTCACGCCTCTAGGTCTGAACGAGCGAACAAAACTTGCGGTCGTTTTTTGGTTAAATACGCCCCCTGGCCGCTCGCATCCTAAGTCATGTCCGCTATTTATTAGATTAATCGAGTACATCGACCAGCGTATGAACTGCTCGCTATTCTTGTGGTTGGTTTTTGCTACCACAATCTTGCGAGCAGTTCTGGCTATAAAATAACCCAGTGACGTGGTCAATGACGCTGCTGTATTAATTATGCACACCCATAAAACGCCCGTTTTGACCTTTAAGCACGCCTGCGTTCAGATCTCCACTCCCCGTTTTCAAGCACCTTCCCCTGTTACCACCCACATACGCCTCCTCCTGTCACTCAAAATAGCAGGCATTCGCTATTTAGTGAACAAACAATTTTCGGCCGCGCTGACTGGTTCGCGCATGCGTATTAAATCCGTACGCATGCGCAGTTGGGCTAACATCGCTCGGAACGAACGAGCAGCCGCTTACAAGCGGCTCTGAATCAGGCCCATAGTGACGGCCCCTACACACTAGATGATTCTTTGTACGATATAGACGATTCTGACGCATCAGAACGACAAATCGCGCAAAACATGTAGTGTCCACGCATGATACAGATCCCGATGCGCGGTCCCGCAGGTCATTTGTCGTGTCCTCAGATCTTACGTACATGCAGTAAGATCTGGTAAACATCTTACCAACACACTAGAAATTGTTAAGAGCGGGTTGCGATCCTGGAGCAGGAGCATTAGCCATCTGAAGATGGTGAATGCTCCCGCAGTCAAGCTCCGAAAAAAATATTTTTTCGGAGCTTGATGAATTCTGTCCCCATACTAGTGTAAGCAGGAGATATCTGTGATACTAGTGTATGGGGACAGCGGCCATTCCGGGAGAGAAAGGTAAGCAGGGGATATCTGTGATACTAGTGTATGGGGACAGCGGCCATTCCGGGAGAGGAAGGTAAGCAGGAGATATCTGTGATACTAGTGTATGGGGACAGCAGGCCATTCCAGGAGAGAAAGGTAAGCAGGGGATATCTGTGATACTAGTGTATGAGGACAGAGGCCATTCCGGGAGAGAAAGGTAAGCAGGAGATATCTGTGATACTAGTGTATGAGGACAGCGGCCATTCCGGGAGAGAAAGGTAAGCAGGGGATATCTGTGATACTAGTGTATGGGGACAGCGGCCATTCTGGGAGAGGAAGGTAAGCAGGAGATATCTGTGATACTAGTGTATGGGGACAGCAGGCCATTCCAGGAGAGAAAGGTAAGCAGGGGATATCTGTGATACTAGTGTATGGGGACAGCGGCCATTCCGGGAGAGGAAGGTAAGCAGGAGATATCTGTGATACTAGTGTATGGGGACAGCGGGCCATTCCGGGAGAGGTAGGTAAGCAGGAGATATCTGTGATACTAGTGTATGAGGACAGCGGCCATTCCGGGAGAGAAAGGTAAGCAGGGGATATCTGTGATACTAGTGTATGTGGACAGCGGCCATTCCGGGAGAGAAAGGTAAGCAGGAGATATCTGTGATACTAGTGTATGGAGACAGCGGCCCATTCCGGGAGAGAAAGGTAAGCAGGAGATATCTGTGATACTAGTGTATGTGGACAGCGGCCATTCCGGGAGAGAAAGGTAAGCAGGAGATATCTGTGATACTAGTGTATGGGGACAGCGGCCATTCCGGGAGAGGAAGGTAGGCAGGAGATATCTGTGATACTAGTGTATGGGGACAGCGGCCATTCCGGCAGAGGAAGGTAAGCAGGAGATATCTGTGATACTAGTGTATGGGGACAGCGGCCATTCCGGGACAGAAAGGTAAGTAGGAGATATCTGTGATACTAGTGTATGGGGACAGCGGCCATTCCGGCAGAGGAAGGTAAGCAGGAGATATCTGTGATACTAGTGTATGGGGACAGCAGGCCATTCCAGGAGAGAAAGGTAAGCAGGGGATATCTGTGATACTAGTGTATGAGGACAGAGGCCATTCCGGGAGAGAAAGGTAAGCAGGAGATATCTGTGATACTAGTGTATGAGGACAGCGGCCATTCCGGGAGAGAAAGGTAAGCAGGGGATATCTGTGATACTAGTGTATGGGGACAGCGGCCATTCCGGGAGAGGAAGGTAAGCAGGAGATATCTGTGATACTAGTGTATGGGGACAGCAGGCCATTCCAGGAGAGAAAGGTAAGCAGGGGATATCTGTGATACTAGTGTATGGGGACAGCGGCCATTCCGGGAGAGGAAGGTAAGCAGGAGATATCTGTGATACTAGTGTATGGGGACAGCGGGCCATTCCGGGAGAGGTAGGTAAGCAGGAGATATCTGTGATACTAGTGTATGAGGACAGCGGCCATTCCGGGAGAGAAAGGTAAGCAGGGGATATCTGTGATACTAGTGTATGTGGACAGCGGCCATTCCGGGAGAGAAAGGTAAGCAGGAGATATCTGTGATACTAGTGTATGGAGACAGCGGCCCATTCCGGGAGAGAAAGGTAAGCAGGAGATATCTGTGATACTAGTGTATGTGGACAGCGGCCATTCCGGGAGAGAAAGGTATGCAGGAGATATCTGTGATACTAGTGTATGGGGACAGCGGCCATTCCGGGAGAGGAAGGTAGGCAGGAGATATCTGTGATACTAGTGTATGGGGACAGCGGCCATTCCGGCAGAGGAAGGTAAGCAGGAGATATCTGTGATACTAGTGTATGGGGACAGCGGCCATTCCGGGACAGAAAGGTAAGTAGGAGATATCTGTGATACTAGTGTATGGGGACAGCGGCCATTCCGGCAGAGGAAGGTAAGCAGGAGATATCTGTGATACTAGTGTATGGGGACAGCGGCCATTCCGGGAGAGAAAGGTAAGCAGGAGATATCTGTGATACTAGTGTATGGGGACAGCGGGCCATTCCGGGAGAGAAAGGTAAGTAGGAGATATCTGTGATACTAGTGTATGGGGACAACGGCCATTCCGGGAGAGGAAGGTAGGCAGGAGATATCTGTGATACTAGTGTATGGGGACAGCGGCCATTCCGGCAGAGGAAGGTAAGCAGGAGATATCTGTGATACTAGTGTATGGGGACAGCGGCCATTCCGGGACAGAAAGGTAAGTAGGAGATATCTGTGATACTAGTGTATGGGGACAGCGGGCCATTCCGGGAGAGGAAGGTAAGCAGGAGATAACTGTGATACTAGTGTATGGGGACAGCGGGCCATTCCGGGAGAGGTAGGTAAGCAGGAGATATCTGTGATACTAGTGTATGAGGACAGCGGCCATTCCGGGAGAGAAAGGTAAGCAGGGGATATCTGTGATACTAGTGTATGTGGACAGCGGCCATTCCGGGAGAGAAAGGTAAGCAGGAGATATCTGTGATACTAGTGTATGGAGACAGCGGCCCATTCCGGGAGAGAAAGGTAAGCAGGAGATATCTGTGATACTAGTGTATGTGGACAGCGGCCATTCCAGGAGAGAAAGGTAAGCAGGAGATATCTGTGATACTAGTGTAAGGGGACAGCGGCCATTCCGGGAGAGAAAGGTAAGCAGGAGATATCTGTGATACTAGTGTAAGGGGACAGCGGGCCATTCCGGGAGAGGAAGGTGATACTAGTGTATGGGGACAGCGGGCCATTCCGGGAGAGGAAGGTAAGTGGAGATATCTGTGATACTAGTGTATGGGGTGTATATCTGTGATATCTCCTGCTTTACCTTCTTGATGAATGACTTTATAACTTCATCATCACTTAATTTACAAAAAAGCAGGTGAAAATGAACATTTTCACCTGCTTTTTTGTAAATTAAGTGATGATGAATAGGCCCCAAAGACTGACCAGGAGCACCCGGCTTCCACATCACAGTCACTCACCATACAGATGTAGGAGGGAGTGCTCCCTGACCCCTTCCTTCCTCTGCATGCTCCAGGTATAGGTGTAAGTGGGGGAGGTGAAAGAGACAATGGGTGGGGTCTGATGAGCATGTGAAAGTCTGATAGTATTGAAGGGAGGTCTAAGGAGCATGTAAGGGGCATGCAGGGAGGTCTTAGAGGCATGTGTGGAGGGCTAATGGCATGGGGGAAGGTTAGAGAGGTATATAAGGGGCATATGAGGAGGTGTGAGGGGCAGGTAAGGTGTATATGGTGGACGTCTTTGGGGCATGTGGGGATGGTTTATGGCTTTTGGGAGGTCTGAGGAATATGTATGGCTCATTTGGAGAAGTCTAAGGGGTATGTGGGGAATGGCATGATAGGTGCATGTTGGGAGATCTGAGAAGGATGCAAAGGGCATTTGGGGAGGTCAGTAGGGCATGTGGGTAGGATTAAGAGGCACGTGGGGAGGCCTGATGATCATGTGGGGTGATCAAAAGAGACATGTAAGAGGCATATAAGGAGGAGTGAGGAGCACACAAATGGGCTTTCGGGGTAGTCTTTGGGGCTTGGGGGAGGTCTGATGGCATGTTGGAGGTCTGAGGGGAATGTTGTTAGGTCAGAGGAGCATGTGAGGAGGCCTGATGGTCAAGTGGGGCAGTCAGAGGGCCTGATTCAGCATGGATTGCTATTCTGCTTATATGTATGCAACGCAATTGCTAATATCAGCGGTGACATGTAAATGCTTCAATTCGCATTGTGATCGCAGCCTGACGCCCACTTCCCTTCCTCACATCCGTATACTTTGGCAACATAGTGAAACAATCAGTAACATCGAGTAACATCGGACCCATACACACAGTTAAGGAAGGTCAGACCTCACTCAGGAATTGCTCATTTCAGCGCACGCTATGAGGCCTCAGGCTGCATCTGATATCGCAGTGGATAATTTATGCACGCCCCTGCAACGCCGTTGTAACGCACTAGCACGCCTGCGTTCGCTCGACCCCCACCTGTCACCACCCACAAACATCACATCGTGTCAATCACTTTGCCGTTGGTCTGCATATCCTCTGCCATCGCTTTCCCGATCGCAGTGTCTAGCTTTCGCACGCGCACTGCGATGCATGCACAGTGCGAATTGAGTGCGTATTAGCAACTGTGGGCCTGATTCAGACCCGGTTGCGAGCGCCGAGCGCTCACAACCTGGTCGATGGTGGCCCACAGCGCATGCACACGACAGAGCCGGCTCCGTCGTGCGCATGCGCAAGACCCGGCTAGCGACGGGCAAGCCGTCGCTCCGGGTCTCGCACCAAAGGGTGCGAGCTGTCGATGTTGAGTGACAGCTCGCCCCCTTTGGTGGGCGGGCCAGGGGGGTGGCTGCCCAAACGGAGGCGTTCCCATGAGAATGCCTGCCATTTGGGGGCGGCCTGTTAGAGACGAAGTCTCTCTGGGGCTTGCGATGAACGAGACCCTACCACAAGGGTCTCGTCGCAAGCCCGATGGTCGCGATGGTCAGAGCGACCGGGTCTGAATCAGGCCCTGCGTTTCCTGCTGACTCAGGGCCTGATTCAGAGCCGGACACAATCAGCCGTTCGCTCGTACGCATTCGATTGTTTTAAACCACGCATGCGTCCGGTTCTCATTGCGCATGTGCGGCCGGATCATTGCGGTCATTTTTCGTTCGCTCGTATACACAGCGAACAGGAAGTGACCTATGTAATTTGATTGACAGAATGTTCCGTTTATGGGTGGTAACGGGGGTGGAGATGAGAAAACGCAGGCGTGGCAAGCCGTTTTTTGGGCGTACATGTATTATCTTGTGCGAACGTCCAATTTGGAAGGTCTATTGGATACGTCACTGTGTGATCCACTTTCCATTATGACTGCTCGTTAAGCTTGTGGTAGGGTATTGGATCTCGCAAAGACGATGGTCTCTTCGTAGCTCCCTTAGCGAATCGATGTTTTGCTATTCTCCTTTACAAGGCACAAGACCAATCGCCTAATAATTGGATCACTTGCGAGAAGGTGATTTTCAATGGCCATGATTTATTAGCTAAATTTGGAACGCTTGTTGTGTTCCTATTGTTTGTGGTAGGGTATTGGATCTCGCAAAGACGATGGTCTCTTCGTAGCTCCCTTAGCGAATCGATGTTTTGCTATTCTCCTTTACAAGGCACAAGACCAATCGCCTAATAATTGGATCACTTGCGAGAAGCTGATTTTCAATGGCCATGATTTATTAGCTAAATTTGGAATGCTTGTTGTGTTCCTATTGTTTGTGTTTTGTAATCACAGCAATCACAAAATAAATGTTTAAATAAAGGTAAAAATGCTTGATTTTTTTTATATATTCCGTACGCATGTTGTTGTCAGATTTATTTGGTTTTTAAAAAGCCCAGCACATTTTTTTTTAATGTCTAATTTTTTTTATCATTTGGGTTACAATACAGAAAGACAATCAGCTACTAATTGCTTTGCTTATGTTATTGTTTACCTACCTGTTACCTTATGTGTTTTGGATTTAAACATTTTTTAAAGTATATGACCTTTGTTATGTATTTAAGTATGTTTGTTCCAGCCCCTTTTAGCCATTTGCTAGTGAATTTGACACACATTTTTTTTTAAGGGATTTTTATTTTGCAAAAATTAAATGTTCACATTTTGTTACAAATGTGGCTTTTTTTCAGCCAAATATTGTTTTCTTTTACATCCCAAAAATAAAGTAATGTTAAAAAAAAACAATTCACAAGAAAGGAGAGGGAGGTTTGGTGTAGCAAAAATATGGGGCAAACACAGAGATGGAATTTGGGGAAATTAGCCAGTGCTGTCAACGCCTTCTCCCCCACTTGGCTTGATGTTGGAGGGAGCATGACTTTGTCTGTCTGGTTGTACGGCGTGCCTGGGCAGAGGTAGCTGGTGTTTCCTCTGGGCTAGGCATAGGGCTAGGCACATTCAAAGGGATGGCCGATGTTGTGCCAGAGGTGGAGGGCCCAGATGTTCCAGCAGGAAGGGAGGCCAGCTCCAACATGCGCAGGCGGACGAGCTGCTCCAGGGCATTAGCTATTCTGACATTGGCTGCAGCGTTTGCCTCCAGGGTGAGGGGGAAGGCCCTGGACTGTCCGCCACAGGGTCCCCAGCTGGAAATACTGCTTCCTCCCCTTCGGAGCCAGCAGATCTACTGCGGCCAAACCTCAGTTCTGGAGCAGACTCGTCCTCTTCTGTGCCTGTGTGAAAAAGAGAGATCATACAAATATTAGTACATTTGTATATTTTTAAAAACAAGGTTTTCAATCAGTTATAACTAAATTACCTGCTGCAACATGTGGAGCCGCAAAGTCTGGCATGTCTGTGTCCATGTTGGACACACCAAACACCTCCTCTTCCTGCACACACCCCTGTGCCAGCTCCACCAAATCTGTGAGCTCCAATGACACAGGGGTTGGCCCACCACCTGTCCCCCCTGCATGCCTAGCCCTATCAGCCAGTTTTTGTTTGAGCCGATATTTGAAGTCGCTCCATCTGTTGTTTAAAAATGTATTGTTAGTTTTTTTACTAAGTTATTCGAAATTTGGAAATAGGTTACAGCATTTACGTACCGGTGTTTGACCTCTTTGGTTGAACGGACAAAATCACCAACCCCATTGACAGCACTGGCTATTTCCTCCCACAGTTTCCATCTCTGGGTTGCACCCATATTTCGGGGTGCCTGTGCCAGGTTATCTATGCACTTTTGCACCAAAGCCTCCATCTCCTTTCTTGTGAATTGCGGCTGCCTTTTTCGTTTGGCCCTGGCCTGGGTACTAGGCCCCGCAGCCTTCTCATTGTCAGTCTCAACAACTTACACAAAAATAAATATAAATTTTTTTTTTTTTTTTTTTTTTGTGTGGTAACTTTAATTTTGGAGCTACTTACTGTGAGGTCCTGGATTTTGGCTTTGCTGCTGTTCAGTGGACATGATTAAACCCTTGAATTCAGCAGACCCATTGTGGGCTCTCGTGACGTTTTTATAGATGCGTGTGCATTATACGGGCGCATCTTCTGTGCGTCATTGATTTGAGCGGGAAAGTTCGGTCTATTTTGTGGCCTTGTTTTGGGGTGGGTTGATTGAAGTGGTTGGAGCTTGTGATTGTTGCAGAATAGTGGTTGATTAAGTAGTTGTTTGGATTTGGTGCGAGTTTTCTATTTTTTTTAATTTTCTTTCACATTTTTCTGTTTTTTTTCTAGGACTTTTTTTTGTGTTGAGGTAAGTTTTGTGGGTGGATTTTTGGGTCAAATTAAACTTGCAATTTTTTTTCAATTTTTTTAATGTTAAATGTTAATACGTGTTTCCTTTTTTTATTTTAGTATTTTTTTTTTACTTTCGTGTTGTGGATTGGCTTTATTTTTTGTGATAGTCTTTGTGCGGTAAGTGTTTCTTGACCTACATTAGACCCTGTTATTTTTAATAATTTATCACGTTTTTTTAAGGGGTCACACTATGTAGAATTTTTTATTTTTTTTTAAATTTTTTGCAAAATGATTTTTTGGCCATCAAAAATGCGAAATGTATTGCGTATATTTTGCACATCTCCTGTCTGTGGCTTTAGCGTACCATTTAGCGTTATTTTGTAACCTCTACTTCGTATATTTTGCACATCTCCTGTCTGTGGCTTTAGCGTACCATTTAGCATTATTTTGTAACCTCTATTGCGTATATTTTGCACATCTCCTGTCTGTGGCTTTAGCGTACCATTTAGCGTTATTTTGTAACCTCTATTGCGTATATTTTGCACATCTCCTGTCTGTGGCTTTAGCGTACATTTTAATTTTCGATGAAAATCCTAGAATAACAACATCATCTGTGTAGTGCATGCATTCTTTATATTTTGGCCTTAGCCTGTCTTTATTTTGTGTTAATTTTTACATTATTTTTATGGTAAATCTAATTCATAGGTTTACTTCAAGATGTCACTGCCTAACCCTGTAAGATTCTTCTTAATGTGTAAAAAAGATAAGTATATTTTCTCATTTTTAAATGTTGTAAAAATAACTACATTGTCTAACATTTCAGATTGATGTTGGGCAAATTATAGTGGCTATGGTCCACGACCCCGACCAACCTGAACATCCTCCTAGGCATAGGCATCGTAGGCGTGCAAGGCCCCAGATATTTAGAACACGTGTCACCCTTTTTGGAATGCCTGATGATGTGGTTTTACGGCGTTATCGCCTACCACCCCAAATCATCCTAGACACTCTTTCATTAATAGAGAGTGATCTGGAAAGGCAAATTAACAATCCAACAGCAATACCACCACTTACGCAGTTAATGTCGGTGTTACATTTTTGCACCTCAGGATCCTTCCAGACCACAGTTGGGATCATTGCTGGCATTTCCCAATCCTCCTTTTCAAGGATCCTGAGGGCGGTAATGGATGCACTCTTTAAGCACCTCCATCATTTTATTAATATACCAGTTCTTGATTTTTTTTTTCAAATATTTGTGTGTATTTTGTTTGTATTGTGAGATAATGTGTAATAAACAAATTTTATATTTAATCATTTTTTTTACATGAAAAACCAGCAAATGGACAGTACCTTTTAACTTAATTTCCAAGTGGTTTTTTTTTTTGTTTTTTTTATTTCATTTTTTAAACAAAATAACAATTAACAACATGTTTGCATAGTTTGCCCTACCTATTTTCCTCTTTTTTTTCCTATTTTGGGAGTTGCATGGATAATTTATAATAAATTAAATAATTACATAAGGGTATTTTAGCAAAACATTATGGAGTTAATGTCAATTGTCCCAATTAGATGAATGACAAAATATGTCTGTAAATTCTTGGAAACCACTCTGTTTTTTAAATTAAAATTTTTAAAGAATAATTACTCAAAAAATTTAGTCTGGCACATTGTTTGCATTTTCATATGCAAATTCCAAAAACCTAAATGTTAAAAAAAAATAAAAAAAACATCGATTGACCTTGTGAGCTAATGTTTGAGTCAATAAATGAGATTTGTTTAAATAAACACCTTTTATTAACAAAATCAAATAAAAAAATAAATTAATTGCGCAAAAAAACTATTAAATGGTCCATTGAGACCAGTAGCTGGACCAAATGGCCCCTCATCGCCTCAAAAAAAAAACCCAACAAAAAAAAAAATATTTAAACTTTAAATTTTGGACCAAATTTTTCAAAAATTAACACCCAAAAGAAAAAAAAAGATGCTTTAACCCAAAATAAAAACAAAACAAAAACATTGGACTGCCCTTAGATTGTAAGCAGGGATACCACAGTGTATGCATATGGGGCACATTTTAACAAAATAATTGCAAACATGAAAATACAAAATACCTGCAGGTTCAGGGCCAGGTTGGCCCAGATCCTCTTCCTTGGAAGAAGTGGGCCAGTGGATGGCCAAAGAAGGTGGGGAAATGTCCGGTGGGGATAAAGGGGAGGGAGTGGAATCAGGAGTGGGTGCATCAGGGGAGGGTGTGGGAATGTGGATGGGTAGGACAGCGGAGGGAGGGGTTATTTGGATTTGGGGAGCAGGAGAGGGAGGGGAAATAGGGATGTCCAGGTCAGGGGAGGGTGGAGAAATTTGGGAGGAGTGGGCAGGGGAGGAGATGGTGGGAGTTGGGGAGAGGGGTTGGGCAGGCCTCCGACTCCATTTATGGACAGGCTCCTGACCTAAATGATGTATAGTTTGTAATATTAGCAAATATGTATATCAAAAAACATTTAAAATGTAAAACATTAACCCAAAAGAAAATAAAAATTAAAAATCAACAACATTAACAAGGTCTCATTTAGGCCGAAACAATCGCATACTGCACACATGCACACGCATTAATGCAAATTTACATTAGCAAAGACAAAAAGCAACAACAGATTGTCATAGATATATGCACTTACGCCGACGGATCCTCATCCGAAGATGCGCAAGCAGGTGTGGGGTCCGACGGCGTAAATCCGACCACCAGCGCTCTAATTGGCCGATGGTCCTCCGAAAGCCCAATGCCCGCAGCCTGCACCACACCTCCGCGTATGCCCGTTGCTTGCGTTGGTTGGTGACGGGCGGGGGCATGTCAGTTATTCGCCGATCCAGCACTTCAGTGAGCACCAGCAGCTCACGCCGTTTAAAAGCACTGGCTCTCATGATGGCAATGGTTTTTTTTTACACAAATCAGTTTTATTACAGGGACCCCTAAATTTTGATTGGCTAATGTACTTTCAGAAATAACATAAAGAATTCTATTGGTTAATGTGTGAGTCATGTGAACAACTCCTAAAAATATATTGTGACTTAGGATTGGCTTGCTGCATTTGGATGCGTTAGCAACAAGCCGGAAATAAAACAATTTCTAAATTATAAACCAAAATAAAAACTATTAAAAAACCAAACAAACAGCCTTTGGATTGAAAAAAAACAAGTTTGCCGTCAAAAGCATACGGATTCTACGGACCAAAATGAACACAAAACAAACAATAAAGTTTATTGACATTCAAAAAAGAAACAAGATTGAAAACATTCGACCAACAATTAAGTAAATTAAGGTAATGATTGGCACCAATCGATTCACGGATGTTTGACGAAGGAGAAACAAGGCAATCGACAAATGACAGGCCTACTTCCGGTCGTACTTGTGCGAGTGAACACTTCATCAAAAAACGAGTAGTGCGCTCGTTATTTCGGACGCTCGTTAGCTAGAGGAGGGGTTGTGGAAATATGGGGCAGAAGACTCGCTACGAGCAAACACACGTGTGAGCGCTTGGTTTGACATTTGGATGGGAGGAGTGGGCAGGGGAGGAGATGGTGGGAGTTGGGGAGAGGAGTGGGAGTTGGGGAGAGGGGTTGGGGAGATGGTGGGAGTTGGGGAGAGGGGTTTGCCCGCAGTAGGTCGTACCTACTGCGGGCGAACAGCTGATTGCTTCCGGCTCTGAATCAGGCCCTCAGGCCCAGGGATATATGTAAGGGGGATACGAGGAGGTGTGATGGGCTTGGAAGGGGAATGTTGGGAAATCTGGATTTCCAAAAGTCCCTCTGAGTCAAAATCTGTAACACACAAGTTTCATTGTTTTGTCAAAATATTGTAACTGGTATATTTATGATGTATGTGTGTGTAGTATGTATGTGTGTTTTATCCCCTGTATATGTATATAAAGTATACACACGTGTATATTTTGGGCTATTTGGGGTATATTTACTCATTGTTTTCAAAGCTGCCACTTGCCAGCAGTTTTCCCCATGGGATTGAAAAGGGCAATAATATAAAATACAACACCAGGAGAGTCTTGCGTTTAATATTGTTGCATTATAAAATCCTGCGGCCAGAACCGCCAACAAGCGTCAGCTTCGAAAAGCTGAGGCTTAGCACAAATCCCTCTCAGCCTCTGCCCAGTTACCCACTACTGATCTAAGCCCTTGTATCCGCTGACAGTACATGTCATTGGCATTTTCAATGCTAGCATAGTACCTGTAAGTGGGAATGCCAGTCTAATGCATTATTTCCAACTCTAGCGCCATGAATTTCTGAACGCTTCGTGCTCCTTTCAGTGGGGCTTATTCAGGGCTGGACTGCCCATCTGGCAGTTCTGGTAAATGATAGCAGGGTCGATGGCCAGATGGGCTGGTCCGGCCTGATGCCCCCCTCGGCGGCACTGATTTGGTGCCGGGCTGCCAGCACCTGCATGCAGCCATGGCAGCTCTTGAGGACTAGCACCGATGTCATTTTTAATCAGTCGCCGGTCACAGGCCAATAGGAACTCGTGGACCGGCAGCCGCTGCTGATTGGCTGCTAGTCTGCAAATTCTGATTGGCTCGCAACCAGCGCCTGATTAGAAATGACATTGGCGCTGTTTCCCCATGACTGCGCCGGCATGCAGGTGCTGGCGGCCCGGCACCAAATTCACCAGGGCACACAGCTGAAGAATGGAGGCTGGTGGATGGACACAGGGGAGGTGAGAGGTTACAAGAGGGACACAGGGAGGGGGGGGGGCATAATAGCCTATGTAAGTGGCAATACTGTGTGTGGCATTATTGTGGGGCATAATGTGTTATAAGGGGCATTACTGTGGTGCTTAATGTATAAGGGGCACTATTTCTGTGGGGCATAATATATAAGGGTACTAATACTGTGTGGCATAATGTGTTATAAGGGGCACAACAACTGTGTGGCATAATGTTTATAAGGAGTACAACTGTGGCATGACATGTGTGGTGTAATGTGAATAAGGGACACTACTGTGTGGTGTAATGTGAATAAGGGACACTACTGTGCGGTATAATGTGAGGAAGGGGCATTACTGTTTGGTGTAATGTGAATAAGGGACACTACTGTGTGATGTAATGTGAATAATGGACACTACTGTGTGATGTGATGTGAGGAAGGGGCATTACTGGGTGGCATCATTTAAATTGAAGGTACTGTTGTGTGGCCCCTTCCCAATGAGACCACACCTTCGGTGCATACTATCCTCACTGCATTTGTTGATGGTGGCACCAATGCTCTTCATGTACATAGGGCACCAAACTGTGTAGTTATGGCTCTGATTTGTTGAGCTCAGATGCTGATGCTCGGTGGGCCTGTGTGCTTTAAATGCCAGGGCCTATATTTAGTCCCAGTCCGGCACTGGGCCTATTTATTAATATTTGTGGGATATCCTCTGAAGACATTCCTTTTCCCGGAGGTATCCACAATTATTAATTATCCCATGAATGTATGTACAGGGACCACATCAGTTATCGGAGATATCTGCTGCAGTCCCCAATTTTTTGCTCGTAAAAGCAAACCCTATAGGTTTCTATGGGGGTTGATTTTTAGCCGAATTTGCCTTGAAACTAACACTTAGTGGCATATTCAATTTGAGGCGAAAAGTCAGAGGACGGACCTTTCGCCATCATCGCCGTTTTTTGCAGGGATAAAGTATCGGGCGCGTGCCCGCTTATCCCCGTATTCAATTAGGAATCAGCGAAAACAGGACCCAGCGGAAAGGTAAGTATCAAAAAGTCCTGTCACTTTTGGGGAAATCAGCCTGTCAGCCCCTAGATTATGGTCTGACATGGGGGATCACTATGGGTACCCCCGATTTGGTCTGCTGAAGGCAATCAGGGTTTTTAAATAGCCATGGCAGGTGCATAAATGCGCCTATGAAGAAGTGGTGAAGAATGGCATTTATCTTCTTTTTTTTTGGGGGGGGGGGGTGGATATCTAGTCCCATCAAATTTTGGGTACATGAAAATGGGTGCAAGCATATTTTTAAGTCCCTAAAATAATTTTTTATAAATTCTTCAAAAATCCACCTGCCGCAACCATCCGCATTCTAGAAAACACCTTCCGCATACTTGGGAACCCCTCCAGAATCAATTTCGCTAGTGTAGAAGTTTGTACCCCATTTTTTCTTTATCGCCCCCAAAAAGAAAGTACCTTTTTTTGGGGGTGTTCAGAGGGCATTTTCTTGAGACAGAATACCTTTGGGGGACATTCCAAGGAGTGCAGGCTACTTTTTTAAAGTCTGCACCCCAAAACCCCAATTCTGCACTTTTTTTCACCAGCTATTCAGTGGTGAAAACTTATCACAGTTTTTTTACAAAGACTTTGCACCTGCGAAAAGTCTTTGTAATTGCATATGGGGATAAGTGAAACAGGCGAAAATGACGTCATCGGTGATAAATTATCGCCGATAACGGACTTTTCGCCCCATATTAAATATGGCCCTATGATGGCATTAGCCATTGAAGCCTATTGGCTACTTTCCACAAAAAGTACCTGGAGCAGGAGATCTTAACACATCCCGGCGATGATTAATTTATTCTTGTTGCAAATAGCAGCAATAAAAATTTATAATTATTGTGTTTAGGACCCATTAATTAATAAATATGCCCAAATATGATCAATGCAAAACATATTAAAGCCAATAAAGTGTCCGCCAATCGCCTCCCAAATGCAAGTAAGTAACACTAGTGATCAATACGTACAAAGATGCAGCATCATCCGATAATCAGTCTTTTGAATAACGCTGTGGTCGCGCAGAATATCCTGGTATACAGAGACATCGGTGTCATTTTTATGGCATATGGAATCACAGATGCAGGCTTCGACACGCCCCCAAAATGATTGCGACGCGCCTGCATTTTTCCCACCACTCCACCGTTATCTGCCCCAAACGCTCCTTGACTGTCAGTCACACTGAGGGTAAATAGTCGCTGTGAGTGACGATGGTAATGCGCAGTTTACCAATAATCGCTCAACTGCATAAACACCGGTAGTGCGTAATCTCTGAATCAGGCCCAAAGCCTCCTGCGTTCTCCGGCTCGCCAGCAGACGGGCTGAAAACAACTTTAATAAATGATTATTTATCCAGCGGAAAATATCAAGAACACGTATAATTTATGTTGTGATTAACTGACGAGCATGAAAATGTTACATTTTAAATATTATTTCTAATGACAGCACTTGATAAACAGTAAAACAGCTTCTGGAAATATCTGTGTAACTTCAGTAGATTTAGTTCTGCGTTTATTTTTTTTAATTTTTATTTTTTATTTTATTTTTCTAAATATTCAGAGTTGAACCTGCTCCTAAGAACAGTCTAAGACAACAAATAAAGTGGAGGGTTTTAATTTTAGACCGGATCTGTGGGAAAGGCAAATAATTAAAGGAATGTCTATAAATATATTAACGTTACATAGTGCCAACAAGCAAGCCGCCGCTGTCTGCTCTCAGGAGCATTACAGGGAGTTATAGCCGTCTACCTGAATTCCAAGCAGCACATAATTACCCAATTTATAGGAACATTATAAGGGGCAGTTATTATATAACAAGCTCCTGTATAGTCCCCTTTCTTACAACATAACACAGTGCTTCCCCCATGCATAACACAGTGCTTCCCCATGCATAACACAGAGCTTCCCCCATGCATAACACAGAGCTTCCCCCATGCATAACACAGAGCTTCCCCCATGCATAACACAGAGCTTCCCCCATGCATAACACAGAGCTTCCGCCATGCATAACACAGTGCTTCCCCCATGCATAACACAGTGCTTCCCCCATTCATAACACAGTGCTTCCCCCATTCATAACACAGAGCTTCCCCCATTCATAACACAGTGCTTCCCCCATGCATAACACAGAGCTTCCCCATGCATAACACAGTGCTTCCCCCATGCATAACACAGAGCTTCCCCATGCATAACACAGAGCTTCCCCATGTATAACACAGTGCTTCCCCCATGCATAACACAGAGCTTCCCCCATGCATAACACAGAGCTTCTCCCATGCATAACACAGTGCCTCCCCATTCATAACACAGTGCTTCCCCCATGCAAAACACAGTGCTTCCCCCATGCATAACAAAGTGCTTCCCCAATGCGTAATGCAGAGCTACCCCCATGCATAACACAGTGCTTCCCCCATTCATATCACAGTGCTTCCCCCATGCAAAACACAGTGCTTCCCCCATGTGTAACAAAGTGCTTCCCCGATGCGTAATGCAGAGCTACCCCCATGCATAACGCAGAGCTTCCCCCGTGCATAACAAAGAGCTTCCAACATGCCTAACACAGTGCTTCCCCCGTGCATAACACAGAGCTTCCCCATGCATAACAAAAAGCTTCCCCCATGCATAACACAGAGCTACCCCTATGCCTAACAAAGAGCTTCCCCCATGCCTAACAAAGAGCTTCCCCCATGCCTAACAAAGAGCTTCCCCCATGCATAATGCAGAGCTTCCCCCCATGCATAACACAGAGCTTCCCCCATGCATAACACAGAGCTTCCCCATGCATAACACAGAGCTTCCCCCATGCATAACAAAGAGCTTCCCCATGCATAACACAGAGCTTCCCCCATGCCTAACACAGTGCTTCCCCCATGCCTAACAAAGTGCTTCCCCGATGCGTAATGCAGAGCTACCCCCATGCATAACGCAGAGCTTCCCCCATGCATAACAAAGAGCTTCCCCCATGCCTAACACAGTGCTTCCCCCGTGCATAACACAGAGCTTCCCCCATGCATAACAAAAAGCTTCCCCCGTGCATAACACAGAGCTTCCCCCATGCATAACAAAAAGCTTCCCCCATGCATAACAAAGAGCTTCCCCATGCATAACACAGAGCTACCCCCATGCATAACAAAGAGCTTCCCCCATGCCCAACACAGTGCTTCCCCCATGCATAACACAGAGCTTCCCCCATGTTGAGAAGATCTGTTGAAAAGTATCATTGGAAAACTAAGAAGGTATTGCACAATTTTTCATGCCAATTTGGCCACTAGGGGGCATATTTATCACAATCCACATTTTAATATTTGCCAATTAGTAGCCCTTAGGCTACTATAGGATAACGCCGCCTGGAGAAGAAAGCATGATTACTTTGCAGGACACATTGATGTGTTATATAAAGATGGACACAGAACATGTGGTGACTGCACAGCTGTGCCATGGTGAGGGATGAAGTGTCTAATACCAGCCTACGTGATCCCCATGTTATGGCAGCCTCAGGGGGTCATGTTACAGCAGCCATGTCTGTGTGTTTATTACATATGTCTCTTCTTCATGTTCATACACAAACTCGGACGGAATCCATGTGCTGTAAGAACATCGGTTACCAGAGCAAAACAATTCTTTAAAGTAGATTTAACATTAAATAAAAGGAAACTAAACCCAGGGCCGAATTAAGGCTTGTGGGGGCCCCAGGGCAACTAAATTGCGGGGAGAAGACAGGGCTGCATGTGACAGGGACAGTGACATGATGGGAGGAGGGGAATGGAGGCAACAGGAAGTCACAGACTGAGAGTTATATAGTGGGAGGAGCAGGGTTCCCCAGCAGAACAGAGTATATCAGGAGATGAGTGATGTGTCAGTGAGGACAGGGCTGCATGTGACAGGGGCAGTGACATGATGTAAGGAGGGGAATGGAGGCAACAGGAAGCCACAGACTGAGAGTTATATAGTGGGAGGAGCATGGTCCCCAGCAGCACAGAGTATATCAGGAGATGAGTGATGTGTCAGTGAGGACAGGGCTGCATGTGACAGGGGCAGTGACATGATGTGAGGAGGGGAATGGAGGCAGCAGGAAGCCAGAGACTGACAGTTATATAGTGGCAGGAGCTGTATCCCCAGCAGCACAGAGTATATCAGGAGATGAGTGATGTGTCAGTGAGGACAGGGCTGCATGTGACAGGGGCAGTGACATGATGGGAGGAGGGGAATGGAGGCTGCAGGAAGTCACAGACTGAGAGTTATATAGTGGCAGGAGCTGTATCCCCAGCAGCACAGAGTATATCAGGAGATGAATGATGTGTCAGTGAGGACAGGGCTGCATGTGACAGGGGCAGTGACATGAGGTGGGGGGGGTAATGGAGGCAGCAGGAAGCCACAGAGTTATATAGTGGAAAGAGCAGGATCTCCAGCAGCACAGAGTATATCAGGAGATGAGTGATGTGTCAGTGAGGAGTAGGTAGTGCAATTGCTATGGGGCCTAATGGTTTAGGGGGCCTTCTGGCTCAGCAACCCACCCACAGTGCCCCCACAGCCCACAGGTTCGACTTGAGTACTGGGGACTGGAAACATGTATTTTTTTGTTACATACCCTCCCAACAGCCGTCCGTGGTCCCCATAATAGCCCGCGCATAACCGCAAGATGTCCAGGAATCGCGGTCATAATACAATTGGCAGAACAGTGGAAGGCTTCATAAGCCCTCCCTGTGCCGCATAAGGTCTCAGCGCCGCGTGACACACCCAGGTGATGCCCTGCTGTGCCTAAAGAGTCAGGCACGTCGTGGCCTCCCACTGTCCCACAGACAGAGTCAAGCCAATGTTTTTGCAGTCTTGCTAAACATTACGGATGTGTGTAAGGAAAGTGGGCGTCCTTATGTAGTGCAGCAGCTGCATTGCAACCGCAGTGGATTAGCATACTATCGCAGATGAACTGCCTGCTTAATCGCTATGGCATTTGCAGTTGCGTTCCCTAGTGAAGCCTTCAAGCTTCATCCTTTTGTAGGAAGGTCCCTGGCCTGCTATTGCCAACAAGGCAGAGGTCCTGCTTCACTGTCATCTCACCCTCAGTGGGCAGCTATCACCTGTCAGGGTGGGGGCGTAGTCTTTAGTGAACAAGCCCCTCTCCTTGAACGTGCGGGATATAGGGGTACACTTTAAGAAGCAAACTTTGCGCAAATGAATGAGCATCTGTGGTGGGGTAAAATGAATCCCTTGTATTGTCCTAATGTACCCTTATGAATAGGCAGGGGCGTATCTACCCATTGGCTAGGATGGCACTCACCAGGGGCGCCGACCAAAGGGGGGGGGCACCGTCCGGCAGTGCCACCAGCAGCCAAGGGGTGGACAAGTCCCCCAGGCCCCACAAGTGTAGGGCAGACTGTAGTGAGAGTGGTCTGCCCTACACGGTTTACAAACAGACAGCTGCCAGCGGCGGCTATGTGATTGTAATAGCAGCCAGCCAATGAGAGTCAGACAGACTCTCATTTGCTGCTGCGTCGCCCGAGGAGGGAGCCGGCTGGAGCTCACTAATGAGCTCCGTCTTCCGATCGTGTCAGGAGCGGGGATCAGGTAAGCCCGGTACTGCTTTGGGGGGGAAGGCAATGAAATAGTGTATGGCCACTACTGGGGGCACCTTATGGGGGGGGTGCATGCGACTGGGGCACTGAACAGGGGTGGCCACTACTGGGGACAATTTAGGGGGGTGCCCGTGACTGGGGGCACTGTACAGGGATGGCCACTACTGGGAGCAATTTAGGGGGGGTGGCCACTACTGGGGGCACTGTATAGTCTGGACTACTACGGGGGGCACTGTATAGGGGGGACTACTACTGGGGTCAATGCAGCAGAGGGGGGACTACTACTGGTGGCACTGTATAGGGGGGGACTACTACTGGGGGCACTGTATAGGGGGGACTACTACTGGGGCCACTGTATAGGGGGGACTACTACTGGGGCAATGCAGCATAGGGGGGATTACTACTGGGGGCACTATGTAGGGGGGACTACTACTGGGGGCAATGCAGCATAGGGGAGGATTACTACAGGGGGCACTGCATATGTGGGGTAGGGGGGCGTCAGTCCATTACATTGCCAGGGGCGCTTGGATCCCTAGATACACCCCTGTGAATAGGATCATAAATCAGACACTTTTTTGCTAAATCACCTGAATTATGCCCCCCTGCAGGGTAATCTGTGAGTTTACATGCAACAGAGCTATTGTCCAGGGTCAGTAGATACTGATATATATCTTCTCTCATTAATACTCATTAAGTAAGGACAATGGACATGTCCATATAATGAACATGAAGATACAATTGAGATTGCCCTTAAAGCTGTAGACTGTAAATGTTTGTAAATGCACAGAATATCCTCCTGGGGGTGCTGTTGTACATATCCACCCATAGCTACAGTTAGTGGTGATAATACATAGGGGCAGATGTACTAAGCTCTGGAAAGTGATAGAGTGGAGAGTGATAAACGATCAGCCACTCAGCTCCTCACTGTTATGTTACAGGCTGTGTTTAAAAATGACAGTTAGGAGCTGATTGGTTGGTAGTTTATCACTCTCCAGTTTATCGATTTCCAGAGCTTAGTACATCAGCCCCATAGAGAGACACGTTAAGCTGGCCTCGTTTCCCACAGGCTGACATCAAATCCACTTCTTGTCTTTTCTACTTGTAGGGATAATCTGCAGAATCAAAGCAACCTATGTGTGCCCAGTAAGGTTCTGCAAGGGGTTAATATCTTAGGAGGCCCCCACATCAGCCCCCCCCTCCCCTCATCCATCATCCAAGTGGTGTCAGTCAGAGCCTGGAACACACAGAGCTCATTCACTGGGGACACTTCTCCTCTTGGCTCAGCCAGAAGCACAGAAATCACTGCACAGTCAACACACAGAAAGCACACGGTAAACACGGCACACGGCAAACGACATGAGTGTCACACGGTGTGTCTTAGGGGAAGGCGTGGGGGACCTGGATCCAGGCCTCCAGCTTTGGTGGGTAATCTTTGTCTGAGGGGCTGATTCAGAGGTGGACGCTAATGCGTACGCAGTCGCACATTCCCACGCTCGCAGCTGTGACAATATGCTAATGTTAGCTGAGATCGCCCGAGCATAAAGACGGCCACTGTTGCCTTCGTACTTGCCTGCGCGATCGCATGCACGCATAAATATCGGTAACATCGAAGGACATCGGCGGCCATTTTACCCTTGCACCAGGTCTGACCTGGCACAGCCTAGGGAGCTCTTCTGCCACGCAGGGCTGCGTACGCACTTGCAGTGGCTAATTTATGCACGCCCATGAAACGGCGTTCAAACGCCCAGACACGCCTGTGTTTCCTTAACCACACCTCCATCCCCCGTCAAAACCCCCAAATGGTCACTTCCTGTCAATAAATCTGCAATGGGCCTCTGTGGTCTGCGTGCTCGCACTGCGATGAATGCGCAATGGCAAACAATCGCTCAGTCTGCGTGCGAATTGCAATGGTTTCCACCTCGGAGTCTCATTCCGTCATAGCTTGAGATCCGAGATTATTCTTCACTACTGAATTTATTTTCTGACATCCTAATAAAGTCCCTCCTCTCCTGTGACCCCTCCAGCTTTTCCCGGGTGTCATGTTAATTGGAGGCTGCATGGAGGCAACTGGTGAACAGCTGAGGCCGGACACACAGCTAGAAATGACAACTGGCTGACGAACTGCGACACTCATCCTGGTTACCATGAAAGTGTCAGATGCTACCGCAGTGTCCAGTGTCTTCTTCAGCCTCACACAGAGGTGGGGACCACAAGCAATTGCAAACATGATGCCAACATTCCTCATTAGGCTGTAGGCGCTTTATCAGAGGAGGGGGTAATTGTGCGGTCTCCTCTGTGTGGGCCTCCCTCGCGCTCGTGCATGCGCTGAGAAGACTCTGACACTGGACCATACTGCATGTGCGGCGGTGATTTGTTTTGGATTTGCAGCTGCGATAATATGCAAATGCCAGCCTCAGACCTCCCCTTCTGTACTTGCGAACGCCGGATATTACAAGCCCTGAGACACCCACTTTTAATGTCCGTGGACAGTGCAAATCTGCCAGTGGACTCAAACAATCCACCATTGCCACTTACGCAGCCCTATGACAGAGATCTCTGCATACACTCAGTGGTACTCATGTGTCGTAGGTGTTTACAGGTCCTTTCGTGCGTGCGCAGTAGCAAAAAATTGCACGACTGCACAAACACTGCGTCCGCCCTCAAATTAGTCCCATCACTGATTTCTTCTTTAAGCGAAGTATAGCCAATGGGCGAAGGGTGTGCACCTATTGTTATACACACGCCGCTGCCCTAGGCAAGGCCGTAACTAGGGTAGTGCGACCAGTGCCATCGCACAGGGCACCGCAGGGCAGGGGGCGCTGTTTGGGCCTGTCAATTTTCCTGTTTATTATCATTTTCACTTGTAGCTTCCTCTTCTTTTATCCCCAGCATCTCCTGGCCTCCCCTATCTCTTCCCTTGCCCTTCCCCATGAGGCCATGGCCCTCTCTCAGGTGCACTATATTATGTCCCTATTTATCCCCAGCATCTCCGGGCCTCCCCTATCTCTTCCCTGGCCCTCTCTCAGGTGCACTATATTATGTCCCTATTTATCCCCAGCATCTCCTGGCCTCTCCTATCTCTTCCCTGGCCCTTCCCCATGAGGCCATGGCCCTCTCTCAGGTGAACTATATTATGTCCCTATTTATCCCCAGCATCTCCTGGCCTCCCCTATCTCTTCCCTGGCCCTTCCCCATGAGGCCATGGCCCTCTCTCAGGGGCACTATATTATGTCCCTATTTATCCCCGGCATCTCCTGGCCTCCCCTATCTCTTCCCTGGCCCTTCCCCATGAGGCCATGGCCCTCTCTCAGGTGCACTATATTATGTTCCTAGTTATCCCCAGCATCTCCTGGCCTCTCCTATCTCTTCCCTGGCCCTTCCCCATGAGGCCATGGCCCTCTCTCAGGTGCACTATATTATGTCCCTATTTATCCCCAGCATCTCCTGACCTCCCCTATCTCTTCCCTGGTCCTTCCCCATGAGGCCATGGCCCTCTCTCAGGGGCACTATATTATGTCCCTATTTATCCCCAGCATCTCCTGGCCTCCCCTATCTCTTCCCTGGCCCTTCCCCATGAGGCCATGGCCCTCTCTCAGGTGCACTATATTATGTTCCTAGCTATCCCCAGCATCTCCTGGCCTCTCCTATCTCTTCCCTGGCCCTTCCCCATGAGGCCATGGCCCTTTTTCAGGTCGTCAATGCTCTCTCTGGCACAGGGCACCAAAAAGTCTAGTTACGGCTCTGGCCCTAGAACACACCCAGATCCCCCAAAACCACACCCAGGGTAGGTGAGCCCATGTCATCAAGACTGGGACTCACCCTGGCCAATTAGGGCTGTGGGCAGGTAAGCTTGCATATTCTTCGAGATCTCAGACGAGGGTTCAGTAAAGAACCTTCTGAAGGAAAGACGGACATCTTTTTCAGATGGGTCCCTTATTGTTTTCCAATAGAATGTGATGTAGGGATCTTCCGATGCCACAGATACATCTTCGCCGATGAGAAGCGCTGAAGTACATGTCATTGGAAGCTGTCACATCATTTTCTCTCATGATACTTATTTTAAAACACTGACAATTTCTTTCTCTATTGCTCTATTAAACTTAACTTTTCAACATGGCTGCAGTGGAATACCAGCATGACGCTGAACAGTGCATTTCATTGTTCTACAGATCAATTAGTTTCAGTACATTATACATGTAAAAAATACCTTATGTTAAAAACCACACACATACTGTACCTGCCGGTGTTCTGTTTCCAAAAATCAGGGCAAACTTGGTCACTCCCTTGTTCTGCTCAATAGACGTACAAAGCATCTCAAACCACGCCTACATTTATGAGCGCCATGACCCCAATGGCTAAGCCCCACCACTTTCTGTGAAGGCACACGGGTGAGTACCAGCAGGTCCCACTGGAGTTAAGTCAATAATATCTAATGGCGTACATGGGTTATAGGACCCAACATGTTTCCACAGAAGAACACCCCAGATTCTTGGTCGCACTCATAAACGCCCGCAGCTGCGTCTATTGGAGGTCACCCTTCTGCGAGTCTATGCAAATGCAGCTACACACTCCTTTACCCTGGGGTACAACCATGTGACTGCAAGGCAGAGCCTCACCTGTCATACTTAGGTTTACTTCAGAGTTTTGACTATAAAAATGATAAGAAAAATGTAAATAAAATATTATAAATATCTTCTCTATATTGTTCTAATCATTTTTATAGTCAAAACTCTGGAGTAAAAAGTGTATGACAGGTGAGGCGCTGCCTCCCCTGTCTACCTTTCCTGCATTTACCTGATCAAAACTGACCAGATTTCCTGCACTATATAATGCTGCACCTTTGTATAATGCAGACATGAACCCTCGGGTTCATATACCGTATGTATCTGTAAATCTGGCTCTAAGCTCTCCATGGGGTCTATTTACTAAGCAGTGTTAGGAGACAGAGTGGAAAGTGATAAGAAAGTGATAAGGTACCAGCCAATCAGCTCTCAACTGTCATTTTTCAAACACAGCCTGTGAGATGACAGTTGGGAGCTGATTGGCTGGCGCCTTATCACTTTTCACTCTGGCCCTGATTCAGACCCGCACGCTCTGACAGAGCGCTCGCTCTGAATCAGGACCGGCCCTCTTACTTTTTTGAGCGGCCTCCCGGCTGCTCGCATAGCTGTGGGTGGCCACCCACAGCTATAGCTAGCGGCCAAAATGATGGTCGTGATGGTCAAGACCATCGCGACCATCGGGCTTGCGATGAGACCCTTGCGGTAGGGTCTCGCTGCAGCAAGCCCTGGAGTGCTTTCGGCTCTATCACTAGTGATGTCAGTGAGGCCGGCCCCAGACGGTAGGCGTTCCCATGGGAATGCCTCCGTCTGGGCAGCCACGCCCCCGGCACACCCACCAAAGGGGGCGTGCTGTCAATCACCATCTACAGCACACCCCCTTTGGTGCAAGACCCATAATGACGGCTTGGCCGTCGTTATTCGGGTCTCGCCCATGCGCACGACGGAGCCGCCTCTGTCGTGCGCATGCGCACTTGGGCAACATCGACCCACTTGCGAGTGCTCAGCGCTCGCGAGAGGGTCTGAATCAGGCCCTCTGTCTCCTAACACTGCTTAGTAAATAGACCCCCAAATCTTTCACATCAGATGTAGATGGTTTTCATAACACCCCTACATAAGGTTTCATTAAGACACAGACCAAGTTAATATTCTATTGTCACTATTCAATATATGCCCTTTACCCTTATTAGATAGAAAATAGTCCAATACGACTCTGTACATCTCTGTCTCTTCTACAGCTCCAGAAAGATAGTTTTCTTGTAGAGGTTGCAATAATCTGTTTCCTAGGGCCAGTGGAAGGATACTAGGCACCCTTCCTGACCAGAGGCCCCTCCGGGATGCCGCCCTTTAGGTGTGTGCCCCCTCTTCCCCCTCTTCAGAATGCCTCCCCAAGGCACTGCCCCCATGTCTTACCTTTGGTATGGCAAGCTATGGTGGGGAGAGGGTAGCAGACGGGGGGCTGTCAGTGCTGACTGTGATACTGCTGGCTGATTCCCCTCTGTGTCAGTAACAGGCTGGGGGTGTGAAATCACAATGCAGCACCAAGCACCCAGCGCGCCACTGACATGGAGGAGCAGCAGCTGGCAGCAGGGTGGCAAGCACACTGCTGTACCCAAATAAGGATAAACAATTAAACACATGCCCTCTTCCTGACCAGCAGCCACTGAGGAAGGGGATGTGTTTAATTTAAATCCCAAGGGCAGCTGGTGCTCAGTGTGAGAGCACCGGGAATAGTAAAGAGTGAGATGCATTCAGTGTTTCAGGCCCCTGAAATGTTCGCACCCTGGGCAGTGTTGGAGAGGAGTGCGCTCCGGCACTGTCTCCTCCCATACAGTGACGCCCCTTTGGGATGACCTCACTGCCGTGTTTGTGAGCATGCGCAAATTCTGTGTAGAGTGGTGCAGTACTTACTGTAACTTCTTGCCTGGGATCTGTTGTCACTGCTGCCACAGCCATTACTGTGCTGCCGCTGTTAACCCTGTGCCTACTGCTATTACTGCTGCCACCGCTAGTAACACTGCTTTTACCAAATAAACCATCCAGATTGGTTAAGGTCATTTGTGTGGCCTGTTGTCTGCATCCGCTAAGGTTTGGGTGCTGCTTGTGATTGAGGCGCCAAGATTTGGGTGCCGTTAGTGACTGAGGCACCATGGTTTGGGTGCTGCTAGTTATTGGGGCACCAAGGTTTGGATGCCGCTAGTGATTGGTGTGCCAAGGCTAGGGTGCCAGTAGTGATTACAGTGCCATGGTTTAGGTGTCACTAGTGATTGGGTCACCAAGGTATGAGTGCTACTAGTGATTGGGACACCAAGGTTTGGGTGATGCTAGTAATTGGGGTGCCAAGGTTTGGATGCTGCTAGTGATTGGGGTGCCAAGGTTTGGATGCTGCTAGAGATTGTGGCGCCAAGGCTTGGGTGCTGCTAGTGATTGGGATGCCAAGGTTTGGGTGCTGCTAGTGATTGGGATGCCAAGGTTTGGGTGCTGCTAGTGATTGGGGTGAAAAGGTTTGGGTGCTACTAGTGATTGTGGCGCCAAGGTTTGGGTGATGCTAGTGATTCTGGTGCCAAGGTTTGAGTGCTGCTAGTGATTGTGGCACCAAGGTTTGGGTGCTCCTAGTGATTGGGCTGCCAAGGTTTGGGTGCTGCTAGTGATTGGGGTGCCAAGATTTGGGTGTTACTAGTGACCTGGGTGCCAAGGTTTGGGTGCTGCTAGTGATTGGGATGCCAAGGTTTGGGTGCTGCTAGTGATTGGGGTGCCAAGGTTTGGATGCTGCTAGTGATTGGGGTGCCAAGGTTTGGATGCTGCTAGAGATTGTGGCGCCAAGGCTTGGGTGCTGCTAGTGATTGGGATGCCAAGGTTTGGGTGCTGCTAGTGATTGGGATGCCAAGGTTTGGGTGCTGCTAGTGATTGGGGTGAAAAGGTTTGGGTGCTACTAGTGATTGTGGCGCCAAGGTTTGGGTGATGCTAGTGATTCTGGTGCCAAGGTTTGAGTGCTGCTAGTGATTGTGGCACCAAGGTTTGGGTGCTCCTAGTGATTGGGCTGCCAAGGTTTGGGTGCTGCTAGTGATTGGGGTGCCAAGATTTGGGTGTTACTAGTGACCTGGGTGCCAAGGTTTGGGTGCTGCTAGTGATTGGGGTGCCAAGGTTTGGGTGCTGCTAGTGATTGGGGTGCCAAGGTTTGAGTGCTGCTAGTGATTGGGGTGCGAAGGTTTGGGTGCTGCTAGTGATTGGGGTGCGAAGGTTTGGGTGCTGCTAGTGATTAGGGTGCCAAGGTTTGGGTGCTGCTAGTGATTGGGTGCCAAGGTTTGGGTGCTGCTAGTGATTGGGGTGCCAAGGTTTGGGTGCTGCTAGTAATTGGGGTGCCAAGGTTTGGGTGCTGCTAGTGATTGGGGTGAAAAGGTTTGAGTGCTGCTAGTGATTGTGGCGCCAAGGTTTGGGTGATGCTAGTGATTCTGGTGCCAAGGTTTGAGTGCTGCTAGTGATTGTGGCACCAAGGTTTGGGTGCTCCTAGTGATTGGGCTGCCAAGGTTTGGGTGCTGCTAGTGATTGGGGTGCCAAGATTTGGGTGCTACTAGTGACCTGGGTGCCAAGGTTTGGGTGCTGCTAGTGATTGGGATGCCAAGGTTTGGGTGCTGCTAGTGATTGGGGTGCCAAGGTTTGAGTGCTGCTAGTGATTGGGGTGCCAAGGTTTGGGTGCTGCTAGTGATTGGGGTGCGAAGGTTTGGGTGCTGCTAGTGATTGGGGTGCGAAGGTTTGGGTGCTGCTAGTGATTAGGGTGCCAAGGTTTGGGTGCTGCTAGTGATTGGGTGCCAAGGTTTGGGTGCTGCTAGTGATTGGGGTGCCAAGGTTTGGGTGCTGCTAGTAATTGGGGTGCCAAGGTTTGGGTGCTGCTAGTGATTGGGGTGAAAAGGTTTGAGTGCTGCTAGTGATTGTGGCGCCAAGGTTTGAGTGCTGCTAGTGATTGTGGCACCAAGGTTTGGGTGCTCCTAGTGATTGGGCTGCCAAGGTTTGGGTGCTGCTAGTGATTGGGGTGAAAAGGTTTGGGTGCTACTAGTGATTGTGGCGCCAAGGTTTGAGTGCTGCTAGTGATTCTGGTGCCAAGGTTTGAGTGCTGCTAGTGATTGTGGCACCAAGGTTTGGGTGCTCCTAGTGATTGGGCTGCCAAGGTTTGGGTGCTGCTAGTGATTGGGGTGCCAAGATTTGGGTGCTACTAGTGACCGGGGTGCCAAGGTTTGGGTGCTGCTAGTGATTGGGATGCCAAGGTTTGGGTGCTGCTAGTGATTGGGGTGCCAAGGTTTGAGTGCTGCTAGTGATTGGGGTGCGAAGGTTTGGGTGCTGCTAGTGATTGGGGTGCGAAGGTTTGGGTGCTGCTAGTGATTAGGGTGCCAAGGTTTGGGTGCTGCTAGTGATTGGGTGCCAAGATTTGGGTGCTGCTAGTGATTGGGGTGCCAAGGTTTGGGTGCTGCTAGTGATTGGGGTGCCAAGGTTTGGGTGCTGCTAGTGATTGGGGTGAGGTTTGAGTGCTGCTAGTGATTGTGGCGCCAAGGTTTGGGTGATGCTAGTGATTCTGGTGCCAAGGTTTGAGTGCTGCTAGTGATTGTGGCACCAAGGTTTGGGTGCTCCTAGTGATTGGGCTGCCAAGGTTTGGGTGCTGCTAGTGATTGGGGTGCCAAGATTTGGGTGCTACTAGTGACCGGGGTGGCAAGGTTTGGGTGCTGCTAGTGATTGGGGTGCCAAGGTTTGGGTGCTGCTAGTGATTGGGATGCCAAGGTTTGGGTGCTGCTAGTGATTTGGGTGCCAAGGTTTGGGTGCTGCTAGTGATTGGGTGCCAAGGTTTGGGTGCTGCTAGTGATTGGGGTGCCAAGGTTTGGGTGCTGCTAGTGATTGGGGTGCCAAGGTTTAGGTGCTGCTAGTGATTGGGTGCCAAGGTTTAGGTGCTGCTAGTGGTTGGGGCGTCAAGTTTTGTTGGTCCACAGGCTTAAGTGTTGTAAATTCTTTTCTGGATATAAAATATCCAGGTGCAGTTACCGCTGATAGAGCTTTAATATATGCAGATTTGTTCTATTGCGTAAAGCCTCCACTGCTCCAAGCCAAATGGAGAGAACGAGATGTTTGTTTATTAAAATACATTTCTATTTATAGTAACATGTAGGATTCGCAAACAGAATAGTTCTCAGAGTTTGCCGTAAAAAAGTAACTTTAGTTTCTTTGCTGTGGATGTGGATAGAGCGTCTCTTCTTAGTGACGGGGAGTGGCAATAAAAATCCTCTGGACCATTGTACACACACTATTGTGGAACATGGGGGACACTTAGGGGACATTCTGACATGGATAGAAGTTATTGTTTGTAATTAGGATAAATACCAAAATCCTGGATCTGATAGAATATTAGGTCAGGAAGACACCATCGGTCTAATGAGATAAAGTCAGAGTCATAACTAGACTTTTTGGTGTCCTGTGTCAGAGAGAGCATTGGCGCCCCCCCTCCCATTTTTTAAATAGGGACACAATATAGTGCACCTGAGAGAGGGCCATGGCCTCATGGGGAAGGGCCAGGGAAGAGACAGGGGAGGCCAGGAGATGCTGGGGATAAATAGGGATATAATATAGTGCACCTGAGAGAGGGCCATGGCCTCATGGGGAAGGGCCAGGGAAGAGATAGGGGAGGCCAGGAGATGCTAGGGATAAATAGGGACATAATATAGTGCACCTGAGAGAGGACCATGGCCTCATGGGGAAGGGCCAGGGAAGAGATAGGGGAGACCAGGAGATGCTGGGGATAAATAGGGACATAATATAGTGCACCTGAGAGAGGGCCATGGCCTCATGGGGAAGGGCCAGGGAAGAGATAGGGGAGGCCAGGAGATGCTGGGGATAAATAGGGACATAATATAGTGCACCTGAGAGAGGGTCATGGCCTCATGGGGAAGGGCTAGGGAAGAGATAGGGGAGGCCAGGAGATGCTGGGGATAAATAGGGACATAATATAGTGCACCTGAGAGAGGGCCATGGCCTCATGGGGAAGGGCCAGGGAAGAGATAGGGGAGGCCAGGAGATGCTAGGGATAAATAGGGACATAATATAGTGCACCTGAGAGAGGACCATGGCCTCATGGGGAAGGGCCAGGGAAGAGATAGGGGAGGCCAGGAGATGCTGGGGATAAATAGGGATATAATATAGTGCACCTGAGAGAGGGCCTTGGCCTCATGGAGAAGGGCCAGGGAAGAGATGGAAGGGCCAGGGAAGAGATAGGGGAGGCCAGGAGATGCTGGGGATAAATAGGGACATAATATAGTGCACCTGAGAGAGGGCCATGGCCTCATGGGGAAGGGCCAGGGAAGAGATAGGAGAGGCCAGGAGATGCTGGGGATAAATAGGGACATAATATAGTGCACCTGAGAGAGGGCCATGGCCTCATGGAGAAGGGCCAGGGAAGAGATAGGGGAGGCCAGGAGATGCTGGGGATAAATAGGGACATAATATAGTGCACCTGAGAGAGGGCCATGGCCTCATGGGGAAGGGCCAGGGAAGAGATAGGAGAGGCCAGGAGATGCTGGGGATAAATAGGGACATAATATAGTGCACCTGAGAGAGGGTCATGGCCTCATGGAGAAGGGCCAGGGAAGATATAGGGGAGGCCAGGAGATGCTGTGGATAAATAGGGACATAATATAGTGCACCTGAGAGAGGGCCATGGCCTCATGGAGAAAGGCCAGGGAAGAGATAGGGTAGGCCAGGAGATGCTGGGGATAAATAGGGACATAATATAGTGCACCTGAGAGAGGGCCATGGCCTCATGGGGAAGAGACAGGGGAGGCCAGGAGATGCTGGGGATAAATAGGGACATAATATAGTGCACCTGAGAGAGGGCCATGGCCTCATGGGGAAGGGCCAGGGAAGAGATAGGAGAGGCCAGGAGATGCTGGGGATAAATAGGGACATAATATAGTGCACCTGAGAGAGGGCCATGGCCTCATGGAGAAGGGCCAGGGAAGATATAGGGGAGGCCAGGAGATGCTGTGGATAAATAGGGACATAATATAGTGCACCTGAGAGAGGGCCATGGCCTCATGGGGAAGGGCCAGGGAAGAGATAAGGGAGGCCAGGAGATGCTGGGGATAAATAGGGACATAATATAGTGCACCTGAGAGAGGGCCATGGCCTCATGGAGAAGGGCCAGGGAAGAGATAGGGAGGCCAGGAGATGCTGGGGATAAATAGGGACATAATATAGTGCACCTGAGAGAGGGCCATGGCCTCATGGGGAAGGGCCAGGGAAGAGATAGGGGAGGCCAGGAGATGCTGGGGATAAATTGGGACATAATATAGTGCACCTGAGAGAGGGCCATGGCCTCATGGGGAAGGGCCAGGGAAGAGATAGGAGAGGCCAGGAGATGCTGGGGATACATAGGGACATAATATAGTGCACCTGAGAGAGGGCCATGGCCTCATGGAGAAGGGCCAGGGAAGATATAGGGGAGGCCAGGAGATGCTGTGGATAAATAGGGACATAATATAGTGCACCTGAGAGAGGGCCATGGCCTCATGGGTAGGGCCAGGGAAGAGATAAGGGAGGCCAGGAGATGCTGTTGATAAATAGGGACATAATATAGTGCACCTGAGAGAGGGCCATGGCCTCATGGAGAAGGGCCAGGGAAGAGATAGGGGAGGCCAGAAGATGCTGGGGATAAATAGGGACAAAATATAGTGCACCTGAGAGAGGGCCATGGCCTCATGGGGAAGGGCCGGGGAAGAGATAGGGGAGGTCAGGAGATGCTGGGGATAAATAGGGACATATTATAGTGCACCTGAGAGAGGGCCATGGCCTCATGGAGAAGGGCCAGGGAAGAGATAGGGGAGGCCAGGAGATGCTGGGAATAAATAGGAACATAATATAGTGCACCTGAGAGAGGGCCATGGCCTCATGGGGAAGGGCCGGGGAAGAGATAGGGGAGGCCAGGAGATGCTGGGGATAAATAGGGACATAATATAGTGCACCTGAGAGAGGGCCATGTCCTAATGGGGAAGGGCCGGGGAAGAGATAGGGGAGGCCAGGAGATGCTGGGGATAAATAGGGACATAATATAGTGCACCTGAGAGAGGGCCATGGCCTCATGGAGAAGGGCCAGGGAAGAGATAGGGGAGGCCAGGAGATGCTGGGGATAAATAGGGACATAAGATAGTGCACCTGAGAGAGGGCCATGGCCTCATGGGGAAGGGCCAGGGAAGAGATAGGGGAGGTCAGGAGATGCTGGGGATAAATAGGGACATAATATAGTGCACCTGAGAGAGGGCCATGGCCTCATGGGGAAGGACCAGGGAAGAGATAGGAGAGGCCAGGAGATGCTGGGGATAAATAGGGACATAAGATAGTGCACCTGAGAGAGGGCCATGTCCTCATGGGGAAGGGCCGGGGAAGAGATAGGGGAGGCCAGGAGATGCTGGGGATAAATAGGGACATAAGATAGTGCACCTGAGAGAGGGCCATGGCCTCATGGGCAAGGGCCAGGGAAGAGATAGGGGAGGCCAGGAGATGCTGGGGATAAAAGATGAGGAAGCTACAATTGAGAATGACAGTAAACAGGAAAATTGACAGGCCCAAACAGTGCCCCCTGCCCTGCGGTGCCCTGTGCCATGGCACTAGTTGCACTACCCTAGTTACGGCCCTGGATAAAATACATCACAATGTCATATGCCCAGTAAGCATACAGTACAAGATGACTTATATACCGGCTACACCAGTAACATTCGCCGATATATCTGTAACTGTTTCAGGTGCTTAGATAGAGGAACAATGTTGCTATTTATCAAGCTTATAATGTAGGAGATGTTGTCCATATCTCCTTCATTAATATCAGTATCAGAGCACATCACTGTAGTCATACACCATACTTGCCTACTTTTGAAAAAGCATGTCAGGGATACAGTGATAGCAGCACCTATGAGCTCAGTGGTAAAGTGGGCGTGTACTGCTACATCTGAGAGGCGTGTCATACATGTGATAGGCGTGTACTGCTACATCTGAGAGGCGTGTCATAAAATTGACTGACATACAAATGTAAATATAATTGTACCTTAAAACCAATGCAGGTAAATGGCAGTGATGCTCCCATTTAAATGTATATATCTTTTTTTTTTTCCCCCAAAGTATATAATAGCTACATAATAAGGGTAAGGTGTAATCGGGGATATTGCTGGAGTCTTCAAGGAGACTGGGAGATTGCTGCTATTTCATGTAGTCTCCCGGGAGAGTTGGTACGTATGATACAATGTACTGTACATGGCAATTGTGCATTTATCTGATAGCTTATGTCACCATCAGATTCCCCGTTCCCTCCGGCTCTCACAGGGCGCATTCATGACCTAAGGTCAGTAATACTGATGGGGCGGAACCTGGTAGTGTAAACTTTCGCTGCTGGAGGCACCGGTGAAGGTAGCACTTTTTAACTATCGCTGGGACAAAGGCTTCCTAGAGGAATAAATATCTGAGTCTATTCATCATCAATTTCTGCAAAAGTATTAAGATTCTTACCTATTTTTGTAGAAATTAAGCACCAGGGTAATTCATTATTCTTGTAACACAGGAGTATCACTGATATCTACAATTGTCCCCCGATAGTACTATATAGTCCCCATACTATAGTACTATAAAGTCCCTATACTACAGCACTGTACAGTCCCCATACTATATTATTATACAGTCCCCATACTACAGTACTATATAGTCCCCATACTACAGTACTATATAGTCCCCATACTACAGTAGTATATAGTCCCCATACTATAGTACTATACAGTGCCCATACTATAGTACTATATAGTCCCAATACTATAGTACCATATAGTCCCTATACTATATTACTATATAGTCCCCATACTATAGTACTATATAGTCCCCATACCATGGCACTATATAATCCCCATACTATAGTATTATACAGTCCCCATACCATAGTACCATATAGTCCCCATACTATAGTACTATATAGTCCCCATGCTTTAGTACTATACAGTGCTCATACTATAGTACTATATAGCCCCCATACTATGGCACTATATAATCCCCATACTATAGTACTATACAGTCCCCATACTATAGTACTATATAGCCCCCATACTATGGCACTATATAATCCCCATACTATAGTACTATACAGTCCCCATACTATAGTACTATATAGCCCCCATACTATGGCACTATATAATCCCCATACTATAGTACTATACAGTCCCCATACTATAGTACTATATAGTCCCCATACTTTAGTACTATATAGTTCTTATACTATAGTACTATATAGTCCCCATACTTTAGTACTATATAGTTCCTATACTTTAGTATGGGGATGTGGAAATTATGAAATTCATCATTTCAAAAAAACATTTTTTTTTCAGAACTTGACAGTGATACTGTACGCCATTCTGAGATGGCGTACAGTATCCAATATAGCAGAGGGACCTGAAACGATCCCTCCCTGCTGTGTCCACTTACCTTATTGAAGCTCCCTCCCAGCTACCCGAGCTCTCCTCCTGTGAGCTGGGGCTAAGGGGAAGACTCAGCAGCGGCAAGTGAACATGGCAGTTCAGCAGGGGGTAGAGGGGGTCAGATAACTGGCAGCGGGGTTGGCCGGGAGTGAGCGGGGAGGTGTGGGGGCCCCTATTAAATGTGACAAACTGGGGGTATGCGCAATGGGGACCTCAGTAGTGTCAGTACCCACAGTAGTGGTGCCCTTTATGCAGTGCACCCAGTAGTCATGCCCCCTGTGGTAGTGTCCCCAATAGTAATGCCCCCTGTATAAATACCCCCAGTAGTAATACCACTTTAGTTGTGCCCCCAATAGTAATGCCCCCCAGTAGTCATGCCCCCTGTGTGTGCCCAATAGTAATGCCCCCTGTATAAATGCCCTCAGTAGTAATACCCCTGTAATTGTGCCCCCAGTAGTCATGCCCCCTGTGGTAGTGGCCCCAGTAGTCATGCCCCCTGTAGTAGTACCCTCTGTATAAATGCCCGTGTATTAGTGCCCCTAATAGTAATGCTCCCTCTGTAGTAGTGCCCCCTGTAGAGGTGCCCCAGTAGTAATGCCCCACCTTCAAGTAGTAGAGCCACCAATAGTAATGCCCCCAGAAGTGGTGCCCCCAATAGTAAAGCCCCCTGAGTAATGCCCCGAGAAGTAATGCCCCCCCCAAATGCCCCCAATACAAAAGTTGCTTGCACTCTCCTCTGCACCATGGGAGAGACGTCATGACGTCTCTCCCATAGTGCACTGCATGAGCCAGAGCACGAGTGAGCTCCAGACTCTGACTCCGGCTGCCGCTGCGGGGAGGCAGCCGGGCGCCCGCTGGTTACAATCTCAGCGCGTCTGGCAAATGGTGCCTCCTTGCGACACCTGGGTTAAGTTGGCCGGAGGCGGAACTGGTTCCGTCTCCTCCAGTTCACTTTAACCCCGATGGGTGTGGGGGCCCAGGGACGATCGCCCCTGTCGCCCCCCCCCCCCGTTAATCCAGCCCTGTGTGGGGGGTTGCGGTGTCTCCGCAAAAGGAGCAGCTTTTTGGAATTGATAATTAAGTATACGAGGCATGATGAATGCCTCCAATACTGGGATTGAACTCGAAAGTTAAATCCTTAATAACCACAGGGAATATTTTTCCCTTCATGAATAGACCCCTTAAAGTTGTTGGAGGGAGATTCACTTACTTTTCAGAAAATTAGTGAAAAGTGACTCGAAATGTTCTTTCAGAAAAGTATTTATTATTTATTAGAGGTTACTTATATAACGCCAACATATTCTGCTCTGCTTTACAAATTGGGAACAAAATAGTAATACAAAAAGACTGGGTAATAACAGACAGAGAGGTCTGAGGGCCCTGCTTGCAAACTTTATATGAAAGTATCCAATTCCCACTGGTAATAGGATGTGTGGCTTATCTGATTGGTGCACGGTCATGGCTGGGTGGAGCAGATGGGACCTGGCACTGTAATATGAATCTGATAAAATGTTATTGCTTGGCAAAACCAAAATATACAGCACAATTCTCGCAAGCCCCAGAGAGCTTTCGGCTCTAACAGAGCCGGAAGCTCTCCTCTGACATCACTTGTGATGTCAGTGGGGCCGCCCCACAAACGGCAGGCGTTCTCATGGGAACGCCCCCTTTGGTGCGAGACCCGGAGTGACGGACTGTCCATCGCTTGCCACTAGCCAGGTCTCGCGCATGCGCTGTGGGCCACCATCGACCCAGTTGCGAGCGCTCAGCGCTTGCGACCGGGTCTGAATCAGGCCCACTGTACCACCGGAGTCTATGATAGACATTTTATTTACGTCAGCCATGGACCATACGTGCCTACTTTTGAAAAAGCCTGTCAGGGAGAATGTGAAAGCAACACATACGAGCGCGGCGGTAAAGTGGGCGTGTACTGCTACATCTGAGAGGTGTGTCATAAAATTGATTGACATCCAAATGTAAATGAGCCCCAAAGCAGTTAGTAAGATCAACTTGTTGATGAAAACCAGGGCCGGCTCGAGGCACGTTGCGTGCATGCGGCTGCACAAGGGCACCAGGGTCCGGCTCAGGAACAACCCCGTCCTCCACCCACCCGCTGACATTATTAGTATAAGCTCATGCATTTGCTTTTCAGAAAATGCATGTAGCCATAGGGATCACTGTGTCTTATAACCAATGCAGGGATGTATATAACCAATTTAAATGTATATATATCTCTGGGTTTTTTGTTATATAACAACTTCATAATGGGGATAAGGTGCAATCAGGGAGATTACTGGACTCTTCAGGGAGTCAGGGAGATTGCTGCTATTTCAGGGAGTCTCCCCGACAATCAGGAACATTTGGCAAGTATGCCATGGAGTCAAAATTGAAGCTTCCTTGCATTAATTAGTATTTACAGAAATAGCGGCATATTGCTACTATGCAAAATCTGCCGCAGGTCTCCATATATACATCCTGGGAACGGGGTAGCCACTAAAAATATAGAATTTTATAAATATGCCCCCTCAGTATATAGTGCTGGTAACATGCCTTAAATGTTAGACTCAGACCTAGGGGACCTTTACATATAACAGTGAAATATCCTGTTGTGAACAACGACAAAAGAAGTTACAATTAATAAAATTAAATAATAATAAAAAAAACCTTGTTGAATACATTTTATTGATCCTGACACAGTGACATCCGCTGTTTTCCCGTCCTGCAGATCTTCTCCATTTTACCACAGAAATGTGCTGGCAGGACCCGCTGTCTCAGGGAGAGATCTGTATCTGGGTCTTGTCAGACAGAACAGGCGTCTCGCTCTGCCGAGAGATAAATTGCGTCGGTTTTGGGACCAGAAAGAAATTTGTGTATATTTTCTAGACAAAGAAAAATCCACGGAAAATAAAATTCCTGAGATTTATCAACCAGGGAGATAAATGAGAGGGAAAAAAACGTGTGACAGGGTTAGAACCATGTAATCTCTTCAGACTCAACCACAGAGTGGATAGGACAGGATGTGACGTTACATCTATTAAATAACACTGCCCATTACCAACTGCAATATTGCATGGCCTAAAATGAGTTGAAGTAAAATAGTTTATATGCTATATATTTTTACTTGCAAAATCAGCCCCACGGGTTTCTAAAGGCGCACATCTACTACACAATATAAATGGACAATTGAACGATAATGACATCGTTATCATTCATACTCGCTACAAGACGGGGTGGCTGTCGATGTTGATCGACAGCTCGCCCCGTTTTGTAGGCGGGGAGGGGGGTGGCTGCACAAACGGAGGCGTTCCCAAGGAACGCCTGCCGTTTGTGGGCGGCCCTACTGACAACACTAGTGATGTCAGTAGTGGACTTCCTGCTCTATTAGAGTAGGAAGTCCACTCGGGCTTGCGAGACCTGAGACCCTACCACAGGGTCTCCTCGCAAGCCCGATGGTCGCGATAATCGCGACCATCGCCAGGCCGCACGCACACGCTGTGGGTGGTCTCCCTCAGCTGCGCGAGCAGCCTGGAGGTCAGTTAAAAAAAAAATAGGGACGCCCTAATTCAGAGCGTGCGCCTCTGAATGAGGCCCAATATTCACTGAACAGTATAATGAACGATAACGATGTCGTTATCGGTCAGTCATTTATTAGTCGTGTAGTGGATATGCGCCTTTAGGGGGCTGCTTTCTTGCCGTATTTGCCAAGCTACAGTATGTTTCTCCAGATGGCACTTGCCGCTGTAGCCTACCAGGAACAGATTGCAATAGTCACCAGGAGAGGGATCTGTAGGGTCCCTCCCCGTCACTCTCCACCCGCGCATGCATGGTCAGCAGACCGCAGGCCGCGCATGCACAGTATCACTGAAGGAGAAGTAAAGGGATCGCATTAGCGCTCCCATCATTTACACAATACCGCAGGGACGCGCTCTTTTTCGTTGGTATATTTCAGTACATCAGGAAGATCATTTATTTCTTATTGCCGCAAATAGCGGAGATAAGAAATTATAATTATCAGGTGTTGGATCCTATCATTAATAAATATGTTCCTAAATGACTGCGCTGATGGTCGGGCGATGTGCGGAAATCAAGAATAACGCTGAAATCAGAAGGCAGCAGTTTACAGGTAAGAAATCTATTATTTATTTATTAATAGTTACTTATATAGCCACAGTATATATTGTTTCACTTTACAATTGGAAACAATCTGTCCATACAAATGTCTAACAATCTATTTTTTATTTTTCTAAAATATCAGCATTTACTAAGTAAGGACTGAGGTATTAGGATTTACAGAAGTGGACAGTACTTTGCTATACCAGGGGTAGGCATACTATGACACTGCAGCTGCTGTAGAACTACAAATCCCTTCATGCCATTAATTGGATTGTGACAAAGGGGCGTATTTATTATAAAATGTGATGTGCCCCCAAAATATTAAGAATTGTTATCGCTGCATATTATGACTTGAAAAAAGCTCACCCTGATGATCAGGAAGGCGTAAAGTGATCGCATCCGCAGTGCTTTAATGGCCGTGATGCACAGCGGGACCTCCTGCAGCCCACCAGACAGGGGGCAATGTGCAGCCCACCAGACAGGGGGCAGTGTGCAGCCCAGCAGTCAGGGGGCAGTGTCTGCATATTTTAAGGGCAGAATTCATTAACAAATATTCCCACCAAAATTATCGTTAGTGTGTGTAAATGTGGTAGGGAATATAGGGCCTGATTCAGACGCGCTCGCTAGATGCCTTCACACAAACAGCCAAAGTATGCAAATCCCGCGATCGCACGGCAAGGCATCAACACGCCCACTATTTCATGGCGTGCGATTGGTGTGTCTATCAAAACAGCCTGTCTTAAGACGCCCACTTTCCCACGTCATCTCCAGGAAGTGTGTGCAACAATCAGTAACATCGGACCCATACGCAGCACTTGTGGCTGACCAAACCCTACCGCAAGCACTGCGAGCGCTGCTGTGTGTAATTCAGCCATGTTTGACGTGTATTATGAGGTTGCGTCTTAATTATGCACGCCTCTGAAATGGCGTTAAGACGCTCAGACACGCCTGCGTAGGGAACCACCACACCCCCGTTTCACGACCATCCCATCACCACCCACAAACGGCTCGTCCTGTCACTCATTCTAGCGAGGTGGCTATGCGCTGCGAGCGAACACTTCCCAATCGCATGGACTAGTTTGCGCACGTGCACTGCGTCTTATACGCATGCACACATTGCAAACATCGGCTGGCTACGTGCGAACGCAGCCTAGCGAACAGGTCGGAATCAGGACCATAGATTGTAAGCTCCATTGGGGCAGGGAGGGATGTCAATGGCCAAATATTCTCTCTGTGCAGCTCAGTGGAATATGTGTGTACTATAGAAATAACTGCTAATACACAAATAATAATGCCCTGCCACATGTTTAGTATGTCCTTGCGGCAGGACATGCTGGAAGGTGTAGTTCTACAGCAGCTGGAATGCCACATAGGTTGCCTACCCCTGCTGTATGCCAAGGGTCAGAATAGTAAAGGGGAACGCCGTCCCCCATTGTGAATAAAGCTATTTATGCCAAGGTACAGTGGCCCTGATTCAAACCCGGACACTATTTGCGGCCGCTCGCTGGCTAAAAGGGGCCGGTTATATAAATCATGTGCTCGCACTGCGTCGCGTAAAGTCGCCCACTAAGTAATAGCGAGAGGCCGCACTATGCGCTCGCACCTGTATAAAGACGCCCCTTTGCCACTCGCAACACACGTCATCTCCGGCAGTTGTAGGATTAATCGGGAACGAGAGCCATCGGAGCTGCTCGCAGCGCTTGTGGTAGCCTTTTCCCACCACAACATTGCGAGCAGTTCTGGCTAAAATACAACCCAGTCACGTGTGTAATGACGCTACTTTGCTAATTATGCAAGCACCTTCCCCTGTTACCACCCACAAACGGCACTGTCACTCAAAATAGTGGCCCGACTGCGGGCTACGGGCGAGCATTTTCCCATCCAATGACTAGTTCGCGCACGTGCATTGCGACTCATACGCAGATTGTGAAAAATCGCTCAGAGCGAGCGCAGCATAGCGTCCTGGTCTGAATCAGGGCCAGTATCAGCTGCTGCTCACAGTACAAATACTATAGATCTGAACAAAAAGGTTGATTGATTGATTGAACGAGCCAGACACGTTAGGTACATGTTGGAAGCTATGAGTATGGAATCAGATTGCAGCAGGCTGGGAATGCAAAGTAACTCATATACCAGCTGGCACTGCCCCTCCCCCTCTGACACCGGGTCAGGGTGCTGAGTGCGGAGACCATCAGCCACGCTCCTTACTACAACTAACTACAGCACGTTACATGGGCTCCGTCTATTCTCGTAACTGAGACATGTTGTTCATGGCATTGGAAGAGGTCTAACAATGGCTTCCTTTAGAGGGTCTTGAATAATGTCTGTCTGCAAAAAGCATTGTAGAAATACTGTGGAAATACTGAGCCAATTCTGTCCATACCCCCTATTAGAAGCTTGGTTCAGGCAGGGTCCAGGTCCCAGGTGGTGGGCAGAGGCGGGCTGGGCCGGGGGGCAGGGTGCCATGTGCCCCCCGGGCCACAGCGTCATGCGGGCCGCGGTGCAGACTGTGTCACTGTGACACAGACTGCACCGCGTGTGTAGCGCTGACCGGACGGAGTTCGGTCAGCGCTACACAGCACAAACACACAGCCGCCGGAGCCGGCAGCTGTGCGTTTGCTTTAGCAGCTGATGAGAGTCAGACAGACTCTCATCGGCTGCTGCTCCCACTGCCAGAGCTGGACATCTTCCGGCTCCCGCAGTGGGTAATGGGAGTGACGCGTCACTCCCATAATGCAAAGCGACGGACGGAGGAGCTGATCTCGGCGGCGGGACCAGGAGCAGGAACGGGTGTCAGGTAAGTGTGTTTTTTTTAAATATTATGTGTGTCTACTGCGGGGGGTCTAGCACTATAAGGAGGAGACCACTACTGGGGGCGCTACAAGGGGGGGGACTACTACTACTGGGGGCACTACAAGGGGGGGACTACTACTACTGGGGGCACTACAAGGGGGGGACTACTACTACTGGGGGCACTACAAGGGGGGGGACTTCTACTACTGGGGGCACTACAAGGGGGGACTTCTACTACTGGGGGCACTACAAGGGTGGGACTACTACTACTGGGGGCACTCCAAGGGGAGCACTCCAAGGGGGGTACTACTACTAGGGGCACTACAAGGGGACTACTACTAGGGGCATTGCATAGGGGGGTGGGGACTACTACTAGGGACACTACATAGGGGGGAGGGGACTACCACTGGGGGCACTGCATCGAGGGACCACTGCTGGGGGCTCTATATAAAGGGCAATAATGGGGGTAGACTACAACTGGGACCACTATTTAAGGGGCACTGCATAAGGGTTACCACTACTGGGGGCACTATATAAGGGAAATACTACTGGGGGCACGGGGCACTGCATAGGGGGGATCACTACTGGGGGCACTACTCGAGGCCTGCATAAGGGTGTCCTCTCCTGAGGGGGGGGGGCGCCGTAACACGCACGTTCTTTCGGGCACCCTGGCTACACGCTACTCCTCTGCCAGGGCCGCCTGCATGCATTTGTCCCCCAGGCTAAAAGTTGCCAGCCAGCCCCTGGTGGTGGGAGTGGGACGCATCATCCGGGAAGTTTCAGCAATGTCCTTTACATCCATAGGTTTAAAGCTGGTCCAAGTTGCCAGGTAACTATAGACTCGCAGGCTGGGAGATCCAGATGTGCTACCAGAGTCCAGGGAGTAACTTCCCACGTGGAGCGATACCTGGTCAACTCCATGGGTGAAGTTCAATTGAGGGGCTGCACCTGAGAACCAGTGATTGGCAGCCGTGTCTGAACCTCGCCCCCACCTCCCTCAGTACTTCACTGGTTGTCTATCTAACGGGATATTACAGAATGTAATCCAGGGCCAGATTACAGCTTGTGGGGGCCCCGGGACAGCTAAATTATACCCCTTTTACACCGGAGCTAAAACCCGGGTTATTGCAGGGATAACCCAGGCAGCTCCTTGGTGTAAAAGGGGTGAGGGTTGGATAGTCGGGTCGAGTGACCCGGCAATCCAACCCAGGTAAATAGCAGGGTTTAACACGGGCGTAGCCCGTGAAACCCTGTTGTGTGTACGGCGCACTCCGGGTCTTGATGACCTGCAGTGCGCCGCAAGCTGGCCGACTGGTCCGGCTTCAGTGGCGCTTGGAGATGACATCTCCAAGCGTCAACTTTCACGCTGGAAAAGCTGGGTCTATGCAGACCCGACTGTGGTGTGAGCGGGCTAAATTCCGGGTCTGATCCGGATAGGAACCCTGTTCCAATTCCTGGTCAGACCCAGAATTTTGGTGGAAAAGGGGTATTATTGAGGCTCCCACCAAGTTATTCTATAGTAGCCTATGGGCTACATTTTGCAAAAATTACCAGGAGAGGGCAATGGCCGCCGCACATGCGTGGTGTGTAGACTGCGCCTACACAGGAGTATTGATAGAGGAGTGTAGAGTCCGCTGATGTGGTCACTTCACTCCTAACACATCGCAGGAACCAGTGCCAGATTCAGGTCCACATGGGCCTGGAGCTGAAATGTATGAAGGACCTATTGTACAACATCGCTACGCTCGCAAGTGGGTCGATGTTCCCCACTGCGCATGCGCACGACGGAGGGAGCACCGTCATGCGCATGCGCGAGACCCGGCGAGCGAAGGACTTTCCATCGCTCCGGGTCTCGCACCAAAGGGGGCGTGCTGTCGATGTTGATTGACAGCACGCCCCCTTTGGTGGGCGTGCCTGCCAGACGGAGGCATTCCCATGGGAACGCCTACCGTCTGAAGCCGGCCCCACTGACATCACTAGTGATGTCAGTGGGAGTGATTTTGGCTCTGATAGAGCCAAAATCACTCCAGGGCTTGTGGTTGAGAAACCCGACCACAGGGTTTCACTCGCAAGTCCGATGGTCACGATGGTCAAGACCATCGCGACCATCTTGTTGGACGCTCGTATATGCTGTGGGTGGTGACCCACAGCTATACGAGCGTCCAGGAGGACGCTCAATTTTAATGGAGGAGGGCCCTGATTCAGAGCGAGCGCTCTGGTCAGAGCGTCCGGCTCTGAATCAGGGCCTAAGTCTCCACACTACATCTCTGCACTACCTCTCCATATACTACATCACTATGCTACCTCCCCACACTATATCACTGCACTACATCTCCATATACTACATCACTAAGCTACCTCCCCACACTATATCACTGCACTACCTCTCCATATACTACATCACTACACAACCTCCCCACGCTATATCACTGCACTACCTCTCCATATACTACATCACTACACTACCGCCCCACGCTATATCACTGCACTACCTCTTCACACTACATCTCTGCACAACCTCTCCATATACTACATCACTACGCTACCTCCCCACACTATATCACTGCACTACCTCTCCATATACTACATTACTACGCTACCGCTCCATATACTACATCACTACGCTACCTCCCCATACTATATCACTGCACTACCTCTTTATATACTACATTACTACGCTACCTCCCCACACTATATCACTGCACTACCTCTCCATATACTATATCACTACGCTACCTCTCCACACTATGTCACTACACTACCGCTCCATATACTACATCTCTGCACTACCTCTCCATATACTACATCACTACGCTACCTCCCCATACTATATCACTGCACTACCTCTCCATATACTACATTACTACGCTACCTCCCCACACTATATCACTGCACTACCTCTCCATATACTATATCACTACGCTACCTCTCCACACTATGTCACTGCACTACCTCTCCATATACTACATCACTACGCTACCTCCCCATACTATATCACTGCACTACCTCTCCATATACTACATTACTACGCTACCTCCCCACACTAAATAACTGCACTACCTCCCCACACTATATAACTGCACTACCTCTCCACACTACATCTCTGCACTAACTCTCCATATACTACATTACTACGCACTATATCACTGCACTACCTCTCCATATACTACATTACTACGCTACCTCCCCACACTATATCACTGCACTACCTCTCCATATACTACATTACTACGCTACCTCCCCACACTATATCACTGCACTACCTCTCCATATACTACATTACTACGCTACCTCCCCACACTATATCACTGCACTACCTCTCCATACTACATCACTATGCTACCTCCCCACACTACATCTCTGCACTACCGCTCCATATACTACATTACTACGCTACCTCCCCACACTATATCACTGCACTACCTCTCCATATACTACATTACTACGCTACCTCCCCACACTATATCACTGCACTACCTCTCCATACTACATCACTATGCTACCTCCCCACACTACATCTCTGCACTACCTCTCCATATACTACATTACTACGCTACCTCCCCACACTATATCACTGCACTACCTCTCCATATACTACATTACTACGCTACCTCCCCACACTATATCACTGCACTACCTCTCCATACTACATCACTATGCTACCTCCCCACACTACATCTCTGCACTACCTCTCCATATACTACACCACTACGCTACCTCCCCATACTATATCACTACACTACTTCTCCATATACTACATCACTACGCTACCTCCCCATACTATATCACTGCACTGCCTCTCCATACTACATCTCAGTACTATGTCTCTACACTACCTCCCCACACTATATCACTGTACTACCTCTCCACACTATATTATATCCCCATACTGCTGCACCACACTACATCACTATACTATCTCCGCATACTCCTGCACCACACTACATCCTCACATTACATCACTATACAATCTCCCCATACTCCTGTACCACACTACATCCTCACACTACATCACTATACTATCTCCCCATACTCCTGCACCACACTACATCCCTCTACTATCTCCCCATACTCCTGCACCACACTACATCATTATACTATCTCCCCATACTCCTGCACCACACTACATCCTCACACTACATCACTATACTATCTCCCCATACTCCTGCACCACACTACATCCTCACACTACATCACTATACTAGCTCCCCTTACTCCTGCACCACACTACTTCCTCATACTGCATCACTATACTATCTCCCCATATTCCTGCACCACACTACATCCTCACACTACATCACTATACTATCTCTTCATACTCCTGCACCACACTACTTCCTCATACTACATCACTATACTATCTCCCCATACTCCTGCACCACACTACATCACTATACTATCTACCCATACTCCTGCACTACACTACATCCTCACACTACATTACTATACTATCTCCCCATACTCCTGCACTACACTACATCACTATATTATCTCCCCATACTCCTGCACTACACTACATCCTCACACTACATCACTATACTATCTCCCCATACTCCTGCACTACACTACATCCTCACACTACATCACTATACTATCTCCCCATACTAATGCACTACACTACATCCTCACACTACATCACTATACTATCTCCCCATACTCCTGCACTACACTACATCCTCACACTACATCACTATATTATCTCCCCATACTCCTGCACTACACTACATCACTATACTATCTGCCCACACTCCTGCACCACACTACATCCTCACACTACATTACTATACTATCTCTCCATACTCCTGCACTACACTACATCCTCACACTACATCACTATACTATCTCCCCATACGCCTGCACTACACTACATGCTCACACTACATCACTATACTATCTTCCCATACTCCTGCACTACACTACATCCTCACACTACATCACTATATTATCTCCCCATACTCCTGCACTACACTACATCCTCACACTACATCACTATACTATCTCCCCATACTCCTGCACTACACTACATCCTCACACTACATCACTATATTATCTCCCCATACTCCTGCACTACACTACATGCTCACACTACATTACTATACTATCTCCCCACACTCCTGCACTACACTACATCACTATACTATCTCCCCATACTCCTGCACTACACTACATCCTCACACTAGGAACGGTCTTCCTGCGTTCGCACCTCCAGTCCCCCATTTCTAGTGGCCAGTCCCTGTTAACACCCACAAGCTGCTTCTCCTGTCACTCACTCTGCTGGGCTGTCTATGTGCAGCGAGCGAACACTTCCCGATCTCTCGCAGTGGTCCGCGCACAAGGATTGCGATGCATACGCATGCGCAGAGAGCGACAATCAGCCAGCTACCAGCGAACGCATCCTAGTGAGCAGGTCTGAATCAGCTCCTTTATCCCTCTATGGGGTCCATGGGCCTGATTCAGACCCGCTCGCGAGCACTGAGCGCTCGCAAGTGGGTCAATGTTGGTCCAGTGCGCATGAGGGACCCGGCTCCGTCGTGCACATGCGCAAGACCTGGATAGCGATGAGCAAGCTGTCGCTATGGGTCTTGCTACAAAGGGGGCGTGCTGTCGATGGTGAGTGACAGCACACCCCCTTTGGTGGGCGTGCCGGGGGCGTGGCTGGCCAGACGGAGGCGTTCCATGGGAACGCCTACTGTCTAGGGCCGGCCCCACTGACATCACAAGTGATGTCAGAGGGAGTGCTTTTGGCTCTGATAGAGTCAAAAGCACTCCAGGGCTTGTGGCAACGAGACTCTACCACAAGGGTCTCGACGCAAACCCGATGGCCGCGATGGTCTTGACCATTGCGACCATCTTCCTGGCCGCTCGCTATAGCTGTGGGGGGTCACGCACAGCTATACGAGCGGCCAGGAGGCCGCTCTAAAAATTCAGAAGGACGGCCCTGATTCAGAGCTCGCAGGTCTGAATGGCGTTTTTTTTTTTTTTTTGACTGGCCTTCTGGCCGCTTGCTAAGCTGTGGGTGACCACCCACAGCTTTAGTGAGCGGCCAGGAGATGGTCGCGATGGTCCCGACCATCGGGGCTTGCGATGAGACCCTTGTGGTAGGGTCTCGTCTGCTGCAAGCCCCAGTGAGCTTCCGGCTCTAATAGAGCCGGAAGCTCACCACTGACATCACTCGTGATGTCAGTAGGGCCGCCCTCAAATGGCAGGCTTTCCTTCGGGAACGCCTCCGTTTGGCCAGCCACCCCCACCCCCACCCCCGACCCACCTACCAAACTGGACGAGCTGTCGCCCCTTTTTGGATAACAACGCCGGAGCGAGTGATTTCTCGCTCGCGTGTGCGCACTGCACGGCCATCGACCCACTTGCGAGTGAGTCTGAATCAGGCCCAAAGTCAACTGAGATAATGCTCCAGCCAATCAGCTCCTAACTGCCATTTTTCAAACACAGCCTGTGACATGGCAGTTAGGAGCTGATTGGCTGGTACTTTATCTCAGTACACTTTATTCCCATCCAAGGCTTAGTAAATAGCCCCCTATGGTAGGTAAGGAGAAGCAGCCTTATTGCGAGACGTAGGGATTTCCTGTACAGTATAAATGGGGACCTCAGAGGGAGGCAGCTGTGCGGTCCCTTAATGTGGTGTCAGGAATAGTGACAGAATAAATGGCTCATTAAGGAATCACATCATTCCAATCTGCTTACACAGGGCCAGATACAGCATGGTCTGTATAACACGTCTCTGTTACTAGGCAACGAGTGCTGTAATAATGAAATCAAACACTATCCTGATATGTATTACTGGCAGCGACGGAACCCTGAGCATTTCCATCAGTATATCCTAGGCTGTGCCCACCCTCCTATAACCTGTATTACACCCAGCCCTAACACCTGTCCTGCACCCTCCTGTCATCTGTCCTGCACCCTCCTCCACCTGTCCTACACCTTCCTGTCATCTGTCCTGCACCCTCCTATAACCTGTATTACACCCTCCTATAACCTGTATTACACCCTCCTACCACCTGTATTACACCCTCCTAACACCTATCCTGCACCCTCCTGTCATCTGTCCTTTACCCTCCTGTCATCTGTCCTGCAGCCTCCTGTCATCTGTCCTGCACCCTCCTGTCATCTGTCCTGCACCCTCCTGTCATCTGTCCTGCACCCTCCTGTCATCTGTCCTGTACCCTCCTACCACCTGTCCTGCACCCTCCTATAACCTGTATTACACCCTCCTACCACCTGTCCTGCACCCTCCTGTCATCTGTCCTGTACCCTCCTACCACCTGTCCTGCACCCTCCTATAACCTGTATTACACCCTCCTGACATCTGTCTTGCACTCTCCTACCACCTGTCCTGCACCCTCCTGACATCTGTCTTGCACCCTCCTACCACCTGTCCTGCACCCTCCCACCACCTGTCCTGCACCCTCCTATAACCTGTATTACACCCTCCTACCACCTGTCCTGCACCCTCCTGTCATCTGTCCTGTACCCTCCTGACATCTGTCATGCACCCTCCTATAACCTGTATTACACCCTCCTACCACCTGTCCTGCACCCTCCTTTCATCTGTCCTGCACCCTCCTCCACCTGTCCTACACCTTCCTGTCATCTGTCCTGCACCCTCCTGATATCTGTCCTTTACCCTCCTGTCACGTCCTGCACCCTCCTGTCATCTGTAATGTACCCTCCTACCACCTGTCCTGCATCCCTACTACCTGTCCTGCACCCTCCTACCACCTTTTCTGCGCCCTCCTGTCATCTGTCCTGCACCCACCTACTACCTGTCCTGCACCCTCCTACTACCTTTACTGCACCCTCCTACCACCTGTCCTTTACCCTCCTGTCACGTCCTGCACCCTCCTACCACCTGTCCTTTACCCTCCTGTTATCTGTCCTGCACCCTCCTATAACCTGTATTACACCCTCCTACCACCTGTATTACACCCTCCTGTCATCTGTCCTGCACCCTCCTGTCATCTGTCCTTTACCCTCCTGTCATGTCCTGCACCCCCCTACCACCTGTCCTTTACCCTCCTGTCACGTCCTGCACCCTCCTACCACCTGTCCTTTACCCTCCTGACATCTGTCCTGCACCCTCCTGTCATCTGTCCTGTACCCTCCTGTCATCTGTCCTGCACCCTCCTACCACCTTTTCTGCACCCTCCTGTCATCTGTCCTGCACCCACCTACTACCTTTACTGCACCCTCCTGTCATCTGTCCTGCACCCTTCTACATGCCTGCGTCTGATTACCAACCCCCCCCCCACTGCCACCCACAAATGGTTTCCATCTGTAAGTCACTTTGCAAATAAATCCTCAGTGAACAACATCAGTAATGAAACTTGATGCATGCACAGTGCGGCTCAGACACCTGCCAAGCGCGGCTCAGACACCTGCCCAGTGCGGCTCAGACACGTGCGGCTCAGACACCTGCCCAGCGCGGCTCAGACACCTGCCCAGCGCGGCTCAGATACCTGCCCAGCGCGGCTCAGACACCTGCCCAGCGCGGCTCAGACACCTGCCCAGCGCGGCTCAGACACCTGCCCAGTGCGGCTCAGACACCTGCCCAGGGCGGCTCAGACACCTGCCCAGCGCGGCTCAGACACCTGCCCAGCGCGGCTCAGACACCTGCCCATATACTAATCAATGCATACATATGGAGACCACAGCACAAGATGCAGATGCCCCATATTAAGCCGCCCATCTCCCTTTACTCACAGCCTGATCAGTACGCAAAATAGCGTAAACATCGGTAACATCGAAAACCACCGACCACATTGGCATAATAGCGAGTGACCAGACCTCGCGCAGGATCTTGGCAACTTCCTGTGTGCACAGAGTCTCATCACTGCGTCCGCCGCCGCACTGGCTTAATTATGGACGCCCCTAAAACGGCGTCCCAACGCACAGGCACGCCTGCGTTCTCCTGACCCCCCCCTCACCACCCACAAATAGCACTTCCTGTCAATATCGGAAAGGGGTCTGCGTGAACGCCGCGTGTATTATGCGTACGCTTACCCGATCGCACTGGCTAGTTCACGTACGAGTAGTGCGATGTATAGGCATTCGCAGTACGGAAACATTGGCCAAGCGCGTGCGTTCCTTGCTGAATCAGCTCCTCTTTCCCCAACCGCCAGAAACGCTGGAAGCAGGGGCTACCCCCCAATGGTGATAAATGTATAGAACACGTAAGATAGTTCCACCCATGTCTGGGGCGTGGATCACAATCGCGCTGCACCTAAAACCCAGCGTGTTGAAAAATGTGTCCCACTTATACATTTTTATGTATTAATGATATATATTTTATGACAACACGAATAGGCCTATGTGCAGCATACCCCTACCCCAGCACAGTATGCGGCATACTTAGGGGGTCATTCAGACCCACTCGCAAGCGGCAGTACGCTCGCAAGTGGGTCGATGTTCCCCACTGCGCATGCGCACGATGGAGGGAGCTCCGTCGTGCGCATGCGCGAGACCCGGACTGCGACAGCCAAGCTGTCGCTCCGGGTCTCGCACCAAAGGGGGCGTGCTGTCGATGGTGACTGACAGCACGCCCCCTTTGGTGGGCGTGTCGGGGGCGTGCCTGCCAGACGGAGGCGTTCCCATGGGAACGCCTACCGTCTGAAGCCGGCCCCACTGACATCACTAGTGATGTCAGTGGGAGTGATTTTGGCTGATAGAGCCAAAATCACTCCGGGGCTTGTGGTAGGGTCTCCGTCGCAAGTCCGATGGTCACGACCATCGTGACCATCTTTTTGGACGCTCGTATATGCTGTGGGTGGTCACCCACAGCTATACGAGCGTCCAGGAGGACGCTCCATTTTAATGGAGGAGGGCCCTGATTCAGAGCGAGCGCTCTGGTCAGAGCGTCCGGCTCTGAATCAAGCCCTTAGTGCATGCAGACGGTTATTCATTACTTTGTGTTTTGACTTTTAAAACAGTGTTGCAGCAGTTTTCATGTATTTGCATAAATGGATGTGTTTGAGACCTTTTCATCCAATCAGACGCAGGATGCATCCGTCAACATCATCATCATCATCAGCAACTTCCTCAAGGCTTTCAGCACCCGTATGTCAGGTCCCTCCAGACAAACACGATCACGCCTGTGGAGAGGCCCTATTAGTCACAATTTGCAATTACACCCCAAATACACCGCACGCCCTCACCTATCTTTCGCCACATTTACGAGTGAAAAAAGATGCAAACTGTAGACGGAAAAAAGCCTCCACTCACATTTCTACGTCCAACTCTAAATAAAGCCCAAAGTGTCCACTTTCACAGATCATTAGAAATACTGTAATGTAAAGGTGCGCATCCACATAGCGATATTTGCAAGCGATTGCACGATAACGATGTCGTTATCATGCAATCGCTTGCAAATCCTGCACATTTATGTCAGAAACGACCAGCGATGCGCGCGCCCGCTGGTCGTTTCCGATATCTATCATTGGGCAAACATGCCGGCCAACCTTACGATATCGTCAGGTTCAGCATGTTGCCAGATGATTGATGAGCCTGCACTGAACGACTGCTCAATATACTAGAGATAATTTAAATATAAGAATATGAATAAAAATAATAGAATATATGTAACAAAATTTATAAAGCAGAAAGTAGTTATGTGGAAACTCCTCTCATGCGCACCCGACTACCCCCGTTTTCGATTTCAGAAGAAGCACAAATAAGGTTCTATGGGGGCCGCCAAATTGTAAAATTGACTAATGCAGAGCATTCTGGGACATGGGCCAAATAGCCGAACGCCATCTGTAGATGTAATCTCTGCATGCACAGTCTAATCATTGCACATGCGTAGTGACACGGGCTGGGGTCCCCATCCGTATGTGTGCAACACGGTGCTAACTCTCGTGTCCCAACAGTTGGGGGGAATTCATCATTCAGATACACTATGTTGGGCCAAATCAGTGTAGGGACTATGTATATGGCGGTACTCCGGGTACTGGCGCCCTGCAATGCTTTTACGGAAGTGGTTAGCGCAGAAACTGGTTAAGCTTGTCCTTTTCCAACCCAGACTACGTGAACACAGGTGATTATACTGTACACACTACTACCGATCATTGCTGATAGGATTCGTAGTGCTCCCTTCTACAGTCTCCTCAGCTTTCACTGATGCGGGAGAGATGGTCTCTGCATCCGGGCAGCCTGCCTACACTCTGAGGGCCTAATTCAGATTTGGGAATAGAGTAAAGCTGCATAGACACGTAAAGATTTTCTGTCCAACCATCCAACTAGGTGATTGGTTGGAATGAAAATCTGGTAACGTATGGGAGTAACTGATGATCAGCAATTTGCTCCTAAATGGCAGAAAACAGATGAAAATGGTCGGTCAGACAAGTTTGTTAAATGTTTGATCTCAACAATTTGTTCAAACAACAGTTTTTGTCCATTTTCTGGCGTTTGGGAGCAAATTGCTGATTGTCATTTGCTTTCATCCCTTACCAGATTTTCATTCCAACCAATCAACTAGTTGGATGGTTGGACAGATAATCTTTACGTGTGTACCCAGTTTAAGATAGAGCCAGTAACTGTGCACCTGAACAAACCATGCTGCAATGCAAGGGGTGCGAATACATAACATTGTTTTTGCATGCAGGGTAAATACTGGCTGATTTTGTATGTAGCCCACAAATGATGGACAGTTTTATTGTTACACTGCAATGTAGATGTCAGTTTGGACACGCCCCCTCCCAAATCTAATCTCTCTGTACATGTTACATCTGACGGAGCCGGCTCCATCGTGCGCATGCGTGAGACCCGGCTAGCGACGGGCAATCCGTCGCTCCGGGTCTCTCACCAAAGGGGGCGAGCTGTCGATGGTGAGTGACAGCTCGCCCCCTTTGGTGTGCGGGCCGCGGGGTGGCTGCCCAAACGGAGGCGTTCCCAAGGGAACGCTTGCCGTTTGGGGGCGGCCACACTGACATCACTCGTGATGTCAGTGGAGAGCTTCCGGCTCTGTTAGAGCCGAAAGCTCTCTGGGGCTTGCGATGAACGAGACCCTACCACAAGGGTCTCGTCGCAAGCCCGATGGTCTTGACCATCGCGACCATCATCATGCCCACTCTCTATAGCTGTGGGTGGTCACCCACAGCTATGCGAGCGACCAAGAGGCCGCTCCAAAAAAAAAAAAAAAGCCCGGCCCTGATTCAGAGCGAGCGGCTCTGAATCAGGCCCTCTATTCCCAAATCTGAATCAGGCCCCCTATTCCCAAATCTGAATCAGGCCTTTAGTTCCTGGCTTAGGGAACAGTTGCAAGTTACAGATGTGATTCCTGGTGTAGGGGATGGTTATGTACCAGCGACATCCATACAGCAGGTAACCCATTCCCACAAGGAGGCGATTTGTGTTACCTATAACAATGTGTTATGCAACCATCAAGATTCATGTGTTGGAGGAAGAGTCGTGTAAATAAAGTTATTTTGCAGAAGAGATGGGTCTGGCGCCCAATATTTGTTCCTCATCTGCGCTAAGTCATCATCCTCCAGGAAATCTGTATGCTGAGCCCCCATGTATTAGAGGGCCCCTGTTCAGGTCTTCACCACCCATGACATAGCGATGCTTGAGAGGAAGGGTTTATTACCGTGCTCCGTTACACTGAGCCTCAGGGGGATCACAGGTGCCGCTACAATGGGGCTCACAGCTGAAGGGGCCCGCCTTCCCTGTCACAGCCTGTCACGGGGATCCTTACAAAGTTTTCTTATGAGGCCCACAAATGTCTAGTTAAACCGTTGGTTGACGCAGCCTGTCGGAGTCATGTGACATAAATCAATCAGAGCCACTAGCGTAAAGGTGTAAGCTCTGCTGCCGAGGGTGAAATAAGCAATCCCTGCACAGGAAAGGTCACCGAATATCACGGCAGCTGGGAACGCTGTGACAGGTCACTTGCTCATGTGTCCTATCTACGACAGCTGCACCCAGCTATGGGGCTGGAGCGGACGGAGGCAGCAGGAGGCACTTTAGCTGACATACACCTCAAGCATGCCTCATTAGTGAGTCACCCTCTAAATGTGGGGACATGATTGGGACTGTGAGCAGAGGGTGCAATGAGCTCTGCTCTGCACCACACACACACACACACACACACACACACTATGTCAGTACATTGCAATGCTACTCAGCAAGGCGATGTTGTTTCCTCGAGTGGTGACCTGCCATTGACACACACAGCGAGCTATGTCACTGAGGTATATTCTGCTATTCCTGACACATGTGCCAATAACACTACACCACAATCCAGCCCTGCGTCACTGCCCTCAGTGCACCTTCTCCCCGAGGTCAGAACACTAATAGCCCAGTCACTGGCTCTGTGTGACCCACACCTCTCGTGCAGGGCATTGGTGTAACCTCATTAGATAAAAGGGGAACTTGCAACGATTGCTACATCAATTCAAAAGGGGCAATTTGTCACAGCGCAGTAACCAAGGCAACCAATCAGAATTTTGCGTTCGCTAATTTCACTTGCACTAGACCAATCAAAGCTTATTAGAGGTCATCTGTGTCGGATATCTGCCAGTGCGTCCGATTAGATCACGCCACGATCCACCCTACCATATCATTGCCATTCTGACTGTGACTGCCCAGGCCATGCCCATCGCGTCCCCAGAAATTGGGACTGTGGTCAAAGATGTCAGCAAATCATCTGCAAAACATTTTAGACGGAAGTTTATGGTCTTGAGTGACATTTGTGTTTATTCAGTGCTGGTAAATGCAAACTTACCGACTTTCCAACTATCCTCCCTGAGAGCAGCCTGGAGAGGAGACGCTGCTGTCAGCTTCGGAGGGCGGGGCTGGACTGTAGACATCGCTAGGCCCCGCCCTTTTTATGGAAAAGCCCGTGATTCACGGGTCCGTGAGGAGGGGACCCGCAAATACCCCATAAAATCTCCCCATCCTGCCTAATTCACTAGGAAGTGGACGCTATGTGGAATATCTGCCTACTTTTTCGGGAGTGCGGGGGGCTACCCAAAAAATCGGTTTCTCCTCTTCCTCTTTTTTGCACGTGTCCTTCCACTTCCCCCGGCCACAGTCCCAAATCTCTTCTCTCTTTCCTCCCGCAGTGGGAGCCGTTGGCAGGGATGGCGTGTCCCCGTTACTACTGCGAATGTCCATCTCACAAAATGCGATTCTAGATTATTATATAAATACAGTTCTCGCTTTTTATGATGTAAAATGTTGCCATTATCTCACGGGTGGTGTTACAATGAGTCTGGCACATAACACAATAAATACACCTGAACGCCTTGTTGTGCACAGAAAATACCTGGTGACAAGCGAGAGGGGTGTGTGTGTGTGTGGGGGGGGGGGGGGTACGGAACGTTAGACGGGTGTATGGGAAATAGCTGATCAGCTGATAAGATGTCACTGCTGCTGCCAGTGCGGCTGCTGGATCAGACGCGAGTGCTGGAACTGTCGTAGTTTCATCTGTTCAAAAAGTTTCCTCGTCTGCGTCGCTCATTGTTCCACTGTTTTTTTTGTTTTGTTTTTTTCTCACTCTTGGCTCCTTGTTCTCTTCCCCGTTCCTCCCAAGAAAATAAGATCCTTTATAATCTGGAGTGCTGAGGACGCCAAAGACGTCACCCAGCTGACGTTAGAGGAACTCGGCAATAACGTGTATGGCAATGTGCCCCCTCAAGCTGCCTCCAGCACACACAGAGCTGGCTCTGATGAAGTGGTAACATCAGTGTACAGGTGGCGCTTAGAGTCGGGCTATAAGAGCGTCCGTTATCTGTTGGATGAACCGCGCTGCGATCCGAGGCGCGCAAACTATTATTATCATTATTGTTGTCAATTTGTAAGGGCGCCTTCAGGAACTGGGGAAAACAGGGGATACATAAAACAGGGACACATACGGTAGACAAAATGGGTGTGTAATAAATAGTTGACATTCCGAATGGTCGACGTGGTTAACTTGTTGGCATGTTCATAATGTAGAAATTTAACATGTCGACACCAGAATATTGACATATTGTTATTTGTTTATTTAAGCCTAACCTGAGAAAAAAAAGAAAACATATGATTACATTTTGGTGTCAACATTTTAAATGTGGACTTTATCAACGTTTACATTTTTTGAATCTCGACATATTGGTTGTCGACATTCAGAACCTGTCAACATTCTGGTTGGATACCAACAAAAGCAATTAAGACATGAAAACAAAGGGCAAGGAGGACCCAGGAGCATTTATCAGAGGTGGGTGCCCATGTGCAGTCCGCGTGCACCCCCCATGCAGTGTGGGGTGCCCCATGACTCCTGTACACCCTGCACCCATTACATATCTGCCACCGGGGAGGGCCCTGCTTACATTCTAATAGGAAAAATGCATTTTCTTTTTTCATTTTATACACCCCCTCCCTCTTTTGGAGGGGACATGCTGTTTGGATCCAAAACCCATTGTGCCGCTTTCGTTCCAAGTAATTTATCTAGTATAGAGCCTCTGCACAGAAATCCTGTATGCCTGGCCCGCCCTAGCAATGGCCATTAAGTATCGATGTTAGTATAGAGCCTCTGCACAGAAAACCTTTATGCCAGGCCCGCCCTAGCGATGGCCATTAAGTATCGATGTTAGTATAGAGCCTCTGCACAGAAATCCTGTATGCCAGGCCCACCCTAGAGATGGCCATTAAGTATCGATGTTAGTGTAGAGCCTCTGCACAGAAATCCTGTATGCCAGGCCCGCCCTAGCGATAGCCAATAAGTATCGATGTTAGTATAGAGCCTCTGCACAGAAAACCTGTATGCCAGGCCCACCCTAGCGATGGCCATTAAGTATCGATGTTAGTATAGAGCCTCTGCACAGAAAACCTGTATGCCAGGCCCACCCTAGCGATGGCCATTAAGTATCGATGTTAGTATACAGCCTCTGCACAGAAAACCTGTATGCCAGGCACACCCTAGCGATGGCCATTAAGTATCGATGTTAGTATACAGCCTCTGCACAGAAAACCTGTATGCCAGGCCCGCCCTAGCGATGGCCATTAAGTATCGATGTATCAAAACTACCAATATTGCGCTCAGGAGTTTCAACGTCGTAGACAATATATTGTGGGGATCTTTTTTGCCATAATGAGATCTTTCCCAACCTGTAACCTGCACGTGCCAGGACAACACTATAGGCATTACCAGTTACCATTACATTCGCTTTCCTGACTGGCCTCAGCGGCAGCTCCTTATGGACTTGTGTGCAGAATGATGCGCTGAGTGAGAGGTTGCGGGACGGTCTGCAACTGCACATGCACCAAACATCCATAGCACAAATATCTATTTTTTTCATTAATTCTGCATAAGCCGATCCCGTATGGATTCAGATTACTGATATGGAACCTACAGGTGTCCATCCCTACAGTGCCTGGCTCACGTTCCCGGTCATTTCAAACCTACCGAAAGCGTCTCCGCCCACAGTATACTCCCAAAGGGACCCCAAAACCAAGTTGCTGCTGTTTTGTTTGTTTGTTTTTTATCTAATTTTTATTTATTCAAGACAGCAACAAAGAGAAACTTCACAAGTGACACTTTGCAACACAAATCCGGGAATTAAGGAACCAGGGAACAAACTGTAGCAGCCATCCCATACAAAGGGCTAGGTACCCCGGCACTAGCCAACGGGGACCACAGATATCGGCCATAATAAATGGGGGGGGGGGGAGCATCATATGTCATAGAGTGTCATTATTAAATGCTTTACGCTCTCGTACTCCTGGAATCGGTATGAATTGCGTCCGGCTGTTCAAATCCCGACAGCAGCTGCCCGACATGGGTGAAAATCCTGATCGTCCCCAGGTAAGTATTTACTAACCTAACCTCCCCCCCCTAACCCTAAACCTCCTTATGGGTGCCTAACCCTAATTCCCCCTCTAAGTGCCTAAACCTAACCCCCCCCCTTCCCCTTCCCCGCCGCATAACCTAAGTCCCCCGGGGGATGCCTAACCCTAACCCTCCCTGAACCTAGCCTAACCCTGACCTCCCGGGGGGGAGCCTAACCCCAAGTCCCCCCCGGGAGCCCTAAACCTAACCCTCCCCCCCACCACAGCTGTCCGCAGCGGCGCCCGGCATCAATTCGATCAGGATGCCGGGCGCCTGTCTCCCGGCGTCAGTAAAATGACAGGCATTTAGATGTAGACGCCAGTCATTTAATCCTCGCCAGGCTAAAGCAGTCGGGAAGCCGGCCGTCGGGATTACGTCCGTCAGCTTCCCGACTGCATACCCGTATTCCCTATCCCAGGCCTGGCCAACCTGTGGCTCTCCAGCTGTTGTGAAACTACAAGTCCCAGCATGCCCTGCAACAGTTTTAGAATTCCCTAATAGCAAAATTGTAGCAGCGCATGCTGGGACTTGTAGTTTCACAACAGTTGGAGAGCCACAGGTTGGCCAGGCCTGCATATCCTTATTCTCTATGATAGGACTAGGCTAGTAGTTATTATTACCATTGTTACTTGTGGTTTTTTTTTTACTTTGTTGCAACAATGTTACTGCACTCTGCAGAAGTTAACCCTTATTGCTGCAGAGAAGCTTATTAAGTATAAATGTCATTTCCACATGGAGGAAGCAGACTTATGATAATCAATGTTTGCAGATTATCCTTTTTAAATATCCAACCCATTAATTTTCAGAATGACCTGCATGTTAAAAGAGTTTTCCCCTTCAGATTCCTTAATCCACAGGTCCCCAAACTCCGCCATTACAATCCAGGTTTTAAGGATATCAATGATTGAGTCTAGATGGTTAAATCTAATTGACTGAGGTACTAATTAAGTCATCTGTGCTCACGCATGGATATCCTTAAACCTGGACTGTAATGATCTCTATTGACTTATATATGCCCTCTCGTGGCTCTTATTTAAATGTATGGTTTTGTTTTCTCTTTCCAGCTTCCTTCTGTGCTTTTCAGTCATGTGTCTACAGAATCAGGCAGAATTGTTTATTTTACATCCCTCTGGGCTAGGCCACAATTCCGCTGATACAGCTGTAACCAGGGAGCTGCTCTGTGTTATATCCCGTGGAAATGAACACAAACCAATATGTCTGTTGATATAAAGATATGTCTGAAAAGCACAGAAGAAACCCAGGAAAGATAAAGCAATGTAGTTGTGCCACCTAACTGCAAATGTATCATATGCAATATTCAACCATATGCAGGCTATCAATTACCTAGGTCCTAGGAGCTATTGACATCACAGAGACATAGGAACAATGTGACCCTTTCTTGGCCATTGTTATTGATGGGACTCAGTGATGCACCTGACAGGGTATGTCACAATTTGTTTTATTTGGATCTGTATTCTGGCATCTCAGAGGCGGCTCTGTGCCCAATAGGGCAGTTGCTGTAATGCACATAGACCTAGAAAATACCCTTATTTCACTAGTAATTCAGCATGATACTCAGCAGAAATAAATTAGATACCAGTTTTCATAAGGACAGCGCCCACAAGTGGCCAAATCACTGAACTAAATGTTAGACTCGCTGCAGAGGTTCCCAAATGTGGGCTCAAGTCTCCCCAACAGCTCAGGTGTTAGAGATATCCATGGTTGAGCACAGGTGGTTAATTCAAATTGATTGAGGTACTAATTAAGTCACCTGTGGTCAAGCATGAATATCCTTAAAACCTGGACTGTTAGGGTGTCCTGAGGATGGATTTACGGGAACCTCTGCCTCACTGCATAGCTTTACTTTACAGGTTGAATCTCCCATATCCAAATATTCCCAAATACAGAATTTTTTTAGCATGACTAAGATAGTGAAAATTTTGATTATTCAATGTACCCAACCTTTTTTGTAAGGCAAAAAATTATAAAAAAAAAAAGTATAAAATCACCTGCAGGCTGTGTGTGTATAAGGTGTATAGAATGACCTGCAGGCTGTGTGTGTATAAGGTGTATAGAATGACCTGCAGGCTGTGTGTATAAGGTGTATAGAATGACCTGCAGGCTGTGTGTGTATAAGGTGTATAGAATGACCTGCAGGCTGTGTGTATAAGGTGTATAGAATGAGATGCAGGCTGTGTGTATAAGGTGTATATAATGACCTGCAGGCTGTGTGTATAAGGTGAATAGAATGACCTGCAGGCTGTATGTGTATAAGGTGTATAGAATGAGCTGCAGGCTGTGTGTGTATAAGGTGTATAGAATGAGCTGCAGGCTGTGTGTGTATTCGGTGTATAGAATGACCTGCAGGCTGTGTGTGTATTCGGTGTATAGAATGACCTGCAGGCTGTGTGGGTATAAGGTGTATAGAATGACTTGCAGGCTGTGTGTATAAGGTGTATAGAATGACCTGCAGGCTGTGTGGGTATAAGGTGTATAGAATGACCTGCAGGCTGTGTGGGTATAAGGTGTATAGAATGACCTGCAGGCTGTGTGGGTACAAGGTGTATAGAATGACCTGCAGGCTGTGTGGGTACAAGGTGTATAGAATGACCTGCAGGCTGTGTGGGTACAAGGTGTATAGAATGACCTGCAGGCTGTGTGGGTACAAGGTGTATAGAATGACCTGCAGGCTGTGTGGGTACAAGGTGTATAGAATGACCTGCAGGCTGTGTGGGTACAAGGTGTATAGAATGACCTGCAGGCTGTGTGGGTACAAGGTGTATAGAATGACCTGCAGGCTGTGTGGGTACAAGGTGTATAGAATGACCTGCAGGCTGTGTGGGTACAAGGTGTATAGAATGACCTGCAGGCTGTGTGGGTACAAGGTGTATAGAATGACCTGCAGGCTGTGTGGGTACAAGGTGTATAGAATGACCTGCAGGCTGTGTGGGTACAAGGTGTATAGAATGACCTGCAGGCTGTGTGGGTATAAGGTGAATATAATGACCTGCAGGCTGTGTTTATAAGGTGTATATAAAACATGAATGCATTTTGTGTTTAGATTTGGGTCCCATTCCCAAGATATCGCATTATAGTATGCACATATTCCAAACTACAGAATATTCCGATATCCAAAATATCCCTGGTCCCAAACATTCTGGATATGGGAGACTCAACCTACAATTCTGGAACAAAGTGAGACAGTAAAACATTTAGCAGCAAGAGATGTACAACAGACCAACAGGGTGTCAGCAAAGGGTCCTCTCCACGAAGGGCATCAATCTAGACACTACCGTCAGGGGCATAAGGTGCCTCTACCTCTGAGTGCCCTGCCAGCTACTTAGCATTAGATCTCCCTGTGCACTATAGAAGGCAGAATACAATGAATTAGGTGCAATACAAATTGCACAGCTGTGATTGACAGACTCACAATAGACCAAGCCAACCTGTGTGGCTGACCATCTAGCACTGGTCACAGCCCATTGAACAAGTAGTCACCTAAGTTTAGGGGTGTTTGAAGGGAGGAAATGGGCTGGAAACTTCGTTCTCATCATAAGGCTGTAAAGTCAAAGCCTTTAAAAGGAGCGTGTTGTCATCAGCAGGGAGGGAGGGGGCGAGGATATAAAGCTGGGAGACAGCCACACACCAGCAGCTGAGCGGTGCATTCCCTATGAGGCTGAGGAGGACCACTGAGCTTAGGCTGCACCAGTCAGAGCCTCATCAGATGGACTTTATTATACCTGGGACCCTCTTAATACATTGCACATAAATTAGGAGAGGCTACTGTGGGTACAGGGTGGCACAATACCCACTGTGGGTCACCCAGGACAGGGAACCCCTCATGCCAAGCAGCTGGTGGGTTCCCCCTTTCTTCTCCAGGGTTATCCATCAGTTCTAAGGACTCACCATGTCTTCAGCTGTCATGGCTGCCAAGCAGGCAGAGTCACTGGGCATCTGCTCCAGCTACCAGTCAGTGATGCCCCACTACAGTGGGGCAACCGAGGAATACCCCCAGCCCATTCAGCCCAGGCCCCTGAGGGGCAAGGGGAAACTCCGGAAGCCCAGGCAGAGCAGGTTCAAGACCCAACCTGTTACCTTTGATGAGATCCAAGAGGTGGAGGAGGAGGGGGTGTCCCCCACTGAAGAGGAGAAGGCCAGAAAGTCCTTCCTGCAGTCCCTGGAGAACCTCAGGAGAAGCTCCCACACCATGCACCTCCAGAGGGATAAACTCAGCAGTAGCAGCTGCAGCAAGCTCAGACGCAGCCTGGACTCCAGCGACTCAGACTCCACACTGTGAGCAGCAGAGTCTCCACTGACTCATCAGGCGCGCAAAGGGTTACCTTCCTCCAGCAGAACACTCAGGTGCGCGGCCGCTGCTGACCACCAGAGGGCGCAGCGGGAACGGGATTATCCACTGGAGTGAGCACCTCTTAATTAGGGACAGTGTGTATCTGCATGAGGACTTAAGGGCACAAGAAGCCGCACGTTGGCATTCAAGGCGTTAACATGACCCTGAACTGTGCTACTGAGACGCCTGTTGTGTAATGCAAGGCCAGCCTGGATGTTAAGGGGTAAACTGTCCAATGTGGATCAGCTGTTGACTGATGAACATGTACTTCCAGCTGTCTGAGCCTAGAGCTGCCATTATACCCCCTTCTACCTTCTGGGCAGATTTGTCAGGAGGGGGGGGTATGCTTATTTTTGCAAAAAAAAAAAACTAAAAAGAGGAAATTAATGTATAAATATCTATTTTTGCACTGTTCTTGGCATTTATTACGTAAATATTTACATTTAAACTACTTAAAATAAACACATTGCAAAGTTTTTCCTGAGATCCGGTGTAGTTCATAAAGTAACAAGCTGGCTTGTAGGATATTCTGTTTCTAGAAGAGCATTTGCACACACCTGGGCAGGCTGCATTCAAAGGCTGGTCCTTTAGGATAAGGTCACTTCTCCTTATGGAAGGGTCTCTGCTTTGTGTATAGGACCGAAGTTCCTAAACGCTGCCATTACAGTCCAGGTTTTAAGGATATCCATGCTTAACCCAGATGGTTAAGTCAAGTTGACTGAGGTGCTAATTAGGTCTTCTGTGCTTAAACATGGATATTTTCAATATCTGGACCGTAATGGCTGAGTGTGGAAACCTCTGTCATCGGAGATAACTTGTTTGAAATGATTGGCGGTTATCGCTACTGCTGTCCTTGCGGGATCTATTTAGAACAAAATGGATATTGCTGTTTAAAAAGAGAGCCTGCTTCCATATGGACTGTTAATAATCGTGGCATTGTCGCTATTAATACTGGGACCCTAAATCTTCACGGTAAAGGATGTATTACTTTTTATTTGTGCACTCTAAACATTCTTACAAAGTCTAGAGCCAATTCAGGGGTGGGAGCAGAGCAAAAAAAAAAAGTAACTCTGCACCTGGATAGACCATGATGCATTGCAAGGGGGCCAAATACACTTTATATTCTCCGCCGCGTGCAGGGTAAATCCTGGCGGCTGTTGCATGTAGCTCACAAATATTCAGCTCTTCCCAAATCTCTGCACATTTTACATCTGCCCCCTTTGCAGTACAACATGGTTTTGCCAAGGTGCAGATTTGACCCTTTTTGCTTTGCTCCCATGTATTTGGTCCTTTACAGTCTGATTGTTACATTTCTGAACATTCTGCAGGGGTTTTGTGGGTTGTGGGGGTATAAATTGTGCAGAGCTTTTGGGGGAGGGGCGTGTCCTTGCTGTTGCTGCCCAGAATTTGTGGGCTGCATGCAGAAGCAGCCAGTATTTATACTGCATGTAAACATTAAACGTAGTTGCACCCTTTGTATTGCAACATGGTTTGTTCCAGGAGCAAATTGCTCATTTAAAAAAAAAAAAAGTTCTGTATGCAGCTTATTGAGGGGGGTATGTGAAGACCCTTAATATGTTGTGTCGCAGAGTAAAATATCCCTGGCCTTGAGCATCATTTGGATCATAGCGTTACCGTCCACCAGTCCCGTTTTGCATTCAGTCTAGGCCACAGCACGGTACGTAGATCCCAATATCCAGATTGTTTTTCCTCTTGCTAATAGTTTACTGTGTGGATTTGTCTGTGACTGTTCATAGGAACATTAGACGGGGAATTTTGTGGTCACACATAGCGTCTGTACATTACATAGCAAGCTGCTGATTAATGATCTAATTAACCTGATATTGGTAATACATCAGGACTAACGATATGTTCATTCCTTACATAAATATACAATGTGATCAATGTGACAATACACAGCATAGGAAACATAACAATAGAGGGGGTTGGGGGGAGGTACGGGATGTACCCGTGTTTGCTGTGATGCTTATTATGCATTTTGTTTGCGAAGGGGGGGGTTGCATTATAAAAGTAAAAAATTAGTGGCGTTTTCACCTTCCTCCAACTTTTATAAAGTAGATCGCTCAATTCTTTTTATCTGTGCATTTCAGCAAGGGTTTAAAGAATCAGGCAGAGTTGCCCTTGGATAATACAATGTTCTGCATTGAATACAATTGTGTATAAGGGCCAGCTTGGTTTAGTAAAAGTTGTAGGAGGATGTATATAAAGCCATGAACTAACGTCGTCTGGGAGCAGGGCAGAATTATAGGAGGGGCGGTCGCCTAGGGGCCCCCACATTGCCGCAAATGTCCTGGGCCACTCTGGTCATCTGATGGTCGATGTTTGCCGACCATCTATGGTTTTTCTTGTGATAGTGTTTTTACCATTCAATGGCGGCATTCCGATGTTTGATGCCATCAAATGGTAAGGATTTGATGGTGTAATGGTTAGAGCTGTTCTGTTCCTGCCTGCAGCTCTCGGCATCGGGCATCGTGCCACCCCATCCCCAGTGCTGTCCCCAGTCAGCCACGAAATAGGGTGATTGCGCATGTCAAATTTAAGTGTTTTCATTTAATAATTTTAATGCGATGGTTACTTCCATCGCATCGAAAGTTTTGATGGTGGACTTCCAATGCCCATACCTACTACACAGATGGACCGTGGCTGACTCTTTAGCCCCGCCCCCTTGCTGACATAATGCCTCAAGTTGTGGTTATATGGGTAGGGGGCGGAGCCTAATGCCATGAATTGCCCGCACCCATCAGATGCCTGATGCTACCGCTGCAAGTCTGCAACAAGTAGTGTGTGTGCGCTCTCTAGGCCTGATTCAGCTTTGGGAATAGAGGGCCTGATTCAGACCCACTCGCAAGCGGGTCGATGGCGGCCCAGTGCACACGCGAGCCCAAAAAGCACTCGCTCCGGGGCTCACTACAAAAGGGGCGGCTGTCGATGTTGATCGACAGCTCGCCCCATTTTGTAGGCGTGGCCGGCTTCACAAACGGAGGCATTCCCAAGCGAACACCTGCCATTTGTGGGCGGCCCCACTGACATCACCAGTGATGTCAGTGAGAGAGCTTCCGGCTCGATTTGAGCCAGACGCTCTCTGGGGCTTGCGGCCACGAGACCCTACCACAAGGGTCTCGTCGCAAGCCTGATGGTCGCGATGGTCTTGACCATCGCGACCATCATCATGGCCGCTCACTATAGCTGTGGGTGGTTACCCACAGCTATGTGAGCGGCCCGGAGGCCACTCCTAAAAAAAACAGCGCCCGCCCTGATTCAGAGTGAGCGCTCGCTTTTTGCGAGCGCCTCTCAATCAGGCCCAGAGTGAGAATTAGCACTTAACTGTGTACCTGGACAAACCATGTTGCAATGCAAGTGGTGTAAACACCTACATTTTGTTTGCATGTGGGGTAAATACTGGCTGTTTTTGTATGCACAGCTTTATTATTACACTGCACTTTAGATCTCAATTTGGATAACTCGCTCCCAAATCAAAATCTCTTTGCACATTTTAAATCTGCCCCCCCCCCCTGCAGTGCAGCATGGTTTCCCCAAGATGATCAGTTAAGTGCTAAATCTCACTCTATTCCCAAAGCTGAATCAGGCCCTCTGTCCCTTCCTCCCATCTATCTCTGTCTCTCTCTCCTCCCTCCCATTCTCTCTCTCTCGCGCTGTCTCTCACGTGCTAGCAAGTTTAGATACAGATCTCTCACCTGAGATTGCATTGTTTTCTCTCTGCCTAACTCCCCCGAGCAAGCAGCCTGCAAGAAGGCTGCTTGTGTGTTGTACCTGTAAAAAACGGTTAATATTTTAAAAAAAATAATTATGCAGCTGCCCCCCTCCGCTCCCCCCCCCCACAAAAAAAAAAAAGCTTAACCAGCCCCGAACTGCTGCTCAGCCAGTGCTGGTTCCTAAAAATACGGGTAGGGTTACCCCGTATGTATTTTGGGAACCAGCACTGGGCTGCTGAGCCTGTCTTGGTTTTAAAAATTGTCAGGAAAAAATTGTATAAGGGTCCCCCTATTTTTAAAACCAGCATGGACTCAAACCCGGCCCGGCACTTGTAGTTCCAAAGTAGTTAAAAAACCACAACACACACACACACACACACTTTAGAAAGTACTGTAGAACTTTATTACACACACCTACCCCACTCACATATACTTACCTGCTGCCTGATGATCTTCACAGGTACTCTCATTGGATCTCTACTTGGAGAACTAGACCGATCATCGGGTGTATGTAATAAAGTTCTACTTTCTACGGTGTGTGTGTGTGTTGTGGTTTATTAACTTTTTATTAAAGCGAGGGTAGGGGTGCCGGCCGCCTGCTGGCACTTGTAGTTCCACAAAATTCCAAAGGGCAGGCATGCTGGCACCTGCTGTTCCACTGTAAAAAAAACAATCGTTTCTAATTTTTGACACTATTATTACCCCATACCCAATGCTCCAGGGGTGCGGGGAAGAGCCCCTGGCTTCAGACTAAGCCTGGGGTGCTTGGGAGAAGGGGGACCCTTTTATTGAGGGGGGTACCCACCTCCCCTGAGATCCCCAGCATAGGCTAACCAGCTTGGAGTGTTAATGCTTTGGCCGGGGAGACTCGATGATAGGGTCCCTTGGCTGTGGCATTCACCCTGGCTGGATTTGAGTCTGGCGCTGGTTTATAAAATTGGGAAACCCCCTACACATTTTTTTCCCCCTATATTTCTAACCAGGACTGGTCAGCAGCCAGGTGCTGGTTTCTAAAATATGGGGGAACCCTACACGTTTTTTTTCCTCCCATATTTTTTGGAATCAGGACTGGCTAAGGCGCCCGGGACTGGTTATGCTTTTTTTGGAGAAGGGGGGGTGGGGCGACCCAACATTTTTTTTTATTTTTTTTAAATTAACCTTTTAGAGAAGGTTACCATGCAGACACATACACAAATCACACTGATCTGTGTATGTTTCTGTCAAACTCACACCTCAGGAGGTGGTCTATTTAAAACTTCTATTTAGCTGCGAGTTTGATACAATTACACACGAGATTGTCATCTTGTTTCTTATGGGGCACACATCCACTAGCAGACATAGAAACGACTGCACGATTACGACATTGTAATCGTGCAGATGTTTTACAGTCTGGTGCTGTGCCTACCCTGAACGTTCAGTCATTCAATGCAGGCACATCAATCATCCCCTAACATGCTCAACCTGACGTTATCGTCAGGTTGACTAGCATGTTTTGGCGATGATTGATGTCGGAAACGACCAGCGGCAGCACGCAGCGCTGGTCATTTCTGTCCCCGATGTGTGCCCAATTACTGAACGATTGCATGATTCTTTTTCTCTTCTTTGATATCATTTGGTCACATCTTGGTAGGATGGCCACGTGGTTTGTTATTCAGACCTCTAGTTTGCCACTCAGGATGCTCCCCTCAGACGGCGGATTCTCCTTTATGTACAGGAGCGTCCCCCACTCCTGTGGTTAACTGCTTTGGGAAATCCCCAAGGTTACCTATGGACCTCCTATGGAACCTGAAGTAGAAAATAAGAGATCTGGTAAGAACTTACCCTCGTTATCTCTATTTCGACGAGGTCCATAGGGTCCACAGGGTGCCCGCCCTGACGCGCCTGTGTTTCACATGGGCTTCGCTCTGGTCACCGGTTTTTCCATCTCCTTCTGTGTGAGAATGTAATACATGAGTGTTCCAGACTTCCTTCCCTATCTCTCCTCCTCTGGCTTGTTACGTAACTGAGGAGCTCCCGGCCTGGGGGCGGGGTATAGGGGAAGGCCCTGTGCATCCCGGGAGAAGAATTTAACTGCGTGATGCCCAGATGACCTTGCATCACCTATACCCCAAGGTTACCTGTGGACCCTATGGACCTCGTAGAAATAGAGATAACGAGGGTAAGTTCTTACCATATCTCTTATTTTTTATCGGTTTTACGTGTCGTATTTAACAGGGCAATAATAGTAAGTGCAAAATCAGGCTTGTTTTACATTTAATATCATTGCCCTTTTAAACCTGGCAGGCAAAACTGGCAAAGAATCCGGTGTTTAGAAAATCCACCGCTTAGTAAATATACCCCATAGTCTTGTTCTATACTCTCCTACGTTGCAGGGTATGGTCTCTGTTACAGATCCCTGTACAGCAGGTCTCTCTGCGTCCGTTACATAGATATAACCGTAATACATTTCTGGGGTGATGTCAAAATCTTCCAGCACAAAAACCAGACTCCGTGTAGGGGTCTGTTCTGTATCAATGTGAATTGCTGGGGATATTTATTACTGCGCTGTTACACCTGCTCTACCCCTGAAGCCTTTGATGTTTAACCTGTGGACACCTTGAGTTCTACAAAATATGATGAGAATATACGAGATTCCCTGGTTACTGGCTGTGCCGGATTATTAGGCTTTAATCAGTCTGGGCTCAGATTTTGCTGGAACAACTGCACCTGACGTGCGTCCAGGGCTTCCGTTTATGGGCTGTTTATTTGGTACATTCGAGTGACTGACATGTCTGTCCTTCAGAATAATAGCACTTGGTAGGATGAAGTCACTTTCACTTTTCCCTTTATCCCCCTTACATAAGAGGAATCATGTTAGTAAGACATGTACACAAGTTGTTACTAGAAACTTTATGCAGATATAATAATAAATATAATTATTTCTATAAGGCGTAACATTCCCCAAAGTAATGTGTCCCGATTAGTGAAATCTCTGGAGTTATTTTAATTGCCAAGAAATCCACGTTATAGAAATGTATAATATAAGATATGGCACTATTGTAAGCTCCAGACACTATCGGAAACCGCAACTTTTCCTAGCGACGGGACACTGCGGCCCCGCCTCCTGCTCTACAGTGCCGGTAATCTCAGCATTGTGCAGTGCGGCCATTACCATGATGATGCAATCGCACAGGCACACCCCCTGCCGTGCCCCCTTATGGAGCGCTACGCCCCCCCACTATGCCAACTGACCATCCCCTCCCATAGGGGCAGCCAGAATGTCGGCAAGCCAGTGAAAGTTCTATGTACAAGCGAGAAATACATTTTAAATGAGACTCTTAATTGCATGTAAATAACACACAGAAACATTTTTCTGATTTCTTTTAATGAAATTAGTGTATAATATAATTAGGGATGTGCAGGCTCGGATAGGTTCGAGTTTGCACGTGGAGTTCGGATTTTTCCCTCCAAAAAAACGGAACTCAGAACGAGGCAAAACGTCATCTTACATGGACGAACATCATCATTCCTGGACTTTTGCCCAGGAATGATGATGTTCGTCCATGTAAGATGACGTTTTGCCTCGTTCTGAGTTCCGTTTTTTTGGAGGGAAAAATCCGAACTCCACGTGCAAACTCGAACCTATCCGAGCCTGCACATCCCTAAATATAATATAGATGCGTCTGAGCAAAGGGCAGGAACAGTACGTTCTCGCCGACTGTCCCGGAATGTCTGGGAGACTTACACATTGGAAGTTCTGCCGTTCTCCCAGAGGGTAGGCTGCCCTGCTTTTAGACCCCACCCTGTTCCCTGCGAATGGCATTAAGGCCCCGCCTCCCACCCCACAATCACTCCCCCCCCCCTCATGGTCCTCCCACCTCTGGGATTTCCTATATCACAGTCTCCCTATCACTTTGCTTGTACGTACGTTACCGCTAAAGAGGTTTCCGATTGCTATATGAAGGATTGTGTAAATGAACAGGCGCCATAACACCGATCCACACACAATACAGTGCGTAAAATACTTGTAATGCAGCAGCTGTATGAGTCCTGTGGCAGCCACGCCTCGTGCCTCTGAGGCTCTGCTGGGTCAGTGCATTGGACTTCAGGGCAGTACGCCAGGTGTGGTAACATGGGGTAAACTAAACTCTACCTCACTAAGGGGACTATTTATTAATTAATTCTGCTGTTAAAATATGTGGAAACTCCTGTTTCCGCATTTTTAAAGGCAGAATTAAGGGTCACTGATGTATCAACATAGGAAGCAGGAGGTATAGGAGATGGGCTGCGGTCAATATCCCGGCAAGTGAGAGACCGGTGCTGAGAGTAACAGCACCGGAATCCCAACACCTGTCATAATCCCAGTGCTGGCATCTCGAAGGTAAATAGTGGGGTTAGGGGTTAACAAGGGGAGGGTTAGGTTTGGGGAGGTTATGTTTGGGCACTAGAGTGGAAGGTTAGGTTTAGGGTGCGGGGGCAGGTTAGGTTTAGGCACTAGGGTGGAGGGTTAGGTTTAGGGTGCGTGGGGGAGGTTATGTTTGGGCACTAGGGTGCTTTGTGCTGTAGGACAGACCTGTTGCACCTCTATTATCACACTCTATGTTGATGGCTTCATCCTGTTCTAGAAGACCCAAATCACATAAAGTCTCCATTACGTATAAGGCTTCCTTGGCTGTTGGTGATATGGCTTTTGTTCATTTTGTGCCTTTGTCAATGGGAGTATTTACTGGCTTTACATCTGACATTGCATCAATAAAACCTTGTGGATCAGCTGAGACAGTTCTGTTAGTCAAGGTTTGCTAGATTCTCCAGCCTGACAGGTGATGTGGAGGCCCTAAGTCTTTACACTTCACCTTCTGCTCTAATGAACGCTAGAACTAGTAGCAGATCATCCACATACACAACAATAATGATCAGTCTCTGCTCCGATGTTTTGTGGTATAGACAGCGATTAGTCTAATGGGCCTGATTCATTAAGCACCGCTATTGCGATCGCAGCTCCGTAATCGCACGCAGGTCCGCTGCGAAAATATGCTAATGTTGGCTATCGCAATGCCGTCGCACTGCCAGCATAGAGACTCCCACTGCCTCCCACTACCGCTATCCCACAGCCGTAATAACTTGCAATCCTTCACAAACATCGAGTACCATCGGCCCCTCACGCAGAATTACAGCAGCCCTGACCTTACTTAGACATTGCTAACCTCGTAGCACGCAGTAAGTGCTCAAGCTGCCATCGCAGTGGCTAATTTATGCACGCCCATGCAACAGCATTCAAACGCACTTGCAATCCTGCGTTTCGCCGACGACTCCCCCATAACCCTCGCCAAACACTCACTTCCTGTCAATCACTCTGCGATGGGTTTGCGTAGTCTCTGCGATTGCAGCACGATTGCAGTGGAGCCTTCGCGCACCTGCATTGCAATGCTTGCGGAGTACGCAACGGTCGGCCGTCTGCGTGTATAATCGCCATTGGCGATCGGTAATGAATCAGGCCCCTCGTTCCCTCCACCTAATTTCTCCATCTAAGGATAAAATTCTCACTAATAATTATGTTATAAAGGGCTGTATCTGTGAGCGCTGTGTCTTTCATTTATTTTGCATCCTCCACCGTCTGTATGAAATTCTGCACTCTCCACTGATAATACGGTTTATTCTATTTCCTAATATGGTTAATAAATTCTGCAGCTGATATCAGGATTGGCACACAGCTCCCCCTGCAGGTCACACTGCAAACTGCTAGGTGGAACTTATAACTCATTTTAAAGTGTATAATATTTCTTACATTTCTGCTAATGATCACCTGATTGAGACTGTTTGCTGTATGGCTGATAAGGGTCTGTGATTCCCCCTGTGCTCCTTTTCCTAAGGTGCATCATTTTGTTTTTATACAATTCTCTGCATGCATTCTAAATGATCTATAATTTAATGTATTCTGTATGTGGTTATGGGGGAGATGTATCAAACCTTGGAGAGAAAGTACCAACCAATCAGCTTCTGTCTCTCTACAAGGTTTGATACATCTCCACCACTGTGTATTTTACTACTTCTATGTCTTATGCTGGGTACACACTGGCCGACATAATAGCCGTTCAATTGAACGGCCGATATATCGTGTGCCCGTCAGCCAGTGTGTACCAGCGATATATATGTCTGTGAACGACAAAGTTCACAGACATAATGGTGCCCAATACATGCACCGTGCTGTGTGCATCATCAGTCAGAGCACCCGCCCGTACACTTGCTGTAGAGGCCGAAGATGATTGACAGCTCAACTGGGCTGGGCACATGTAATGTCGATCACGACGCATTGGGTGTTTGCACTTACCAATCAGCGGCCAGTGAGCTAATTCGTCCTCCTAGTTTGTATCCAGCATTACTTCCAGACAAGGCTTCTAAATCTAGAGCACCGCACAGCATCCTCAGTCTCTCCATATACGAAATGCACAGCTTCCTCATTCCCTCCATCTAGAGCACCACACAGCATCCTCATTCTCTCCATCTAGAGCACCGCACAGCATCCTCATTCTCTCCATCTAGAGAACCGCACAGCATCCTCATTCCCTCCATCTACAGCACCGCACAGCATCCTCATTCTCTCCATCTAGAGCACCGCACAGCATCCTCAGTCTCTCCATCTATCTAGAGCACCGCGCAGCTTCCTCATTCCCTCCATCTAAAGCACCACATAGCATCCTCATTACTCCGTTTAGAGCACCACGCAGCATCCTCAGTCTCTCCATCTAGAGCACCACACAGCTTCCTCATTCACTCCATCTAGAGCACCGCACAGCATCCTCATTCACTCCATCTAAAGCACCACACAGCTTCCTCATTCACTCCATCTAGAGCACCGCACAGCATCCTCATTCTCTCCATCTAGAGCACCGCGCAGCATCCTCATTCTCTCCATCTAGAGCACCGCGCAGCATCATCAGTCTCTCCATCTAGAGCACCACACAGCATCCTCATTACTCCATCTAGAGCACCACACAGCATGCTCATTCCCTCCATCTAGAGCACCGCACAGCATCCCCAGTCTCTCCATCTATCTAGAGCACCGCGCAGCTTCCTCATTACCTCCATCTAAAGCACCACATAGCATCCTCATTACTCCATGTAGAGCACCACACAGTATCCTCAGTCTCTCCATCTAGATCACCACACAGCTTCCTCATTCACTCCATCTAGAGCACCGCACAGCATCCTCATTCCCTCCATCTAAAGCACCACACAGCTTCCTCATTCACTCCATCTAGAGCACCGCACAGCATCCTCATTCTATCCATCTAGAGCACAGCACAGCATCCTCATTCACTCCATCTAGAGCACAGCACAGCATCCTCATTCTGTCCATCTAGAGCACAGCACAGCATCCTCATTCACTCCATCTAGAGCACAGCACAGCATCCTCATTCACTCCATCTAGAGCACCGCACAGTATCTTCAGTCTCTCCATCTAGAGCACCACGCAACTTCCTCAGTCTCTCCATATATTAAATGCACAGCATCCTCAGTCTCTCCATCTGGAGCACCGCACACCATCCTCATTCCCTCCATCTAAAGCACCACACAGCATCCTCAGTCTCTCCATCTAGAGCACCGCACAACATCCTCATTCCCTCCATCTAAAGCACCGCACAGCATCCTCAGTCTCTCCATATACGAAATGCACAGCTTCCTCATTCCCTCCATCTAAAGCACCACACAGCATCCTCATTCACTCCATCTAGAGCACCACACAGCATCCACATTCACTCCATCTAAAGCACCACACAGCATCCTCAGTCTCTCCATCTAGAGCACCGCACAGCATCCTCAGTCTCCATCTAGAGCACCGCACAGCATCCTCAGTCTCTCCATCTAGAGCACTGCACAGCATCCTCATTCTCTCCATCTAGAGCACGCCACAGCATCCTCAGTCTCCCCATCTAGAGCACCACACAGCATCCTCAGTCTCCCCATCTAGAGCACCGCACAGCCGCCTGCCCTTACACTTGCTGTAGAGGCTGCAGGTGATTGACAGCTCAACTGGGCTGGGCACATGTAATGTCGATCACGACGCATTGGGCCGATGATTGGTAATTGTGTTTGCACTTACCAATCGTCAGATAAGATGGTGGATCGGCCAGGGGGATAATCTGTCCTCCTACAGTGTACCCATTTTACTACCAGAGAAAGCCTCTAAATCTATAGCACCACACAGCATCCTCATTCACTCCATCAAGAGCACCACACAGCATCCTCGTTCCCTCCATCTAGAGCACCGCACAGCATCCTCAGTCTCTCCATATACGAAATGCACAGCGTCCTCATTCCTTCCATCTAAAGCACCACACAGCATCCTCATTCATTCCATCTAGAGCACCGTACAGCATCCTCATTCCCTCCATCAAGAGCTCAACACAGCTTCCACATTCCCTACATCTAGAGCAGCGCACAGCATCCTCAGTCTCTCAATATACGAAATGCACAGCTTCTTCATTCCCTCCATCTAAAGCACCACACAGCATCCTCATTCACTCCACCTAGAGCACCGCACAGGATCCTCATTCACTCCATCTAGAGCACCACACAGCATCCTCATTCACTCCCTCTAGTGCACCGCACAGCATCCTCAGTCTCTCCATCTAGAGCCCCGCAACTTCCTCATTCCCTCCATCTAGAGCACCACACAGCATCCTCAGTCTCTCCATCTAGAGCACCACACAGCATCCATAGTCTCTCCATCTAGAGCACCACACAGCATCCTCATTCACTCCGTATAGAGCACTGCACAGCATCCTCATTCTCTCCATCTAGAGCACCGCACAGCATCCTCAGTCTCTCCATCTAGAGCACCACGCAGCTTCCTCATTCCCTCCATCTAAAGCACCGCACAGCATCCTCATTCACTACATCTAGAGCACCGCACAGCATCCTCATTCTCTCCATCTAGAGCACCACACAGCATCCTCAGTCTCTCCATCTAGAGCACCGCACAGCATACTCAGTCTCTCCATATACGAAATGCACAGCTTCCTCAGTCTCTCCATCTAGAGCACCGCACAGCATACTCAGTCTCTCCATATACGAAATGCACAGCTTCCTCATTACCTCCATCTAAAGCACCGCACAGCATCCTCATTCACTCCATCTAGAGCACCGCACAGCATCCTCATTCTCTACATCTAGAGCACCACACAGTTTCCTCAGTCTCTCCATCTAGAACACCGCGCAGCTTCCTCATTCCCTCCATCTAGAGCAGCACACAGCATACTCAGTCTCTCAATGTACGAAATGCACAGCTTCCTCATTCCCTCCATCCCATCTAAAGCACCGCACAGCATCCTCATTCACTCCATCTAGAGCACCGTATAGCATCCTCAGTCTCTCCATCTAGAGCACCGCGCAGCTTCCTCATTCCATCCATCAAGAGCACCGCACAGCATCCTCAGTCTCTCCATCTAGAACACCATACAGTATCCTCATTCCCTCCATCTAGAGCACCGCACAGTATCCTCAGTGTCTCCATCAAGAGCACAACACATCTTCCTCACTCCCTCCATCTAGAGCAGTGCACAGTATCCTCAGTCTCTCCATGTACGAAATGCAGAGCCTCTTCATTCCCTCCATCTAATGCACCGCACAGCATCATCATTCTCTCCATCTAGAGCTCCGAACGGCATCCTCGGTCTCTCCATCTAGAGCACCACACAGCATCCTCGGTCTCTCCATCTGGAGCACCACACACCATCCTCAGTCTCTCCATCTGGAGCAACACACAGCATCCTCATTCTCTCCATCTAGAGCACCACACAGCATCCTCAGTCTCTCCATCTAGAGCACCGCGCAGCTTCCTCTTTCCCTCCATCTAGAGCACCGCACAGCATGCTCAGTCTTTCCATATACGAAATGCATAGTATCCTCATTCACTGCATCTAGAGCACTGCAAGGCATCCTCATTCAATCCATCTAGAGCACCGCACAGCATCCTCATTCACTCCATCTAGAGCATTGCTCAGCTAACTCAGTCTCTCCATATATGAAATACACAGCTTCCTCATTCCCTCCATCTAAAGCACCGGACAACATCCTCAGACTCTCCATATACGAAATGCACAGCTTCTTTTTATCCCTCCATCTAAGGCACCACACAGTTTCCTCATTCTCTCCATCTAGAGCACCGCACAGCATCCTCATTCTCTCCATCTAGAGCACCGCACAGCATCCTCAGTCTCTCCATCTAGAGCACCGCGCAGCTTCCTCATTCCCTCCATCTAAAGCACCACACAGCATCCTCAGTTTCTCCATCTAAAGCACCACACAGCTTCCTCATTCGCTCCATCTAAAGCACCGCACAGATTCCTCATTCACTCAATCTAGAGCACCACACAGCATCCTCAGTCTCTCCATGTAGAGCACCACACAGCATCCTCATTCCCTCCATATAGAGCACCACACAGCATCCTCAGTCTCTCCATGTAGAGCACCGCACAGCATCCTCATTCACTCCTTCTAGAGCACCACACAGCATCCTCATTCACTCCCTCTAGTGCACCGCACAGCATCCTCAGTCTCTCCATCTAAAGGAATACACAGCATCCTCATTCACTCCATCTAGAGCACCGCACAGCATCCTCATTCACTCAATCTAGAGCACCACACAGCATCCTCAGTCTCTACATCTAGAGCACCACACAGCATCCTCATTCACTCCGTCTACAGCACCGCACAGCATTCTCAGTCTCTCCATTTAGAGCACCACGCAGCATCCTCATTCCCTCCATCTAGAGCACAGCACACATCCTCAGTCTCTCCATATACGAAATGCATAGCTTCCTCATTCCCTCCATCTAAAGCACCGCACAGTATCCTCATTCACTCCATCTAGAGGACCACAAAGCATCCTCATTCTCTCCATCTAGCGCACCACATAGTATCCTCAGTCTCTCCATCTAGAACACCGTGCAGCTTCCTCATTCCCTCCATATAGAGCACCACACAGCATCCTCAGTCTCTCCATGTAGAGCACCGCACAGCATCCTCATTCACTCCTTCTAGAGCACCACACAGCATCCTCATTCACTCCCTCTAGTGCACCGCACAGCATCCTCAGTCTCTCCATCTAAAGGAATACACAGCATCCTCATTCACTCCATCTAGAGCACCGCACAGCATCCTCATTCACTCAATCTAGAGCACCACACAGCATCCTCAGTCTCTACATCTAGAGCACCACACAGCATCCTCATTCACTCCGTCTACAGCACCGCACAGCATTCTCAGTCTCTCCATTTAGAGCACCACGCAGCATCCTCATTCCCTCCATCTAGAGCACCACACAGCATCCTCAGTCTCTCCATATACGAAATGCACAGCTTCCTTGTTCCCTCCATCTAAAGCACCGCATAGCATCCTCATTCACTCCATCTAGAGCACCGCACAGCATCCTCAGTCTCTCAATGTACGAAATGCACATCTTCCTCATTCCCTCCATCCCATCTAAAGCACCGCACAGCATCTTCATTCACTCCATCTAGAGCACCGTATAGCATCCTCATTCACTCCATCTAGAGCAACGCACAGCATCCTCAGTCTCTCCATTTAGAGCACCACGCAGCTTCCTCATTCCCTCAATCTAGACCACCGCACAGTATCCTCAGTCTCTCCATATACGAAATGCAAAGCTTCCTCATTCCCTCCATCTAAAGAACCACACAGCATCCTCAGTCACTCCATCTAGAGCACCGCACAGCATCCTCATACACTCCATTTAGAGCACCACGAAGATTCCTCATTCCCTCCATATAGAGCACCACACAGCATCCTCAGTCTCTCCATGTAGAGGATGCTGTGCGGTGCTCTACATGGAGAGACTGAGGATGCTGTGTGGTGCTCTATATGGAGGGAATGAGGAATCTGCGCGGTGCTCTAAATGGAGTGTATGAGGATGCTGTGTGGTGCTCTAGATGGAGTGAATGAGGATGCTGTGTGGTTCTTTAGATGGAGGGAATGAGGAAGCTTTGCATTTCGTATATGGAGAGACTGAGGATCCTCAGCATCCTCAGTCTCTCCAACTAGAGCACCGTACAGCATCCTCATTCCCTCCATCTAGAGCACTGCACAGCATCCTCAGTGTATCCATCAAGAGCACAATACATCTTCCTCACTCCCTCCATCTAGAGCAGCGCACAGTATCCTCAATCTCTCCATGTACGGAATGCAGAGCTTCTTCATTCCCTCCATCTAAAGCACCACACAGCATCCTCATTCACTCCATCTAGAGCACCGCACAGCACAGCATCCTCATTCACTCCCTCTAGAGCACCACACAGCATCCTCATTCACTCCCTCTAGTGCACCGCACAGCATCCTCAGTCTCTCCATCTAGAGCACCGCAAAGCATCCTCAGTCTCTCCATCAAGAGCTCAAGACAGCATCCTCAGTCTCTCCATCTAGAGCACCGCGTAGTTTCCTCATTCCCTCCATCTAGAGCTCCGCACAGCATCCTCAGTCTCTCCATATACGAAATGCACAGCTTCCTCATTCACTCCATCTAGAGCACAGCACAGCATCCTCATTTATTCCATCTAGAGCACCGTACAGCATCCTCATTCCCTCCATCTAGAGCACCTGCACAGCATCCTCAGTCTCTCCATCAAGAGCTCAACACAGCTTCCTCAGTCCCTCCATCTAGAGCAGCGCACAGAATCCTCAGTCTCTCCATATACGAAATGCACAGCTTCTTCATTCCCTCCAGGTAAAGCACCACACAGCATCCTCATTCACTCCATCTAGAGCACCGCACAGCATCCTCATTCACTCCATCTAGAGCACCACACAGCATCCTCATTCACTCCCTCAAGTGCACCGCACAGCATCTTCAGTCTCTCCATCTAGAGCACTGCACAGCTATCTCATTCACTCCATCTAAAGCGCCACACAGCATCCTCATTCACTCCATCTAGAGCACCGCACAGCATCCTCATTCTCTCCATCTAGAGCACCACACAGTATCCTCAGTCTCTCCATCTAGAGTACAACGCAACTTCCTCATTCCCTCCATCTAGAGCACCGCACAGCTTCCTCATTCCCTCCTTCCCATCTAAAGCACCACACAGCATCCTTATTCACTCCATCCAGAGCACCGCACACCTTCCTCGTTCCCTCCATCTAGAGCACCGCACAGCATCCTCAGTCTCTCCATATATGAAATGCACAGCGTCCTCATTCCCTCCATCTAAAGCACCGCACAGCATCCTCATTCACTCCATCTAGAGCACCGCACAGCATCCTCATTCACTCCATCTAGAGCACCGCACAGCATCCTCAGTCTCTCCATCTAGAGCAACGTGCAGCTTCCTCAGTCTCTCCATATATGATATGCACAGCATCCTCAGTCTCTCCATCTAGAGCACCGCACAGCATACTCAGTATCTCCATATACGAAATGCACAGCTTCCTCATTCCCTCCATCTAAAGCACCACACAGCATCCTCATTCACTGCATCTAGAGCACCGCACAACATCCTCAGTCTCTCCATCTAGAGCACCACGCAGCTTCTTCAGTCTCTCAATATATGAAATGCACAGCTTCCTCATTCCCTCCATCTAAAGCGCCGCGCAGCTTCCTCCTTCCCTCCATCCAGGGCACCGCACAGTATCCTCAGTCTCTCCATATACGAAATGCACAGCTTCTCATTCCCTCCATCTAAGGCACCACACAGCTTCCTCATTCACTCCATCTAGAGCACCGCACAGCATCCTCAGTCTCTCCATCTAGAGCACAACACAGCTTCCTCATTCCCTCCATCTAGAGTACCGCGCATCTTCCTCATTCCCTCCATCTAGAGCACCACACAGCTTCCTCAGTCTCTCCATATACAAAATGCACAGGTTCTTCATTCCCTCCATCTAAAGCGCCGCACAGCTTCCTCATTCCCTCCATCTAAAGCACCGCACAGCATCCTCATTCACTCCATCTAGAGCACCGTGCAGCTTTCTCATTCCCTCCATCTAGAGCACTAGACAGCATCCTCAGTCTCTCCATATACGAAATGCACAGCTTCTTCATTCCCTCCATCTGAAGCAACGCACAGCATCCTCAGTCTCTCCATCTAGAGGACCGCACATCATCCTCATTCCCTCCATCTAAAGCACCGCACAGTATCCTCTGTCTCTCAATCTAGAGCACCGCACAGCATCCTCAGTCTCTCCATCTAGAGCACCGCACAGCAAACTCAGTCTCTCCATATATGACATGCACAGCTTCCTCATTCCCTCCATCTAAAGCACCGCACAGCATCCTCATTCCCTCCCTCTAGAGCACCACACAGTATCCTCAGTCTCTCCATCAAGAACACCGCGCAACTTCCTCACTCCCTTCATCTGGAGCACCGCACAACTTCCTCATACCCTCCATCCCATCTAAAGCACCACACAGCATCCTCATTCACTCCATCTAGAGCACAACACAGCATCCTCAGTCTCTCCATCTAGAGCACAACACAGCATCCTTGTTCCCTCCATCTAGAGCACCGCACAGCATCCTCAGTCTCTCCATATACAAAATGCACAGCATCCTCATTCCCTACATCTAAAGCACCACACAGCATCCTCATTCACTCCATCTAGAGCACCGCACAGCATCCTCATTCATTCCTTCTAGAGCACCGTACAGCATCCTCAGTCTCTCCATCAAGAGCTCAAAACAGCTTCCTCAGTCCCTCCATCTAGAGCAGCGCACAGAATCCTCAGTCTCTCCATATACGAAATGCACAGCTTCTTCATTCCCTCCAACTAAAGCACCACACAGCATCCTCATTCACTCCATCTAGAGCACCGCACAGCATCCTCATTACTCCATCTAGAGCACCACACAGCATCCTCATTCACTCCCTCTAGTGCACCGCACACATCTTCAGTCTCTCCATCTAGAGCAATGCACAGCTTCCTCATTTACTCCATCTAGAGCACCGCACAGCATCCTCATTCACTCCATCTAGAGCACCGCACAGCATCCTCATTCACTCCGTCTAGAGCACTGCACAGCATTCTCAGTTGCCAAATCTAGAGCACCGCACAGCATCCTCATTCTCTCCATCTAGAGCACCACACAGCATCCTCATTCACTCCGTCTAGAGCACTGCACAGCATCCTCATTCTCTCCATCTAGAGCACCGCACAGCATCCTCAGTCTCTCCATCTAGAGCACTGCGCAGCTTCCTCATTCCCTCCATCTAGAGCACCGCACAGCATCCTCAGTCTCTCCATATACGAAATCCACAGCTTCCTCATTCCCTCCATCTAAAGCACAGCACATAATCCTCATTCACTCCATCCAGAGAACCCTGCACAGCATCCTCATTCTCTCCATCTAGAGCACCACACAGTATCCTCAGTCCCTCCATCTAGAGCACCACGCAACTTCCTCATTCCCTCCATCTAGAGCACCGCACAGCTTCCTCATTCCCTCCTTCCCGTCTAAAGCACCACACAGCATCCTCATTCACTCCATCTAGAGCACCACACACATCCTCAGTCTCTCCATCTGGAGCACCGCACAACTTCCTCGTTCCCTCCATCTAGAGCACCGCATAGCATCCTCAGTCTCTAAATATATGAAATGCACAGCGTCCTCATTCCCTCCATCTAAAGCACCGCACAGCATCCATATTCACTCCATCTAGAGCACCGCACAGCATCCTCAGTCTCTCCATCTAGAGCACTGCACAGCATACTCAGTCTCTCCATATACGAAATGCACAGCTTCCTCGTTCCCTCCATCTAAAGCACCGCATAGCATCCTCATTCACTCCATCTAGAGCACCGCACAGCTTCCTCATTCTCTCCATCTAGAGCACCACACAGTTTCCTCAGTCTCTCCATCTAGAACACCGCGCAGATTCCTCATTCCCTCCATCTAGAGCACCACTCAGCATCCTCAGTCTCTCAATGTACGAAATGCACATCTTCCTCATTCCCTCCATCCCATCTAAAGCACCGCACAGCATCTTCATTCACTCCATCTAGAGCACCGTATAGCATCCTCATTCACTCCATCTAGAGCAACGCACAGCATCCTCAGTCTCTCCATCTAGAGCACCGTGCAGCTTCCTCATTCCCTCCATCTAGAGCACCGCACAGTATCCTCAGTCTCTCCATATACGAAATGCAAAGCTTCCTCATTCCCTCGATCTAAAGAACCACACAGCATCCTCATTCACTCCATCTAGAGCACCGCACAGCATCCTCATACACTCCATTTAGAGCACCGCGCAGATTCCTCATTCCCTCCATCAAGAGCACCGCACAGCATCCTCAGTCTCTCCATCTAGAGCACCGTACAGAATCCTCATTCCCTCCATCTAGAGCACCGCACAGCATCCTCAGTGTATCCATCAAGAGCACAATACATCTTCCTCACTCCCTCCATCTAGAGCAGCGCACAGTATCCTCAATCTCTCCATGTACGAAATGCAGAGCTTCTTCATTCCCTCCATCTAAAGCACCACACAGCATCCTCATTCACTCACTCTAGAGCACCGCACAGCACAGCATCCTTATTCACTCCCTCTAGAGCACCACACAGCATCCTCAGTCTCTCCAGCTAGAGCACCGCAAAGCATCCTCAGTCTCTCCATCTAGAGCACTGCACAGCATCCTCATTCACTCCATCTAGAGCACCGCACAGCATCCTCAATCTCTCCATCTAGAACACCGCACAGCATCCTCAGTCTATCCATCAAGAGCGCCGCACAGTATCCTCAGTCTCTCCATCTAGAGCACCGCACAGCATCCTCATTCATTCTATCTAGAGCACTGCACAGCATCCTAAGTTGCCAAATCTAGAACACCGCACAGCATCCTCAATCATTCCATCTAGAGCACTGTACAGCACCCTCAGTCTCCCCATCAAGAGCGCCGCACAGTATCCTCAGTCTCTCCATCTAGAGCACCGCACAGCATCCTCATTCATTCTATCTAGAGCACTGCACAGCATCCTAAGTTGCCAAATCTAGAACACCGCACAGCATCCTCAATCATTCCATCTAGAGCACTGTACAGCACCCTCAGTCTCCCCATCTAGAGCACCGCACAGCAACCTCAGTCTCTCCATCTAGAGCACCGCACAGCATCCTCATTCACTCCATCTAGAGCACTGCACAGCATCCTCAGTTGCCAAATCTAGAGCACCGCACAGCATCCTCATTCCCTCCATCTAGAGCACCGCACAGCATCCTCAGTCTCTCCATCAAGAGCTCAACACAGCTTCCTCATTCCCTCCATCTAGAGCAGCGCACAGAATCCTCAGTCTCTCCATATACGATATACAGAGTTTCTTCATTCCCTCCATCTAAAGCACCACACAGCATCCTCATTCACTACATCTAGAGCACCGCACAGCATCCTCATTCTCTCCATCTAGAGCACCACACAGCATCCTCAGTCTCTCCATGTAGAGCACCACACAGCATCCTCATTCCCTCCATATAGAGCACCACACAGCATCCTCAGTCTCTCCATGTAGAGCACCGCACAGCATCCTCATTCACTCCTTCTAGAGCACCACACAGCATCCTCATTCACTCCCTCTAGTGCACCGCACAGCATACTCAGTCTCTCCATCTAAAGGAATACACAGCATCCTCATTCACTCCATCTAGAGCACCGCACAGCATCCTCATTCACTCAATCTAGAGCACCACACAGCATCCTCAGTCTCTACATCTAGAGCACCACACAGCATCCTCATTCACTCCGTCTACAGCACCGCACAGCATTCTCAGTCTCTCCATTTAGAGCACCACGCAGCATCCTCATTCCCTCCATCTAGAGCACAGCACACATCCTCAGTCTCTCCATATACGAAATGCATAGCTTCCTCATTCCCTCCATCTAAAGCACCGCACAGTATCCTCATTCACTCCATCTAGAGGACCACAAAGCATCCTCATTCTCTCCATCTAGCGCACCACATAGTATCCTCAGTCTCTCCATCTAGAACACCGTGCAGCTTCCTCATTCCCTCCATCTAGAGCACCACACAGCATCCTCAGTCTCTCCATATACGAAATGCACAGCTTCCTCGTTCCCTCCATCTAAAGCACCGCATAGCATCCTCATTCACTCCATCTAGAGCACCACACAGCATCCTCAGTCTCTCAATGTACGAAATGCACATCTTCCTCATTCCCTCCATCCCATCTAAAGCACCGCACAGCATCTTCATTCACTCCATCTAGAGCACCGTATAGCATCCTCATTCACTCCATCTAGAGCAACGCACAGCATCCTCAGTCTCTCCATCTAGAGCACCACGCAGCTTCCTCATTCCCTCAATCTAGACCACCGCACAGTATCCTCAGTCTCTCCATATACGAAATGCAAAGCTTCCTCATTCCCTCCATCTAAAGAACCACACAGCATCCTCAGTCACTCCATCTAGAGCACCGCACAGCATCCTCATACACTCCATTTAGAGCACCACGCAGATTCCTCATTCCCTCCATATAGAGCACCACACAGCATCCTCAGTCTCTCCATGTAGAGGATGCTGTGCGGTGCTCTACATGGAGAGACTGAGGATGCTGTGTGGTGCTCTATATGGAGGGAATGAGGAATCTGCGCGGTGCTCTAAATGGAGTGTATGAGGATGCTGTGCGGTGCTCTAGATGGAGTGAATGAGGATGCTGTGTGGTTCTTTAGATGGAGGGAATGAGGAAGCTTTGCATTTCGTATATGGAGAGACTGAGGATCCTCAGCATCCTCAGTCTCTCCATCTAGAGCACCGTACAGCATCCTCATTCCCTCCATCTAGAGCACTGCACAGCATCCTCAGTGTATCCATCAAGAGCACAATACATCTTCCTCACTCCCTCCATCTAGAGCAGCGCACAGTATCCTCAATCTCTCCATGTACGGAATGCAGAGCTTCTTCATTCCCTCCATCTAAAGCACCACACAGCATCCTCATTCACTCCATCTAGAGCACCGCACAGCACAGCATCCTCATTCACTCCCTCTAGAGCACCACACAGCATCCTCATTCACTCCCTCTAGTGCACCGCACAGCATCCTCAGTCTCTCCATCTAGAGCACCGCAAAGCATCCTCAGTCTCTCCATCAAGAGCTCAAGACAGCATCCTCTGTCTCTCCATCTAGAGCACCGCGTAGTTTCCTCATTCCCTCCATCTAGAGCTCCGCACAGCATCCTCAGTCTCTCCATATACGAAATGCACAGCTTCCTCATTCACTCCATCTAGAGCACAGCACAGCATCCTCATTCATTCCATCTAGAGCACCGTACAGCATCCTCATTCCCTCCATCTAGAGCACCTGCACAGCATCCTCAGTCTCTCCATCAAGAGCTCAACACAGCTTCCTCAGTCCCTCCATCTAGAGCAGCGCACAGAATCCTCAGTCTCTCCATATACGAAATGCACAGCTTCTTCATTCCCTCCAGGTAAAGCACCACACAGCATCCTCATTCACTCCATCTAGAGCACCGCACAGCATCCTCATTCACTCCATCTAGAGCACCGCACAGCATCCTCATTCACTCCATCTAGAGCACCACACAGCATCCTCATTCACTCCCTCAAGTGCACCGCACAGCATCTTCAGTCTCTCCATCTAGAGCACTGCACAGCTATCTCATTCACTCCATCTAAAGCGCCACACAGCATCCTCATTCACTCCATCTAGAGCACCGCACAGCATCCTCATTCTCTCCATCTAGAGCACCACACAGTATCCTCAGTCTCTCCATCTAGAGTACCACGCAACTTCCTCATTCCCTCCATCTAGAGCACCGCACAGCTTCCTCATTCCCTCCTTCCCATCTAAAGCACCACACAGCATCCTTATTCACTCCATCCAGAGCACCGCACACCTTCCTCGTTCCCTCCATCTAGAGCACCGCACAGCATCCTCAGTCTCTCCATATATGAAATGCACAGCGTCCTCATTCCCTCCATCTAAAGCACCGCACAGCATCCTCATTCACTCCATCTAGAGCACCGCACAGCATCCTCATTCACTCCATCTAGAGCACCGCACAGCATCCTCAGTCTCTCCATCTAGAGCAACGTGCAGCTTCCTCAGTCTCTCCATATATGAAATGCACAGCATCCTCATTCTCTCCATCTAGAGCACCACACAGCATCCTCAGTCTCTCCATGTAGAGCACCACACAGCATCCTCATTCCCTCCATATAGAGCACCACACAGCATCCTCAGTCTCTCCATGTAGAGCACCGCACAGCATCCTCATTCACTCCTTCTAGAGCACCACACAGCATCCTCATTCACTCCCTCTAGTGCACCGCACAGCATCCTCAGTCTCTCCATCTAAAGGAATACACAGCATCCTCATTCACTCCATCTAGAGCACCGCACAGCATCCTCATTCACTCAATCTAGAGCACCACACAGCATCCTCAGTCTCTACATCTAGAGCACCACATAGCATCCTCATTCACTCCGTCTACAGCACCGCACAGCATTCTCAGTCTCTCCATTTAGAGCACCACGCAGCATCCTCATTCCCTCCATCTAGAGCACAGCACACATCCTCAGTCTCTCCATATACGAAATGCATAGCTTCCTCATTCCCTCCATCTAAAGCACCGCACAGTATCCTCATTCACTCCATCTAGAGGACCACAAAGCATCCTCATTCTCTCCATCTAGCGCACCACATAGTATCCTCAGTCTCTCCATCTAGAACACCGTGCAGCTTCCTCATTCCCTCCATCTAGAGCACCACACAGCATCCTCAGTCTCTCCATATACGAAATGCACAGCTTCCTCGTTCCCTCCATCTAAAGCACCGCATAGCATCCTCATTCACTCCATCTAGAGCACCGCACAGCATCCTCAGTCTCTCAATGTACGAAATGCACATCTTCCTCATTCCCTCCATCCCATCTAAAGCACCGCACAGCATCTTCATTCACTCCATCTAGAGCACCGTATAGCATCCTCATTCACTCCATCTAGAGCAACGCACAGCATCCTCAGTCTCTCCATCTAGAGCACCACGCAGCTTCCTCATTCCCTCAATCTAGACCACCGCACAGTATCCTCAGTCTCTCCATATACGAAATGCAAAGCTTCCTCATTCCCTCCATCTAAAGAACCACACAGCATCCTCAGTCACTCCATCTAGAGCACCGCACAGCATCCTCATACACTCCATTTAGAGCACCACGCAGATTCCTCATTCCCTCCATATAGAGCACCACACAGCATCCTCAGTCTCTCCATGTAGAGGATGCTGTGCGGTGCTCTACATGGAGAGACTGAGGATGCTGTGTGGTGCTCTATATGGAGGGAATGAGGAATCTGCGCGGTGCTCTAAATGGAGTGTATGAGGATGCTGTGCGGTGCTCTAGATGGAGTGAATGAGGATGCTGTGTGGTTCTTTAGATGGAGGGAATGAGGAAGCTTTGCATTTCGTATATGGAGAGACTGAGGATCCTCAGCATCCTCAGTCTCTCCATCTAGAGCACCGTACAGCATCCTCATTCCCTCCATCTAGAGCACTGCACAGCATCCTCAGTGTATCCATCAAGAGCACAATACATCTTCCTCACTCCCTCCATCTAGAGCAGCGCACAGTATCCTCAATCTCTCCATGTACGGAATGCAGAGCTTCTTCATTCCCTCCATCTAAAGCACCACACAGCATCCTCATTCACTCCATCTAGAGCACCGCACAGCACAGCATCCTCATTCACTCCCTCTAGAGCACCACACAGCATCCTCATTCACTCCCTCTAGTGCACCGCACAGCATCCTCAGTCTCTCCATCTAGAGCACCGCAAAGCATCCTCAGTCTCTCCATCAAGAGCTCAAGACAGCATCCTCAGTCTCTCCATCTAGAGCACCGCGTAGTTTCCTCATTCCCTCCATCTAGAGCTCCGCACAGCATCCTCAGTCTCTCCATATACGAAATGCACAGCTTCCTCATTCACTCCATCTAGAGCACAGCACAGCATCCTCATTCATTCCATCTAGAGCACCGTACAGCATCCTCATTCCCTCCATCTAGAGCACCTGCACAGCATCCTCAGTCTCTCCATCAAGAGCTCAACACAGCTTCCTCAGTCCCTCCATCTAGAGCAGCGCACAGAATCCTCAGTCTCTCCATATACGAAATGCACAGCTTCTTCATTCCCTCCAGGTAAAGCACCACACAGCATCCTCATTCACTCCATCTAGAGCACCGCACAGCATCCTCATTCACTCCATCTAGAGCACCGCACAGCATCCTCATTCACTCCATCTAGAGCACCACACAGCATCCTCATTCACTCCCTCAAGTGCACCGCACAGCATCTTCAGTCTCTCCATCTAGAGCACTGCACAGCTATCTCATTCACTCCATCTAAAGCGCCACACAGCATCCTCATTCACTCCATCTAGAGCACCGCACAGCATCCTCATTCTCTCCATCTAGAGCACCACACAGTATCCTCAGTCTCTCCATCTAGAGTACCACGCAACTTCCTCATTCCCTCCATCTAGAGCACCGCACAGCTTCCTCATTCCCTCCTTCCCATCTAAAGCACCACACAGCATCCTTATTCACTCCATCCAGAGCACCGCACACCTTCCTCGTTCCCTCCATCTAGAGCACCGCACAGCATCCTCAGTCTCTCCATATATGAAATGCACAGCGTCCTCATTCCCTCCATCTAAAGCACCGCACAGCATCCTCATTCACTCCATCTAGAGCACCGCACAGCATCCTCATTCACTCCATCTAGAGCACCGCACAGCATCCTCAGTCTCTCCATCTAGAGCAACGTGCAGCTTCCTCAGTCTCTCCATATATGAAATGCACAGCATCCTCAGTCTCTCCATCTAGAGCACCGCACAGCATACTCAGTATCTCCATATACGAAATGCACAGCTTCCTCATTCCCTCCATCTAAAGCACCACACAGCATCCTCATTCACTGCATCTAGAGCACCGCACAACATCCTCAGTCTCTCCATCTAGAGCACCACGCAGCTTCTTCAGTCTCTCAATATATGAAATGCACAGCTTCCTCATTCCCTCCATCTAAAGCACCGCGCAGCTTCCTCCTTCCCTCCATCCAGGGCACTGCACAGTATCCTCAGTCTCTCCATATACGAAATGCACAGCTTCTCATTCCCTCCATCTAAGGCACCACACAGCTTCCTCATTCACTCCATCTAGAGCACCGCACAGCATCCTCAGTCTCTCCATCTAGAGCACAACACAGCTTCCTCATTCCCTCCATCTAGAGTACCGCGCATCTTCCTCATTCCCTCCATCTAGAGCACCACACAGCTTCCTCAGTCTCTCCATATACAAAATGCACAGGTTCTTCATTCCCTCCATCTAAAGCGCCGCACAGCTTCCTCATTCCCTCCATCTAAAGCACCGCACAGCATCCTCATTCACTCCATCTAGAGCACCGTGCAGCTTTCTCATTCCCTCCATCTAGAGCACTAGACAGCATCCTCAGTCTCTCCATATACGAAATGCACAGCTTCTTCATTCCCTCCATCTGAAGCAACGCACAGCATCCTCAGTCTCTCCATCTAGAGGACCGCACATCATCCTCATTCCCTCCATCTAAAGCACCGCACAGTATCCTCTGTCTCTCCATCTAGAGCACCGCACAGCATCCTCAGTCTCTCCATCTAGAGCACCGCACAGCAAACTCAGTCTCTCCATATACGACATGCACAGCTTCCTCATTCCCTCCATCTAAAGCACCGCACAGCATCCTCATTCCCTCCCTCTAGAGCACCACACAGTATCCTCAGTCACTCCATCAAGAACACCGCGCAACTTCCTCACTCCCTTCATCTGGAGCACCGCACAACTTCCTCATACCCTCCATCCCATCTAAAGCACCACACAGCATCCTCATTCACTCCATCTAGAGCACAACACAGCATCCTCAGTCTCTCCATCTAGAGCACAACACAGCATCCTTGTTCCCTCCATCTAGAGCACCGCACAGCATCCTCAGTCTCTCCATATACAAAATGCACAGCATCCTCATTCCCTACATCTAAAGCACCACACAGCATCCTCATTCACTCCATCTAGAGCACCGCACAGCATCCTCATTCATTCCTTCTAGAGCACCATACAGCATCCTCAGTCTCTCCATCAAGAGCTCAAAACAGCTTCCTCAGTCCCTCCATCTAGAGCAGCGCACAGAATCCTCAGTCTCTCCATATACGAAATGCACAGCTTCTTCATTCCCTCCAACTAAAGCACCACACAGCATCCTCATTCACTCCATCTAGAGCACCGCACAGCATCCTCATTACTCCATCTAGAGCACCACACAGCATCCTCATTCACTCCCTCTAGTGCACCGCACACATCTTCAGTCTCTCCATCTAGAGCAATGCACAGCTTCCTCATTCACTCCATCTAGAGCACCGCACAGCATCCTCATTCACTCCATCTAGAGCACCGCACAGCATCCTCATTCACTCCGTCTAGAGCACTGCACAGCATTCTCAGTTGCCAAATCTAGAGCACCGCACAGCATCCTCATTCTCTCCATCTAGAGCACCACACAGCATCCTCATTCACTCCGTCTAGAGCACTGCACAGCATCCTCATTCTCTCCATCTAGAGCACCGCACAGCATCCTCAGTCTCTCCATCTAGAGCACTGCGCAGCTTCCTCATTCCCTCCATCTAGAGCACCGCACAGCATCCTCAGTCTCTCCATATACGAAATCCACAGCTTCCTCATTCCCTCCATCTAAAGCACAGCACATAATCCTCATTCACTCCATCCAGAGAACCCTGCACAGCATCCTCATTCTCTCCATCTAGAGCACCACACAGTATCCTCAGTCCCTCCATCTAGAGCACCACGCAACTTCCTCATTCCCTCCATCTAGAGCACCGCACAGCTTCCTCATTCCCTCCTTCCCGTCTAAAGCACCACACAGCATCCTCATTCACTCCATCTAGAGCACCACACAGCATCCTCAGTCTCTCCATCTGGAGCACCGCACAACTTCCTCGTTCCCTCCATCTAGAGCACCGCATAGCATCCTCAGTCTCTAAATATATGAAATGCACAGCGTCCTCATTCCCTCCATCTAAAGCACCGCACAGCATCCATATTCACTCCATCTAGAGCACCGCACAGCATCCTCAGTCTCTCCATCTAGAGCACTGCACAGCATACTCAGTCTCTCCATATACGAAATGCACAGCTTCCTCGTTCCCTCCATCTAAAGCACCGCATAGCATCCTCATTCACTCCATCTAGAGCACCGCACAGCTTCCTCATTCTCTCCATCTAGAGCACCACACAGTTTCCTCAGTCTCTCCATCTAGAACACCGCGCAGATTCCTCATTCCCTCCATCTAGAGCACCACTCAGCATCCTCAGTCTCTCAATGTACGAAATGCACATCTTCCTCATTCCCTCCATCCCATCTAAAGCACCGCACAGCATCTTCATTCACTCCATCTAGAGCACCGTATAGCATCCTCATTCACTCCATCTAGAGCAACGCACAGCATCCTCAGTCTCTCCATCTAGAGCACCGTGCAGCTTCCTCATTCCCTCCATCTAGAGCACCGCACAGTATCCTCAGTCTCTCCATATACGAAATGCAAAGCTTCCTCATTCCCTCCATCTAAAGAACCACACAGCATCCTCATTCACTCCATCTAGAGCACCGCACAGCATCCTCATACACTCCATTTAGAGCACCGCGCAGATTCCTCATTCCCTCTATCAAGAGCACCGCACAGCATCCTCAGTCTGTCCATCTAGAGCACCGTACAGAATCCTCATTCCCTCCATCTAGAGCACCGCACAGCATCCTCAGTGTATCCATCAAGAGCACAATACATCTTCCTCATTCCCTCCATCTAGAGCAGCGCACAGTATCCTCAATCTCTCCATGTACGAAATGCAGAGCTTCTTCATTCCCTCCATCTAAAGCACCACACAGCATCCTCATTCACTCCCTCTAGAGCACCACACAGCATCCTCAGTCTCTCCAGCTAGAGCACCGCAAAGCATCCTCAGTCTCTCCATCTAGAGCACTGCACAGCATCCTCATTCACTCCATCTAGAGCACCGCACAGCATCCTCAATCTCTCCATCTAGAACACCGCACAGCATCCTCAGTCTATCCATCAAGAGCGCCGCACAGTATCCTCAGTCTCTCCATCTAGAGCACCGCACAGCATCCTCATTCATTCTATCTAGAGCACTGCACAGCATCCTTAGTTGCCAAATCTAGAACACCGCACAGCATCCTCAATCATTCCATCTAGAGCACTGTACAGCACCCTCAGTCTCCCCATCTAGAGCACCGCACAGCAACCTCAGTCTCTCCATATAGAGCACCGCACAGCATCCTCATTCACTCCATCTAGAGCACTGCACAGCATCCTCAGTTGCCAAATCTAGAGCACCGCACAGCATCCTCATTCCCTCCATCTAGAGCACCGCACAGCATCCTCAGTCTCTCCATCAAGAGCTCAACACAGCTTCCTCATTCCCTCCATCTAGAGCAGCGCACAGAATCCTCAGTCTCTCCATATACGATATACAGAGTTTCTTCATTCCCTCCATCTAAAGCACCACACAGCATCCTCATTCACTCCGTCTAGAGCACTGCACAGCATTCTCAGTTGCCAAATCTAGAGCACCGCACAGCATCCTCATTCACTCCATCTAGAGCACCGCACAGCATCCTCATTCACTCCATCTAGAGCACCACACAGCATCCTCATTCACTCCCTCTAGTGCACCGCACAGCATCTTCAGTCTCTCCATCTAGAGCACTGCACAGCTTCCTCATTCACTCCCTCTAGTGCACCGCACAGCATCTTCAGTCTCTCCATCTAGAGCACCACACAACATCCTCATTCTCTCCATCTAGAGCACCGCACAGCATTCTCAGTCTCTCCATATACGAAATGCACAGCTTCCTCATTCCCTCCATCTAAAGCACCGCAAATAATCCTCATTCACTCCATCCAGAGAACCCTGCACAGCATCCTCATTCTCTCCATCTAGAGCACCACACAGTATCCTCAGTCTCTCCATCTAGAGTACCACGCAACTTCCTCATTCCCTCCATCTAAAGCACCACACAGCATCCTCATTCACTGCATCTAGAGCACCGCACAACATCCTCAGTCTCTCCATCTAGAGCACCACGCAGATTCTTCAGTCTCTCAATATATGAAATGCACAGCTTCCTCATTCCCTCCATCTAAAGCACCGCGCAGCTTCCTCCTTCCCTCCATCCAGGGCACCGCACAGTATCCTCAGTCTCTCCATATACGAAATGCACAGCTTCTCATTCCCTCCATCTAAGGCACCACACAGCTTCCTCATTCACTCCATCTAGAGCACCGCACAGCATCCTCAGTCTCTCCATCTAGAGCACAACACAGCTTCCTCATTCCCTCCATCTAGAGTACCGCGCATCTTCCTCATTCCCTTCATCTAGAGCACCACACAGCTTCCTCAGTCTCTCCATATACAAAATGCACAGGTTCTTCATTCCCTCCATCTAAAGCGCCGCACAGCTTCCTCATTCCCTCCATCTAAAGCACCGCACAGCATCCTCATTCACTCCATCTAGAGCACCGTGCAGCTTTCTCATTCCCTCCATCTAGAGCACTAGACAGCATCCTCAGTCTCTCCATATACGAAATGCACAGCTTCTTCATTCCCTCCATCTAAAGCACCGCACAGTATCCTCTGTCTCTCCATCTAGAGCACCGCACAGCATCCTCAGTCTCTCCATCTAGAGCACCGCACAGCAAACTCAGTCTCTCCATATACGACATGCACAGCTTCCTCATTCCCTCCATCTAAAGCACCGCACAGCATCCTCATTCCCTCCCTCTAGAGCACCACACAGTATCCTCAGTCTCTCCATATACGAAATGCACAGCTTCTTCATTCCCTCCAACTAAAGCACCACACAGCATCCTCATTCACTCCATCTAGAGCACCGCACAGCATCCTCATTACTCCATCTAGAGCACCACACAGCATCCTCATTCACTCCCTCTAGTGCACCGCACACATCTTCAGTCTCTCCATCTAGAGCAATGCACAGCTTCCTCATTCACTCCATCTAGAGCACAACACAGCATCCTCAGTCTCTCCATCTAGAGCACAACACAGCATCCTTGTTCCCTCCATCTAGAGCACCGCACAGCATCCTCAGTCTCTCCATATACAAAATGCACAGCATCCTCATTCCCTACATCTAAAGCACCACACAGCATCCTCATTCACTCCATCTAGAGCACCGCACAGCATCCTCAGTCTCTCCATCAAGAGCTCAACACAGCTTCCTTAGTCCCTCCATCTAGAGCAGCGCACAGAATCCTCAGTCTCTCCATATACGAAATGCACAGCTTCTTCATTCCCTCCAACTAAAGCACCACACAGCATCCTCATTCACTCCATCTAGAGCACCGCACAGCATCCTCATTACTCCATCTAGAGCACCACACAGCATCCTCATTCACTCCCTCTAGTGCACCGCACACATCTTCAGTCTCTCCATCTAGAGCAATGCACAGCTTCCTCATTCACTCCATCTAGAGCACCGCACAGCATCCTCATTCACTCCGTCTAGAGCACTGCACAGCATTCTCAGTTGCCAAATCTAGAGCACCGCACAGCATCCTCATTCTCTCCATCTAGAGCACCACCCAGCATCCTCATTCACTCCGTCTAGAGCACTGCACAGCATCCTCATTCTCTCCATCTAGAGCACCGCACAGCATCCTCAGTCTCTCCATCTAGAGCACTGCGCAGCTTCCTCATTCCCTCCATCTAGAGCACCGCACAGCATCCTCAGTCTCTCCATATACGAAATCCACAGCTTCCTCATTCCCTCCATCTAAAGCACAGCACATAATCCTCATTCACTCCATCCAGAGAACCCTGCACAGCATCCTCATTCTCTCCATCTAGAGCACCACACAGTATCCTCAGTCCCTCCATCTAGAGCACCACGCAACTTCCTCATTCCCTCCATCTAGAGCACCGCACAGCTTCCTCATTCCCTCCTTCCCGTCTAAAGCACCACACAGCATCCTCATTCACTCCATCTAGAGCACCACACAGCATCCTCAGTCTCTCCATCTGGAGCACCGCACAACTTCCTCGTTCCCTCCATCTAGAGCACCGCATAGCATCCTCAGTCTCTAAATATATGAAATGCACAGCGTCCTCATTCCCTCCATCTAAAGCACCGCACAGCATCCATATTCACTCCATCTAGAGCACCGCACAGCATCCTCAGTCTCTCCATCTAGAGCACTGCACAGCATACTCAGTCTCTCCATATACAAAATGCACAGCTTCCTCGTTCCCTCCATCTAAAGCACCGCATAGCATCCTCATTCACTCCATCTAGAGCACCGCACAGCTTCCTCATTCTCTCCATCTAGAGCACCACACAGTTTCCTCAGTCTCTCCATCTAGAACACCGCGCAGATTCCTCATTCCCTCCATCTAGAGCACCACTCAGCATCCTCAGTCTCTCAATGTACGAAATGCACATCTTCCTCATTCCCTCCATCCCATCTAAAGCACCGCACAGCATCTTCATTCACTCCATCTAGAGCACCGTATAGCATCCTCATTCTCTCCATCTAGAGCAACGCACAGCATCCTCAGTCTCTCCATCTAGAGCACCGTGCAGCTTCCTCATTCCCTCCATCTAGAGCACCGCACAGTATCCTCAGTCTCTCCATATACGAAATGCAAAGCTTCCTCATTCCCTCCATCTAAAGAACCACACAGCATCCTCATTCACTCCATCTAGAGCACCGCACAGCATCCTCATACACTCCATTTAGAGCACCGCGCAGATTCCTCATTCCCTCCATCAAGAGCACCGCACAGCATCCTCAGACTCTCCATCTAGAGCACCGTACAGAATCCTCATTCCCTCCATCTAGAGCACCGCACAGCATCCTCAGTGTATCCATCAAGAGCACAATACATCTTCCTCACTCCCTCCATCTAGAGCAGCGCACAGTATCCTCAATCTCTCCATGTACGAAATGCAGAGCTTCTTCATTCCCTCCATCTAAAGCACCACACAGCATCCTCATTCACTCCCTCTAGAGCACCGCACAGCACAGCATCCTTATTCACTCCCTCTAGAGCACCACACAGCATCCTCAGTCTCTCCATCTAGAGCACCGCAAAGCATCCTCATTCACTCCATCTAGAGCACCGCACAGCATCCTCAATCTCTCCATCTAGAACACCGCACAGCATCCTCAGTCTATCCATCAAGAGCGCCACACAGTATCCTCAGTCTCTCCATCTAGAGCACCGCACAGCATCCTCATTCATTCTATCTAGAGCACTGCACAGCATCCTTAGTTGCCAAATCTAGAACACCGCACAGCATCCTCAATCATTCCATCTAGAGCACTGTACAGCACCCTCAGTCTCCCCATCTAGAGCACCGCACAGCAACCTCAGTCTCTCCATCTAGAGCACCGCACAGCATCCTCATTCACTCCATCTAGAGCACTGCACAGCATTCTCAGTTGCCAAATCTAGAGCACCGCACAGCATCCTCAGTCTCTCCATCTAGAGCACCGCACAGCAACCTCAGTCTCTTCATCTAGAGCACAGCCGCCCGCCCTTACACATGCTGTAGAGGCCGCAGGTGATTGATAGCTCAACTGGGCTGGTGACATGTAACGTCGATCACGAAGCATTGGGCCGATGATTGGTAAGTGTGTTTGCACTTACCAATCGTCAGATAGGATGGTGGATCGTACAGGGGGCTAATCCGTCCTCCTAGAGTGTTCCCAGCTTTACTACCAGAGAAAGCCTCTAAATCTATAGCACCGCACAGCATCCTCAGTCTCTCCATATATGAAGTGCACAGCTTCCTCATTCCCTCCATCCCATCTAAAGCACCACACAGCATCCTCATTCACTCCATCTAGAGCACCGTATAGCATCCTCATTCACTTCATCTAGAGCACCGCGCAGCTTCCTCATTCCCTCCATCTAGAGCACCGCACAGCATCCTCAGTCTCTCCATCTAGCGCACCGTACAGCATCCTCATTCTCTCCATCTAGAGAACCGCACATCATCCTCAGTCTCTCCATCAAGAGCACAACACAGCTTCTTCATTCCCTCCATCTAAAGCACCACACAGCATCCTCAGTCTCTCCATCTAGAGAGCCGCACAGCATCCTCATTCACTCCATTTACAGCACCGAACAGCATCCTCAGTCTCTCCATCTAGTGCACCACACAGCATCCTCATTCACTCCATCTAGAGCACTGCACCTCATCCTCAGTTGCCAAATCTAGAGCACCACACAGCATCCTCATTCTCTCTATCTAGAGCACTGCACAGCATCCTCAGTCTCCCCATCTAGAGCACCGCACAGCAACCTCAGTCTCTCCATCTAGAGCACCGCATAGTATCCTCAGTCTCTCCATATACGTAATGCACAGCTTCCTCATTCCCTCCATTCCATCTAAAGCACCACACAGCATCCTCATTCACGCCATCTAGAGCACCGTATAGCATCTTCATTCACTCCATCTGGAGCAACGCACAGCATCCTCAGTCTCTCCATCTAGAGCACCACGCAGCTTCCTCATTCCCTCCATCTAGAGCACCGCACAGCATCCTCAGTCTCTCCATATACGAAATGCAGAGCTTCCTCATTCCCTCCATCTAAAGACCACACAGCATCCTCATTAACTCCATCTATAGCACCGCACAGCATCCTCATTCTCTCCATCTAGAGCACCACACAGCATCCTCATTCACTCAATCTAGAGCTCCACACAGCATCCTCATTCTCTCCATCTAGAGCACCACACAGCATCCTCAGTCTCTCCATCAAGAGCACAACACAGCTTCCTCATTCCCTCCATCTAGAGCAGCGCACTGCATCCTCAGTCTCTCCATTTTCGAAATGCACAGCTTCTTCATTCCCTCCATCTAAAGCACCACACAGCATCCTCAGTCTCTCCATCTAGAGAACCGCACAGGATCCTCATTCTGTCCATCTAGAACACCGCACAGCTTCCGCACTCTCCATCTAGAGCACCACACAGTATCCTCAATCTCTCCATCTAGAGCACCGCACAGCATCCTCAGTCTCTCCATCTAGAGCACCGCACAGTATCCTCATTCACTCCGTCTAGAGCACTGCACAGCATTCTCAGTTGCCAAATCTAGAGCACCACACAGCATCCTCATTCTCTCTATCTAGAGCACCGCACAGCATCCTCAGTCTCTCCATCTAGAGCACCACACAGCATCCTCATTCTCTCCATCTAGAGCACCACACAGCATCCTCATTCACTCCATCTAGAGCACCGCACAGCATCCTCAGTCTCTCCTTCTAGAGCACCGCACAGTATCCTCAGTCTCTCCATCTAGAGCACCGCACAGCATCCTCAGTCTCTCCATCTAGAGCACCGCACAACATCCTCAGTCTCTCCATCTAGAACACTGCACAACATCCTCAGTCTCTCCATCTAGAGCACCGCACAACATCCTCATTCTCTCCATCTAGATCACCGCACAGCATCCTCAGTCTCTCCATCTAGAGCACCGCACAGCATCCTCAGTCTCTCCATCTAGAACACCGCACAGCATCCTCAGTCACTCCATCTAGAACACCGCACAGCATCCTCAGTCACTCCATCTAGAACACCGCACAGCATCCTCAGTCTCTCCATCTAGAGCACCGCACAGCTCTAATCATCTGTATTGGCAGAGGCTGAAACTGTTGGTACTTTGGGTTCAAATTAGTCCTGATGGATAGCACAGCCCAACAAAAAATTGTTTAATATTTAGTATATTTTGGGGTTGCTGAATTTGCTGCACCGTGCCTGCACCGGCTGTCCCTTATATTCAATCTGTAAGTCCCAGTGCTGGAAGGATGCTGGGAGATTGCTGTGTACCATGGAGGCAGCAGGTAGCCACAGACTGAGAGCTATATAGTAGAAGCAGCAGGGGCCCCAGCAGCACAGAGTATATCAGGAGATGAGTGATGTGTTAGTGAGGACAGGGCTGCATGTGACATGATGTGAGGAGGGAAATGGGGGCAGCAGGAAGCCACAGACTGATAGTTATATAGTAGAAGCAACAGGGTACCCCAGCAGCACAGAGTATATAAGGAGATGAGTGATGTGTTAGTGAACACAGGCTGCATATGACGTGCACTGATTTGAAGGCAGCAGGAAGCCAGGAAGTGAGAACAGGATACAGTAGCAAGTAGTGTACTCATAGGAGGCACTCACCAATGTGATATGACTGAATTGTGGTGTCTTTATATATATATTTTCATATTCTAATAATAGCTGCCATAGATCCCCATAGAATAGATGTTCCCACCCTCGGTCCTCAAGGCACCCTAATGGTCTAGGTTTTAAAGATATCCATGGTGAAGCATGATGGCTAAATCAAATGACTTAGGTACTAATTAAGTCACCTGTGCCCAAGCATGGTTATCCTTAAAACCTGGACTGTTAGTCTGCTTTGAGGACCGGGTTTGGGGACCTCTGCCATAGAATGATAGATTGTTTGGAACTGTCCGAGGTGCTGAGCTGTCTTCTGTATTTGCACTGATGTATAGATGTAACAGTCCGCTAGTGATGATGGCAGGTATCAGGTACACACTGCAGGCGGACAGGCTGAGGAGCCGCACCGTGCCTGCACCTGTCCCTTATATTCAGTCTAAGTCCCAGTGCTGAGAGATCCCTGTGTAGACAGTTACATTATATATGTAACCCAACCTTCTGTGTGCACTGATGTATTAATGAGAACTGAAGTTTGCTTAAATCATAAAAGTTATGAATGAATTGTGGATCTCTCCACCTGGCAAGGTATGCTGGGACTTGCAGTTGATGACAAGTTGATTGGCTAAGCAGCTTCCTGTTTATCCAGCTGCCATTTAACCCTATTAACAACACTTCTGACAGTCTGTAATTGTTATGTAACCCATGAGCTGATCTGTGTCCTGCACCTAGACAGAAGCTGCCATACCCCACTGAGGGGTCTATTTACTAAGCAGTGTTAGGAGATAAAGTGAAAGAAGATAAGGTACCAGCCAATCAGTTCCCAACTGTCATTTTTCAAACACAGCCTGTGAGATGGCAGTTAGGAGCTGATTGGCTGGTACCTTATCACTTTTCACTCTGTCTCCTATCACTGCTTAATAAATAGACCCCTGAGTCCCTCCTACTACCCAACTACATTTCCGTCTGCTGGTCTTTGACACAGGTAATTGAGGTAGGAGGCACCACACATTTTCTAGTGCAAACTGGAAAAATGTTTAATAATTTGTAATGGATGCAAATAAATGTTGGACTATTCAATCATAAAATACCTAAAAACGTATTTATTATTATTCAGTATTATCACTGACTTATCTGCAGAACCCTATCTATACACATTATAATAATTTATTTTAAAGGACAGATCATAGAAACCAGATATAACCAGATGACTGTATGATCTACACTACTTTGGTTATTCAACCTCCGCAGTTGTTAAGGTAACGTTATTCCTGCAGTTAATTACATACAGGAAAGGAATCTTGTATTAGACTGACAGTATTGGATACTGAGGAGGCCAAAGGCGACCGACCGACCGACCGACCGACAAGACAGACAGACAAGACAGACAGACAGGATAGACAGACAGGATAGACAGACAGGATAGACAGACAGGATAGACAGACAGGATAGACAGACAGGATAGACAGACAGGATAGACTGACTGACTAGACAGACAGGATAGACTGACTGACTAGACAGACAGGATAGACTGACTGACTAGACAGACAGGATAGACAGACAGGATAGACAGACAGGATAGACAGACAGGATAGACAGACAGGATAGACAGACAGACAGACTGACTGACTAGACTAGACAGACAGAATAGACAGACAGACAGACTAGACAGACAGGATAGACAGACAGACAGGATAGACAGACAGACAGGATAGACAGGATAGACAAGATAGAATGAAATAAATTATTTTATTGACCGAGAAAGATCACAGGAAAATAGAACTATTGCTGTAACAAAACTGTCAATTCACAATATAGATCTTGACATCAATGCATGAGAAGGATTATACAGGGTACTGGGTTAAACTAGAAAACTCACATTGCCGAAGAGGGATCTTTCACATGTGCATATAAAAAAATAGATATTCTGTTCTATAAATCACCAGGCTCATTGTGTAAACGTTGCCAGGGCCCCAGGATCTATAATCCAACACACCATCCATATAACGCCCCAGGGTGACTGGCAGCAGGGGCCAGGTATTCAGCCCCCCTGGGTCTCAGCAGGAGTTGTGGCTGCAGTGCAGGGCAGCGCTGGAATAGGAGGTAATAATAATCCCTGCTCACATTGCAGAGTGACTGCCGTCCTGGCTGAGTCTGTAGCTGCAGAACTTGTCTCTCTGGGGGTGAGTGTGGCTGGAGCTCCTCCGTAGGCTCTCCAGGGATTGCAGGAAAGACTTCCTGGCTTTCTCCTCCTCAGTAGGGGAATATCCTTCCTCCTCCACCTCCCGGATCTCCTCAAAGGACAGGAGCTGAGCTCTGAGCCTGCTCTCCTTGCGCTTCCTGAGGGCTCCCCTGGCTGGAGAGGGCTGGGGGAATTCATCCTGCAGGTAGGTGGTGCTCTGCATCATGGCCTCCTGGTAGGAGCAGAGCTCGTCCTCAGCCTGAATGATGGACATCCTGGGGCAGAGAGAGGATGCTACGGCCTGAGGATGCTGTGCTGTAGATGAGGATGTTGTGCAGTGCTATAGAGAGGGAGGCTGGGGATGCTGTGCAGTGCTGTAGAGAGGGAGGCTGGGGATGCTGTGCAGTGCTGTAGAGAGGGAGACTGTGGATGCTGTGCTGTGCAGTGCTGTAGAGAGGGAGGCTGAGGATACTGTGCTGGGAGGTTCAGGAGTCCGTGCAGGCTGCTGCTGATGATTCTGCTATGTAGTGATGAGCAGATAGGGATCCTGTGAAGCTATCCCTGCTTATGTCAGCCTCCTGTGTCCTCCCATCATTTATATCCCTGCCACCCCCTACACCATCTGCCCAGATGCCACCCACCTCCTTGTAGAGGCAGCCATCCGGTGACGTTACCCTGGATTCTCTAGTGACACAAATATGAGGTTGGTGCAATGGGGGATCCTGAAGTGAGGCGGGGGGGGGGTCGGGGGGCTTCCGGCATAAAACAGACGGTGGGTGGGGGAGGCCCTGGCATCCTTTCTGCATTACTGAGGCACAGTCCTGGGTGGAATTGATTTTGTACAAAGAAAACATGTAATTGTCAGGTCTCCCTATAACTGATGGAGGTGCCGCCCTGTCAGGTCTTCCTATAACTGATGGAGGTGCCGCCCTGTCAGGTCTCCCTATAACTGATGGAGGTGCCGGTGCCACCCTGTCAGGTCTCCCTATAACTGATGGAGGGGCCGGTGCCACCCTGTCAGGTCTCCCTATAACTGATGGAGGTGCCGCCCTGTCAGGTCTCCCTATAACTGATGGAGGTGCCGGTGCCACCCTGTCAGGTCTCCCTATAACTGATGGAGGGGCCGGTGCCACCCTGTCAGGTCTCCCTATAACTGATGGAGGTGCCGCCCTGTCAGGTCTCCCTATAACTGATGGAGGTGCCGGTGCCACCCTGTCAGGTCTCCCTATAACTGATGGAGGTGCCGCCCTGTCAGGTCTCCTTATAACTGATGGAGGTGCCGGTGCCACCCTGTCAGGTCTCCCTATAACTGATGGAGGTGCCGTCCTGTCAGGTCTCCCTATAACTGATGGGGGTTCCGGTGCCGCCCTGTCAGGTCTCCCTATAACTGATGGGGGTTCCGGTGCCGCCCTGTCAGGTCTCCCTATAACTGATGGGGGTGCCGGTGCCGCCCTGTCAGGTCTCCCTATAACTGATGGGGGTGCCGGTGCCGCCCTGTCAGGTCTCCCTATAACTGATGGGGGTGCCGGTGCCGCCCTGTCAGGTCTCCCTATAACTGATGGAGGTGCCGGTGCCGCCCTGTCAGGTCTCCCTATAACTGATGGGGGTGCCGGTGCCGCCCTGTCAGGTCTCCCTATAACTGATGGGGGTGCCGGTGCCGCCCTGTCAGGTCTCCCTATAACTGATGGAGGTGCCGCCCTGTCAGGTCTCCCTATAACTGATGGAGGTGCCGCCCTGTCAGGTCTCCCTATAACTGATGGAGGTGCCGCCCTGTCAGGTCTCCCTATAACTGATGGAGGTGCCGGTGCCGCCCTGTCAGGTCTCCCTATAACTGATGGAGGTGCCGGTGCCGCCCTGTCAGTCTCCCTATAACTGATGGAGGTGCCGGTGCCGCCCTGTCAGGTCTCCCTATAACTGATGGGGGTGCCGGTGCCGCCCTGTCCGGTCTCCCTATAACTGATGGAGGTGCCGGTGCCGCCCTGTCAGGTCTCCCTATAACTGATGGAGGTGCCGCCCTGTCAGGTCTCCCTATAACTGATGGGGGTGCCGGTGCCGCCCTGTCAGGTCTCCCTATAACTGATGGAGGTGCCGGTGCCGCCCTGCCAGGTCTCCCTATAACTGATGGGGGTGCCGGTGCCACCCTGTCAGGTCTCCCTATAACTGATGGAGGTGCCGGTGCCGCCCTGCCAGGTCTCCCTATAACTGATGGGGGTGCCGGTGCCGCCCTGTCAGGTCTCCCTATAACTGATGGAGGTGCCGGTGCCGCCCTGCCAGGTCTCCCTATAACTGATGGAGGTGCCGCCCTGTCAGGTCTCCCTATAACTGATGGGGGTGCCGGTGCCGCCCTGTCAGGTCTCCCTATAACTGATGGAGGTGCCGGTGCCGCCCTGCCAGGTCTCCCTATAACTGATGGAGGTGCCGGTGCCGCCCTGCCAGGTCTCCCTATAACTGATGGAGGTGCCACCCTGTCAGGTCTCCCTATAACTGATGGAGGTGCCGGTGCCGCCCTGTCAGGTCTCCCTATAACTGATGGGGGTGCCGGTGCCGCCCTGCCAGGTCTCCCTATAACTGATGGAGGTGCTGGTGCCGCCCTGTCAGGTCTCCCTATAACTGATGGAGGTGCCGGTGCCGCCCTGTCAGGTCTCCCTATAACTGATGGAGGTGCCGCCCTGTCAGGTCTCCCTATAACTGATGGAGGTGCCGGTGCCGCCCTGTCAGGTCTCCCTATAACTGATGGAGGTGCCGGTGCCGCCCTGTCAGGTCTCCCTATAACTGATGGAGGTGCCGGTGCCGCCCTGTCAGGTCTCCCTATAACTGATGGAGGTGCCGGTGCCGCCCTGCCAGGTCTCCCTATAACTGATGGAGGTGCCGGTGCCGCCCTGTCAGGTCTCCCTATAACTGATGGAGGTGCCGGTGCCGCCCTGCCAGGTCTCCCTATAACTGATGGAGATGCCGGTGCCGCCCTGCCAGGTCTCCCTATAACTGATGGAGGTGCCGGTGCCGCCCTGTCAGGTCTCCCTATAACTGATGGAGGTGCCGGTGCCGCCCTGTCAGGTCTCCCTATAACTGATGGAGGTGCCGGTGCCGCCCTGTCAGGTCTCCCTATAACTGATGGGGGTGCCGGTGCCGCCCTGCCAGGTCTCCCTATAACTGATGGGGGTGCCGGTGCCGCCCTGCCAGGTCTCCCTATAACTGATGGGGGTGCCGGTGCCGCCCTGCTATGTCTGGCTTGTTCTATCAGTGCAGTCATGAGGAAGGGGCTTGGTACATAGATCCCCCCCACCACAGTGCATATGGTATCCAGTCAGAATATCTCTGTGTAACCGGTCAACATACAGAAATGTTGACATGGCCATAGTGTCGAAGTGTTCATTGTGCCGACATTGTGCACGTCAACAGTCAATTTAGGGTTAGGCTAAAATAGTAAAAATAAAATCTGTCAACATTTTGACTTTATGACCATGTCGGCACTTCTCTATGACAATGTTACATGTCGATATAACGTCCAACTCAATAATCTGACTGTGTTGATGTTATGCCAACATGTAATAGCACAAAACATACACAAGTTTGTTTTTTTTCATCATATATTTTTCACTTTTTGTTACACTAGGTCACAGTGGAGCAGAGTAAGAACAGCAGATGAATAATTGAATTATTGTAATTCGCAGCCTTGCTCTGTAGATATTGAGGCTTCGTTGTGTTTCCTGTATTTACCTGTCGCAGTGTCCAAACACAACTGAAATGACATCTTCTTCCAACCCTATATGGATCACATTAAGAATCGTCCGCTTTTACCTATACTGATACTGATGTAATAGCACTGCCTGTGCCCCTATAGGGGGCAGATATATACAGTAACAGGCGATAGACCACGCATACTCTGGAATCCCGACACAGGAGTGAAGAGACCACGGACTAGGGTAAAGCATCTATGGCTTGCACCACTCGATGGCCACGGATACTGGGAAGGGGACACTGATGACCGTGGGTCAATCAAAATAGGTGGCGGGGCTTAGAAGCCATCGGGTAGTGGGGGTAAGCATCCTGAGACCACTCATGTGTGGGGTTGCCTCTCAGCCAAGGGAGTGGGCTCACTCACAATTTTGCCTAAGAACACAGCAATGAATGAATGGTACCAAAACATCCTCCAAGAGCAGCTTCTCCCAACCATGCAAGCAGAGTTTGGTGATGAACAATGCCTTTTCCAGCATGACGGAGCACCTTACCATAAGGCAAAAGTGATAACTAAGTGGCTCGGGGAATAAAACATCAAAATTTTGAGTCCATGGCCAGGAAACTCCCCAGACCTTAATCCCATTGAGAACTTGTGGTTAATCCTCAAGAGGCGGGTGTACAAGCAAAAACCTAAATTCTGACAAACCTACAAGCATTGATTAGGCAAGAATGGGCGGCCATCAGTCAGTATGTGGTCCAGAAGGTGAGTGACAGCGTGCCAGGGCGAATTGCAGAGGTCTTGAAAAAGAAGGGTCAACACTGCAAATATTGACTCTTTGCATAAACTTAATGTAATTGTCAATAAAAGCCTCAGACACTTATGAAATGCTGTAATGTTACCTCAGTATCCCATAGTAACATCAGACACTTATGAAATGCTGTAATGTTACCTCAGTATCCCATAGTAACATCAGACACTTATGAAATGCTGTAATGTTACCTCAGTATCACATAGTAACATCAGACACTTATGTCATGCTGTAATGTTACCTCAGTATCCCATAGTAACATCAGACACTTATGTCATGCTGTAATGTTACCTCAGTATACAATAGTAACATCTGACAAAAATGTCTAACACTGAAGCAGCAAACTTTTGGCCATGGCTGTAGGTTCCTATTTAACAGTATTATGATAAAGGATAAGAAAACTACTCCTGGCGATACTGTAGTGGATTCTGGGGAAATGTATCATTGTCCCTGAGCCAGGGCGGCTCCTTCAACCAGCAAAGTGTAATAGCTACACTACAGCCGCTAATCACTGCCGTGCAACCGTGTACACGGCAGAGTTCCACCCTGACAGTATTAGTGCATCCTGTGAACCGGAGGGAGCCAATTACAGATGGGTGATAGAATGAGCATCACATGACAATGTGGTGTATTATCTAAAGCAGTGTTTTCCAACCTCGGTCCTCAAGGCACACTAACAGTCCTGGTTTTAGTGATATCCATGGTTGAGCACAGATGGTTAAATCAAAAATATGAGATATGGTAAGAACTTACCTTTGTTATCTCTATTTCTACGAAATCCATAGGGTTCCACAGGATACCTTGGGGTATAGGTGATGACGTCAGGGATCGGCACCATAGAGTTAAGTTTTAAGCCTCCCAGGATGCGCTAGGGTCCCCCTGCTATACCCCGCCCCCGAGCCAAGGCATCTCATTTACTTACCAAGCCAGAGGCCGAAGGAAGACAGAGAAAAAAGATCTGGACACACACAAGAATCACATTCTCACCAGAGGGAGATGGAAAAACCGGTGACCAGAGCAAAGCCCATCTGCAGCACAGGTGCGACAGGGCGGGAGTCCTGTGGAACCCTATGGACTTCGTAGAAATAGAGATAACAAAGGTAAGTTCTTACCATATCTCATATTTTCTACATCAGGGTCCATAGGGTTTCCACAGGATACCTTGGGGATGTCCCAAAGCAGTATCCTTCAAGGGTGGGGACGCTCCTGTGCTGAAAGGAGAATCCGCCGCCCGAAGGAAGCATCTTGAGAGGCAAAGGTGTCAAACACATAATACCTCACAAAGCTATGGACAGAGGACCATGTGGCAGGCAGCCTTGCAGATCTGGACTGCAGAGGCACCACCTTGAGCTGCCCAGGGCCCACAGACCTAGTGGAATGAGCCCTCACAGAGGATGGAACCGGAAGGCCTTCATGAAGATAAGCTTCTGAAATTGCCATACGGATCCAACCTGCCAAAGTTTGCTTTGAAGCAGGCCAACCCCTTTTACGGAAGCCATAGAGGACAAACAAGGCGTCAGACTTCCTAAACGAAGAAGTGCGGTCAACATAAATCCTTAAGGCCCGCACAACGTCCAAAGTGGCCTCACCCACTGAAAGGTCAGGTGAGTTAAAAGCCGTCACAACGATTTCCTCATTGATATGAAAACAGGAAACAACTTTGGGAAGAAAGTCAGGACGGGTGCGCAGCACTGCCCTCTTCCCATGAAAAATCAGGAATGGGGGTCTACAGGAGAGAGTCCCTAAATCAGAAACACGTCTGGCCGAAGCGATGGCCAGAAGGAAAATTGTTTTAGCTGTCAGCCATTTAAGATCCACTGAGCCCAGTGGTTCAAACGGCGGTCCCTGGAGAGCCCTCAGGACCACAGCTAAATCCCAAGGCCCCACCGGTGGAACAAATGGCAGCTGAATTCGAAGAACACCTTGCATAAAGGTGTGCACATCAGGGATTGCAGCAATCCTACGATGGAACCAGACAGACAGGGCAGATACCTGCACCTTTAAAGAAGCAAGGTGAAGCCCATGGTCTAGTCCCGCCTGTAGGAAAGCTAACACTCTAGACAGACGGAACTCTCGAGGTGCATAAATTCTCGGCAGACACCACTGGAAAAACGTATGCCACACACGATGGTATATTCTCGCAGAAGAAGGCTTCCGAGCTCTTAGCATAGATCGTACTACAGAGCTGGAAAACCCCCTGGACCTTAACATGGCCGTCTCAACAGCCACGCCGTCAAAGACAGCCGAGTCAGGTCCGGGTGAAGACAAGGACCCTGAGACAGTAGGTCCGGTCGCAGCGGCAAACGCAGAGGACTGTCCACGGACAGACCCTGAAGGTCTGAGAACCAGTGCCTCCTGGGCCACGCGGGAGCTATCAACAGGAGCGTTTCTCCTTCCTGTTTGAATTTTCTGGATTACCCGTGGAAGAAGGGAAAACAGAAGAAATAGATAAGCAAACCGGAAAGTCCACTGGATGGACAGAGGATCCACCAGAGACGCCTTTTCGTCGCTTGTGCGAGACCCGTACACCGGCAACTTGTTGTTGTACCGTGACGCCATGAGGTCGATCTCTGGAAGACCCCACCTGTCCACCAGATGTTGAAAGACGTCCTGGTGCAGGGACCACTCCCCTGGATGAACGCCCAGTTGAGAACTCCCGGGATGAATACTGCTGATATGGCCGGGAGGTTGCGCTCCGCCCAGACCAGAATACGGGCCACCTCTACGAGTGCCGCCTGACTTCGGGTTCCTCCTTGCCGATTTATGTTGGCCACGGTGGTGGCATTGTCCGACTGGACCTGCACGGGATGACCGTGAAGAACCCGATGGGCCTGCTGGAGAGCATTGAAAACGGCGCAGAGTTCCAAGATGTTTATCGGAAGCTCCTTTTCCGCCTAAGTCCATCTGCCCTGGAACAAGTGTGGACCCGAGACCGCTCCCCAGCCCTGAAGACTGGCGTCCATTGTCAATAGGACCCAGTTCGCCACCCAAAACGAACGACCCTTGTTGAGATGGGTAGTCTGCAACCACCAGGCAAGGGACAGGCGAACCTCCGGGGTGAGCACTATCGTCTGGGATTTTAGAGACTGAGGCAGTCCATTCCATTTGGACAGAATCAGGTGCTGCAGAGGTCTGGAGTGAAACTGGGCATATTCCACCATGTCGAATACTGACACCATGGAGCCCAGTAACCTCATCGCCGAGTGTAGAGACACACGGCGACTCTGCAGACAACTGCGCACCCTCAACTGCAAGGCAGTCACAAAGATCCTCTGCTGACTGGAGTCCAATAAGGCTCCGAGGTGCAGAATCCTCTTAGACGGGATGAGGGTGGACTTTTGCCAGTTTATCAACCAGCCGTGGCGTTGCAGTACTGCAATCGTCAGATCCAAGCGGCGTAAAAGGAGCTCTGGAGACCCTGCTACCAACAAAGGGTCGTCTAGGTACGGCAACATGCGGACTCCCTGCAGCTGCAGGGACGCCGCCATGACCGCCATAACCTTTGTGAATACAGGTGGTGCCGTCGCCAGGCCAAAAGGTAACGCCCGGAACTGAAAGTGATCATTGTGGATTGCAAACATGAGGAACTGTTGGTGACGCAAAAGAATATTGACATGCAGGTAAGCGTTCCAGGGCCAGAATGATGGACCATAGGGTCTCCATCCGAAACCGCTGCACCCACAAGGACTTGTTGAGGGCCTTGAGGTTGAGAATCGGACGGTACGACCCATTGGGTTTCTGCACCAAAAATAGATTGGGATAGAAACCCTGGCCCCTCTGGGAGAATGGAACAGGCACTATAACTCCAGCCTGGAGCATAGTGTGCAAAATCTTCCGCAGTTCCATGGCTTTGGTCTGGTCTAAGGGAAGCCGTGGTGAAGAATCGGGATGGGGGCCTGTGCCAAAAGGAGAGGGCATACCCGTGAGAAACCACCTCGTGAACCCAATTGTCTGTCGTAGTTGCCGACCAATACTGGGCAAACTGCAGCAGGCGGCCTCCCACTTTGGGATCCCCCAAAGGGAGACCCGGACCGTCAGGCCGCAGGCTTGTCATCAGACTTAGGGGCCGGACGTCTGGTACTCCAGGCCTGTTTCCTGGGCTTGGCCGATTTCTTGGGCCCAGCCTGTCGGGGTAAGGACTGTGCCTTAGGCCTACCCTGGACCCTATAAGGCCGAAAGGATGACGTACCTGAACTGGAAGGGACCGCAGCAGACGGGAGACATGCAGACTTGGCTGCTGCCAGCGTGGCCACAATTTTGTCCAGATCCGCTTCATTGATGTAAGTGGCCGAATCCCGGAGGTTACCTATCAACTCGGACTGTTCAGCCGAACAGTCAGAATCCAAAGACTCCTCCAAACTATCGGCCCAGCGCTCCATAGCTCTGGCTACCCAACATACGGCCATAGCCGGTCTGGATGCCCACCCCCCCACCCTGCAATCACCGCACCGTAAGGGCTTTAGCAGAAGAAGAGCAGGGACAGTGAAATGGCTGACAGTAGAAAGTGAAAGTACAGGCAGCAGAAGCTAGCAGAAGTCACATACAATGCAAAGAAATTAATCCCTGCACTATCAGCGCTGATCCTCAACTACGCAGACTCAGAGCCTGGTAGGACACAGCGCTGCATACACAGACCTGTTCCAATGGAGAAGTGGTATGCCGGGGGAGCCAGACCACGGTGCCACCGATCAGCAGCGATCACCATGCTTCTATAAAGATGGCCACCGAGGAGCAGAGAGGAGGCCGGCCTGGGGGAGGAGCGCTGCCACAGGGCCAATCGGCAAGTGCAGAGAGGGCTGTGTGCAGCGGGGGAGGCGCCGGCTGTGTACAGGGAAGGCGCGCTCCCCTGGCATGCAATTAACCCCTGGGACGCCAGAGCGCTACCGCTCTGCTGTGGTCCGCTGTCCCAGGGGGGTAGTGGAAGCGCAGGTTTGTTACCTGGCTCCACGCTGCAGCCAGTCCCCAGGGAGCCCCCTGCCTGGGGACTCTGGACCATGTTTCAGCGGGGACCCACCGCGGGACCCCGCTGCTTACCTGCTGTCCCCCTTAAATCCGGCTATGGTCCAAAGCATCTGGGGTCACCGCTAGCTGTGACCCCAGATGCCAACCAGCATCCCCGGATCAGTACCGGCATTCTGGTACTGGCGGGGGTGTAGGGAAGACAGCATGGACGTCAGCAGTGACTGTCAATGCTGTACTTCCAGATGGGCAGTCACAGCTGCCTTGAACAAAACTTCAGGGGCTATCCTTAGCCCCCCTCTAAACAGGGCTCCGGGGGGGAGGGGGGACTTAGGGTTAGGCATCCCCCCGAGAGGTTAGGTTTAGGCTAGGGGAAGGGGGGGGGGTTAGCGTTAGGCACCCCCGTGGGACTTAGGTTTAGGTGGTGGGGAAAGGGGGGATTAGGATTAGGCACTGGGGGGGGGGTTAGGGTTAGGCACCCCTAAGGGATGGTTAGGGGGTAGAAATAGGTTAGTATATACTTACCTTCGACGACCGGGATTTCCGCCGCTGCCGGGATTCCAACCGCCGGGCAGGGGTCCGACGGTAAATCATACAGGTGGGGGGCAGGAGGCTATGCTCACCCAATCAGATATCACCCTCACTCTACACCTCTAATGCAATTTTGAAGTTTCCCTGTTAAACATGGCAATTTTGAAGGAGTTAAACATGGTGCACTGAGAGCAGCACTCAGAAAGGTATTAGAAATGTGCTGGGCATTCCTGGGAAGTGGCGATTTGGACTAACAGAGAGGGTCGGTGTTATGGGCGTATCGCTGACGTGGTTGTGAGCTCAGACAATCAATCGCTCATATTTGAGGCCATAATCTAACACAAAACTTGCACCAGCCCCCTGCTAGGTGCAAATTCAGAGACCGATGGGCAACTGGAAAGACTCACCAAGCTGGAATGTAGCGTGTAACGTGCAGACACACAGCTGTGCACCAGGGCAGGGCTTGTAGCGCTATTCGCATAAAGTTGCATAAGCAAGATCGGTTAAAAAAATAAGACGCAGACACAGACTCTGCTGTATCCAACTCAGAATCGGGCCCTGGACCTGTGTATAGTGCTAGAAATAGATACTCTTCCACATCTTGTCTGCATTTTAACATACCCAGTGCCCAGCCTCCTCCCCACCCACACTAACGTTTTCCACTGCAGCGCACTCCTGTAAGGCGAGGACAGCGGGATGCCAGGGGTATGCAATCAGCTTCCCAGCTCCTGCGAAGTGGTGTGGGTAATTTGTAGGATATATTCAGGGCAGGGGGTCACTGTTAAGGAGCAGAGCAGCTCATTAGAGAGTCACGAGTCTCCCCTGTGGCAGCATGTTACTGGCAGTACACGAGGTGAATGTTCTGTTCCCAGCATGGACCATGAAAGCACATCCCCCATCCCCCCCCTCTTCTGTAGGCACATTGCCATTATAATCTCAAATTATCCACATATATCACCATGGCTCAGCAGCCAGCTCGTTGCTATGGCAATATTAATCACCCGCACCCTCCTGCTGGCGGCATGCACCCACATAGTGACAGTCACGTAACAAAGGGAGGGCTATGAAATGAAGAACGCTCTGAAGTGGGTTTAGTCGTGTCCCACCTCCCGAGATCCTGGGTACATTGGGAGATAATCTGTCCTTGGAGCAGACGTACTGAGCTCTTCTGTAACAGCTCATTAGGAGAGACAGAGGCTGCTGAGCGGGTCTGCGGCCTCAGCTTTTCTTTAAATATAAACTAACAAGCAGAGTAAAGAGCTGTGAGCCTGTTATCCAGATGTGTATGTACCAGCTTTATAATAGCTTTCCCTTCTAGATACAGCCTAACATAACCAGCTGAGAACACATGCAGGAACAAGTAAGACAGACTGTAGTTTCCTAATCAGCATACAGCTGGAGCACATATTAGTGTAGCACGACGCAGTGATAACACTTAACTGCACAACGCTACCACTGATGTACATTAGAGGCAACGGTTGGTGCAGTATTTTATGGAGCAATCGCCTCACTTCCAATATCACCATTTTATTATTAGTTAAGTCTGCTGCGAAGTATTGGGGAACTCAATTAAACAGAGGAGGGAGGTGGCACTTGCAAATTAAATCTTACAGTCTTTGGATGCTTAGGGAAGCAAATCTCAATCATCATAAATCATCGGGGCTGGCTACAGAAAGCATTTTGGCCTTTACCATTTTACCTTGGTTTGTTTCTTCAGCCTTCTACTAAAGATTGATAAGTCTGTGCCTGTCAGGTGGCAACCACCGTCTCATGTTGTGGTGAGCAGAGAGGCTTTGGAATAGCCCTTTGAGCTCCGTCAGCTCTTTGCACGTCACAATGCTCAACCACCTCCTCCCACATTGTAGCATAACAAGAGCTGAGAGTCTGTGGGGTTGATCAAGGAGTGTTCTTCAAAACAGCCGACTTCCGGTAGAACTTTGTATTTAGAAAAGCAATAATACTAATTGCAAAACATGGCTTGTATTCCATTTAATATTTCTGCCATTGTCAACCCACAGAGTGTCGCTGGTTTTTGAAAAACCCCTTTTGAGAAATAAAGGCCTGTGTGTAACACTGGCAGCCATACTTGTCTGCCCCCCAGATAATTTTTTTATAAAAATACAAAAAAAAAAACACTTGTAGGATGACAATTAAAGAAAATAACGCTGCAAAAAAAAAATAAAAATGAATAAATAAATGTCATTAGACTTTCTAGCTCAAGAATCAAATGCTTTCTTATACTTTTTGCCTTTGACATCAAAATAATGACATACAGGAAACTCCAGGGTTCCGCTTCCCAGTAGAGTATGTAAAAATGTTCAATACAAATTCTGCAACATATCATACGCCAATGTTAGTGCAACAAATTGTACCCCAAACACGAAACATATATACACACAAGCTGACAGAGTTTGGCATCTTTTAAAAGGAAAATAATAATAATAATAATTTATAGGCGACTCTGATCTGTGCACAGAGCTACGATTTACTGTCCTATTTATTATTGTGTATAACGAGGGGGAGAAAGTATTTCCTTATTGGGAGAGTGGAAAGAATACTGTCCAGCGGTCAGAGTCCTGTGTTCTGGAACATGCTGCGGAAGGTTAGGTTGATCCGGGGCTGGCGGTCGTGATATTCCTTTGGCACACGGTGCTAAGAGGAAGAACAGAGTATGTAGGTTAAAGAAGTGTTCAGTGTAACAATCAGTGACCCAGATACAGAACGCACGCTGCACTATAATTACTGTAGCACGAAGCTTGTACTCTATACACACAAGGTTGTACGGCCCGGACACAAATGCCCCACATTACAGATGGGACCAAGAGAAACCACCTAGAAATGGTCTCGTATAGGAGGAGATGTACCAAGCCTTCAATAGAGATAGTGGAGAAGTTGATCAAAGAAACCAATCAGCATCGGTCATTTATCCACAAATCATACCGAACCCGCTATCAGCTTTCACACACATCATGTATCTTTAATCTTGTTTTGTTTCATGGTTCCTCCTATGACAGCTGCTGCAAAGTGTTTGACACTTTATAATCTCCGATGAGGATTGGCTTCCCAACAAGCTCAGGTGTTAAGGCCCCCATACATCAGCAATTGATTGAAAAAGGGAAAGATTTTTATACACAAATCGATTGCAAATTGCACGACTGCTGCAATCAATTGCTGATGTATGGGGGCCTTTAGAGATATCCATGGCTTAGCACAGGTGACTTAATTAGTCCCTCAGTCAATTTGATTTAGCCACCTGTGCTCAACCATTGATATCTATAAAACCTGAACTGTTGGGGAGCCTTGAGGGCTGTGTTTAGGCCCCCATACATCAGCAATCTGAAAACCACAATTGAACAATTTGAAGATCTATTGCCCGATCTTAGGATTTCCCAATCGAGCAATCTGCGCCCATACACTACAGATCTTTTTCAGTGATTTGCAGATTGATTGCAGCAAACACAGATCTGGCAATCTTGAAAGGCTCCATCATTTTGCTAGAAACAGTCTGCAAATCTGCTGATCATGTCCATACACTAGCAATTTACAGCCCCAATTGATCTGTGAAATCCAACATGTTGGACAATCTGATTAAACAAATCCAATCACTTTTTGGTTGCAATCTGCGATCTGTGAAGCCCATACATTGCAGATTTTTATACACAAATCGATTGCAGCAGTCGTGCAATTTGCAATCAATTGCTAATGTATGGGGGCCTTTAGAGATATCCATGGCTGAGCACAGGTGACTTGATTAGTCCCTTAGTCAATTTGATTTATCCACCTGTGCTCAACCATTGATATCTATAAAACCTGAACTGTTGGGGAGCCTTGAGGGCTGCATTTGGGAACCGCTGCCTTAAATGTTTCCACATACATTTTCCCATTAGTCGCAGACCTATCACATTACTTCCAGACTAGGCCCAGATTTCTGCTTAAATGCCCAGGTGCATAAACTACAGCATTAAACGCTTAATACAAAATTACTGGTTTTGCCGAAATATCTGATTATGTCTGGTGTAATAATAAGAAGGATTTTGGGGGGCTGCTATCGTCGCTTACGTCTGAGGGTAACGGCGGATGCTGCTCGCCTGCAGAGCCGTTTCTGCGCAGTGCGTATTTCGTGAAAGTCCTAAAATAATGGTGTTATCCTCACCTGCCAGTCGTCTTGTGTCGCCCCCTCCATAAGTAGGAGGGTCCCACGATCCAATGGTATATGGACACGTTCCACATATGTGTAATCGCCACAATCCTCCTGCAGAGAAATCAGACTGGATGTAAACTAGGAGGTGCATAGATACATTATTTGGGAACATGAACCTAAACACACAAAAACACACAGTGCTTAGTTCAGCCAAGCACAAGGGAACACACAGAGGTCCGTTATTGGTCTGTGTATCCTATGAGCAAACCGAGGACGCTGCGACAAGCGATGGAACTGCACTTAATTGTGGGCTCTGCAAACAGATTCACTAGCAACGTCATAAAACAAGATAATTTATTACATTTCCCAGAGGATCAGCGCATAAAATGTACATTCATCCAATACAAAAGAGGGAAGAAAAAAAAAAAAAAAAAAAAATGTATTCACTTTGCAACATTCTGTCCAGGCAATGACAGCGGAATACAATGTTACATGGATTTACATGAAAAAGGATTATTAATATTTATTTCTGTTTATTTTGTAAGGAGCCATAATGCGCCACACAATGGGGGAAACACAGCACACACACACACACACACACACAATGGGGGAAACACAACACACACACAATGGGGGAAACACAACACACACACACAATGGGGGAAACACAACACACACACACACACACAATGGGGGAAACACAACACACACACAATGGGGGAAACACAACACACACACAATGGGGGAAACACAACACACACAATGGGGGAAACACAACACACACACACACACACAATGGGGGAAACACAACACACACACACACACACAATGGGGGAAACACAACACACACACACACACACACACACACAATGGGGGAAACAACACACACACACACAATGGGGGAAACAGCACACACACACACAATGGGGGAAACAGCACACACACACACAATGGGGGAAACAGCACACACACAATGGGGGAAACAGCACACACACAATGGGGGAAACAGCACACACACAATGGGGGAAACAGCACACACACAATGGGGGAAACAGCACACACACAATGGGGGAAACAGCACACACACAATGGGGGAAACAGCACACACACACACTAGAGACAAATAATGCAGTGAGCGGGTATTTGTGTGAGTAGTATAGGTGGGAGTAGGGGGAGGTGTGAGGGTGTACCAGTGTGAGTAGTATAGGTGGGAGTAGGGGGAGGTGTGAGGGTGTACCAGTGTGAGTAGTATAGGTGGGAGTAGGGGGAGGTGTGAGGGTGTACCAGTGTGAGTAGTATAGGTGGGAGTAGGGGGAGGTGTGAGGATGTACCAGTGTGAGTAGTATAGGTGGGAGTAGGGGGAGGTGTGAGGGTGTACCAGTGTGAGTAGTGAGTAGGGGGAGGTGTGAGGGTGTACCAGTGTGAGTAGTATAGGTGGGAGTAGGGGGAGGTGTGAGGGTGTACCAGTGTGAGTAGTATAGGTGGGAGTAGGGGGAGGTGTGAGGGTGTACCAGTGTGAGTAGTATAGGTGGGAGTAGGGGGAGGTGTGAGGGTGTACCAGTGTGAGTAGTATAGGTGGGAGTAGGGGGAGGTGTGAGGGTGTACCAGTGTGAGTAGTATACGTGGGAGTAGGGGAGGTGTGAGGGTGTACCAGTGTGAGTAGTATAGGTGGGAGTAGGGTAGGTGTGAGGGTGTACCAGTGTGAGTAGTACAGGTGGGAGTAGGGGAGGTGTGAGGATGTACCAGTGTGAGTAGTATAGGTGGGAGTAGGGTAGATGTGAGGGTATAGCAGTGTGAGTAGTATAGGTGGGAGTAGGGGAGGTGTGAGCGTGTACCAGTGTGAGTAGTATAGGTGGGAGTAGGGTAGATGTGAGGGTATACCAGTGTGAGTAGTATAGGTCATGCTTCGTTTTATTAAAACTTGCAACAAGTATAATAATAATAAATACATAAAATGTAAATAAAATAATTACATAAAATCAAAAACTTAATAAAAAAGGCAAAAAATATACATAATATTACTTCATATTATACTTTCCTATACTAATACAAACACTTATCTACCCTACTACCTATATACAATCCACCACCTGCAAGGGAAAACTAAGCAAGGATTTAGAAACCACCTCAAGTAAAAGGAAACTATCTAAATCATACATCAAACCCTAAACTATATTACCCATCACCAACACCTACAGGCAGATGTATGCAAACCTTTCCATAAATAAAACAAAATACTTCAAAAAACCATCTACAAGGGAGTGAAAAAAGAGAAAAGAAAACCCAAAGCTGGAATTCAGAGAGACTGTTTGCCACCCACTCAAGGGGGTTTCAACTGGCCCCACCGATGAGACCAGCCGACAGCATCCAACCCCTCCCTATCCAGATCCATCATCCTTCTCACCTCTTGAAGAATCAAACCCACCACATTCCTATAGGGGAGGACCTTTTTCCTTATGGACACCTGACACCGTGCGCTCCACGTGTGAAATCTAACTGCTAAACTAACTAAATAAATTGTGACTAAATTAAATCCACCGTATCTTCTGACTACCCCATAAACCCACTCAGGGTAACTAAGCCCCGAAAGGCACGGAATACCAATGGCTTTTGACACCTCCTCATAAACCTTTACATTAAAGGGACACTCAAGCAGAAAGTGGTCCATCGTCTCCACCAGCCCTGGACACTCCTCCCGTGGGCAACCACGATCATTGACACTCTTCCACCTGAGATTCTCCCCAACATCAAGTCTTCCGTGAAAAGAGAGCCAAGCAATGTCTCTAAACTTCTGCGGTATCCTCTGTGAATTTAACAGAGCTAACCCGGCGAAGCGACATCACTCGGACAGTCCCTCAGGGACAGCTGGTCATGGAAGTGAGTCTGCAAAATTCTTCTCTCCAACTCCCTTCTAGAGAAGTTTTTGACTTCGTGTGTACTATAGGTGGGAGTAGGGGAGGTGGGAGGGTGTACCAGTGTGAGTAGTATAGGTGGGAGGGTGTACCAGTGTGAGTAGTATAGGTGGGAGTAGGGTAGGTGTGAGGGTGTACCAGTGTGAGTAGTATAGGCGAGAGTAGGGTAGGTGTGAGGGCGTACCAGTGTGAGTAGTATAGGTGGGAGTAGGGTAGGTGTGAGGGTGTACCAGTGTGAGTAATATAGGTGGGAGGGTGTACCGGTGGGAGTAGGGTAGGTGTGAGGGTGTACCGGTGGGAGTGTGTACCAGTGTGACTGGTATAGGCAGGAGTAGGGTAGGTGTGAGGGTGTACCAGTGAGTAGTATAGGTGGGAGTAGGGCAGGTGTGAGGGTGTACCAGTGTGAGTAGTATAGGTGTGAGTAGGGTAGGTGTGAGGGTGTACCAGTGTGTAGTATAGGTGGGAGTAGGGGAGGTGTGAGGGTGTACCAGTGTGAGTAGTATAGGTGTGAGTAGGGTAGGTGTGAGGGTGTACCAGTGTGTAGTATAGGTGGGAGTAGGGGAGGTGTGAGGGTGTACCAGTGTGAGTAGTATAGGTGGGAGTAGGGTAGGTGTGAGGGTGTACCAGTGTGAGTAGTATAGGTGTGAGTAGGGTAGGTGTGAGGGTGTACCAGTGTGTAGTATAGGTGGGAGTAGGGGAGGTGTGAGGGTGTACCAGTGTGAGTAGTACAGGTTGGAGTTGGGGCTGGTGTGAGGATGTAGCAGTGTGAGTAGTATAAACTCATAAATAATCTGGGTTTTCAGAAGAAATACAAAGGCTATGGGAGAGGGTTTGGTTGGGCGCAGTGCAGATTACATAGGTGGGTAACGGCACTGGGGAGGCCAGCGAGAGCTAGTTTTCAGGAAGGAGACACAGGACAGAGATGGATCAGGAAGTATCTCTGCAATGCTCCACAATTACAGCTATTATCCACCTGCAAATGGCTTACTACTGTGTATATGCCATGTGTGGTGAAATTGGGCACTGATACAGTTTGTTGGTTGTCATGCCGAGCGCTCCTGTGGCGTCAGGATAACAAAGCCATAGAAGTAAGACGCTGCATACACACGGTACGCTCTGTACCACCTACGACTTGAAAGATCTCTTCCAGTGAAGTCATCCTGCCACATCTCTGACCAGGCAAAGTTGACAACATTGTGCAAGTTGGCCTGCATGTACGGACGATCATAGATATCGTTATCATTCATGCGGGAACGCGCATCGTTGGTCGTTCACTGCATAAACATGAACGATATATCATTTAATAATATCAGAATCGTTCATAGATATCGTACAGTGTGTACGCACCGTAAGGGTGCATACACACTATATCGCTCATGCAGCAAATCGTCTAGTCTAGTGTTTCCCTTGCAGGTGTGTGCTCAAACACTGGGCCTGATTCAGAGCCGGACGCTATTTGCGGCCGCTCGTTCAGAAAAAGGGGCTGGCTATTTAAATTAAGCGCTCGCTCTTTGCGGTCTGTTGACGCCTCTATGTCTGAACGAGCGAATGAAACATGCGCTCACTATTTTGGAAAAAAACGCCCCCTGGCCGCTCGCATCCTACGTCATCTCCGCTATTTATTTGATTAATTGAGTACATCGAAAGGCGTATGAACTGCTCGCTATTCTTGTGGTTGGATTTTCCTACCGCAATCATGCGAACAGCTCAGGCTAAAAGACAACCAAGTGAGGTGGTCGATGACGCTGCTTGGTTAATTATGCACACCCTTAAACGCCCGTTTGGCACGCCTGCGTTCGGATCACTCCCCGTTTTCAAGCACCTTCCCCTGTTACCACCCACAAACGCCTCATTCTGTCACTCAAATTAGCAGGCATTCGCTATTTTGCGAGCACACGATTTTTGACCGCAATGACTGGTTCGTGCATGCGTACTAAAACCCATACACATGCGCAGATGTGCGAAAATCGCTCGGAGCGAACGAGCGGCCTCTTACGAGCGGCTCTGAATCAGGCCCACTGAACGATACCATGCACGATATCATTCAGTGCCGGGCTCCCTCCCTCATCCCCGAACATGCAAAAACCTGACAATATCGTCAGTTCGGCCTGCATGTTCGGGCGATGAACGACAAAGACCATCGTAGGTCGTTATCGTTCATCGTTTTTGCGTGCAAACTGGACTATATAGTGAATGATAACGATATTGTTCAAAATATGAGACAGGAAAGGAGGCTCAGGTTCTCATCCTCATTCCTGTGATCACAAACCAGTCTCCTATTGAATACTATTATAGAGGCGTCTCTCCCAACAAAGCCCACCTCACCAGCCATAAAACCAAACACACACATCATGCAAAGCTATAAACTTCCCATTACCCCAGCAATACCCGGTATAGAGTACGCAGCACATAACTAGTCATTCTCCCGGCTGTAGTGAATGGCAGCCCCTCCCGTCACTGTGTATACGGCTGGCTGTGCGCTGCCAGGTGCGTGGGAGGCAGTTGTGACTTCTGTGCAGACTGTAAGTGGGAGACGGCATCATGTTTAGATCACATTATACCACCCACTGTGCCCAATTTACACACTGACATTAACAATGGCTCCAAGAGGGGGCACTGCTCTCACCCTGCCTGCGGGGGGAGACATCTGCTGCATCATTTCTCTCATAAGCTGCCTCCAGTTACCATTCTACAAGGTTATATAACGCAGACAACGGAATAAAACGCTGCTCTAATAGCCATTCACAGTAAGATGGGAAATGTATCACCGCACAATTCAGAAACTCCATCACACAGAACCATAGGGCTGTCCTTTTCATTTAGGTCAGTGTTGACAGCGACCATCAGGTTGCACTGGGGCCCCAGTTTGGTCCTTGAAGGTCCTCAGTAAAGGAAGGCCACACATCAGCCCGGACAGCGATGATTAATAAGTATAGAATAGCCTGCAGCATTAGCTTCCTGACTAAGGGAATACATACATACATACATACATACATACAAACTGGGAGGTGCTACCTGATGAGAGTAATTGCAGGCACAAAAACAGACAAATCTCAGGTGCACAACTCCCAGTATATAAAATTGCATTTATATATTAATATATAAATGCAATTTTGCAGTCAATAGAGGTTTTTAGCATAATCTTGGCCAAGGTTATGGGCCCACCCACCATATCCAGGTAACCTATGTAGGGTAGGTCCCTAACATACTAGGATTCAAATCCAGAGCGCATAACACCCCCAAACTGGCCCAGTTTTAGCATAATCTTGGCCAAGATAATGTAATGTGTGGTAGCAGGTGATAATCGTCAATTTGCTCACAAACACTGGAAAACAGGCAAAATTGGTTAAAACACACAAATGTAACCAATTTGAACAATATATTCTTTTGTCCTTTTTTCAGTGTTTAAAACCATATGATCATCTGTTATTTGCTCCCATACATTACCAGGTTTTCATTCCAACCAGCCAGATGGGACAGATAATTGTATAGTGGATGGCCAGCAGCTTTAGTTAGCACTAGACAGATAAAACGTATTAGAGACTGGTTGCTATGAGTTACGGCGCATATGTTTTAGTAATGCACAAACTGAGTATGGTCTGAACCTCCTTTAAGATTTCACAGCTACATCCACTTACAGGCGAAGGCTTCTTCCGCATCTGGAACACACGGGTCTCTCCAAGGCTTAAGGACGCGATGATGGGATGTTTGCCCAGGTCGGGCTCGTCGTCGCTGTGCCAGTCTATGCTGTCCTTGTCGTGTCTGTAGAGGTTGCAGAGCAGAGAATTGAAACTGTACCCGGTCACTTCCTCAATACGGTCTTTCAGCATGGTGAGCAGGGGATGCCACTGGGGGTACAAACATCCCGATATTAGTAAGTGATACCCAGACAGGTGCTCTGTGATAGCACATGGGGAGCAGGGGATGGCACTGGGGGTACAAACATCCCGATATTAGTAAGGGATACCCAGACAGGCGCTCTGTGATAGCACATGGGGAGCAGGGGATGGCACTGGGGGTACAAACATCCCGATATTAGTAAGGGATACCCAGACAGGCGCTCTGTGATAGCACATGGTGAGCAGGGGATGGCACTGGGGGTACAAACATCCCGATATTAGTAAGTGATACCCAGACAGGCGCTCTGTGATAGCACATGGTGAACAGGGGATGCCACTGGGGGTACAAACATCCCGATATTAGTGATACCCAGACAGGCGCTCTGTGATAGCACATGGTGAGCAGGGGATGGCACTGGGGGTACAAACATCCCAATATTAGTAAGTGATACCCAGACAGACGCTCTGTGATAGCACATGGGGAGCAGGGGATGCCACTGGGGGTACAAACATCCCAATATTAGTAAGTGATACCCAGACAGGCGCTATGTGATAGCACATGGTGAGCAGGGGATGGCACTGGGGGTACAAACATCCCAATATTAGTAAGCGATACCCAGACAGGCGCTCTGTGATAGCACATGGGGAGCAGGGGATGGCACTGGGGGTACAAACATCCCAATATTAGTAAGTGATACCCAGACAGGCACTCTGTGATAGTGTCAGTATTCAGGTATCACCATGTGCTATTTCCTGACCAGTCTGTACCCATTACCGTGTGTATTCAGTGATTCTTGCATTATATTGTGATCCTTTAATTTTAAAGATGCCACAATGTTTCCGCAGTGCCATAGAGGGTATATACCAGTGACAATAAAATATAACAAAAAGGTACAGTAACAGTAAAGTAACATCTGTGGAACACCAGAGCCATAAACCAATAAACTTGGTAGGATACAGACTAGAGGCGAGCGTTCGGGAACTCACTGTATCATCACAGTCAAGTGTAGGGGGAAGTCTAAACCTGTACCAGTGAAGGGAGAGCACACACAGAGCCGCTGAAAGGTACCAGGAGACAGAGGACTAGAAGCAAGGATAGTGCTGGGGAGGAATATACGGGAGGAGGGCCCTGCCCGAGAGATCTTACATGCTAAGGAAAGAACAGCTGGAGGGTGAGCTGGGGAGAAGTGAAGGGTGGAGAAGAGAGAATTAGGGAAATGGATGGCAGGTTAATAAGGGGAGTTTGTAGTGAATATTTCAACCTGGGGAGGACGGGAGAAAGTCTGACTTGGTGAGGGGGGGCTGGGCAGAGCAGGAGAAGATTTGGAGGAGGTAACCAGAGTGGAGTAGAGGTGGCAGAGTGTACGGGGCGGGAGGGAGTGTGGAGAGAAATTAGGTCAGAGATGTAGGAGGGGGGCAGAGTGTTTGGGTGCCTTGTAAGTGAGGGAAAGGAGCTTCAACTGGATTTTGAGGGGGATGTGGAGCCAGTGAAGCAGCAACATGGAGGGGTTAGACGGGAAAATGCAGCTTTCATGGACTGAGGGGAGGAACGGCGAGTAAGGGGGGGGGCATGCTGTTCCTTGTTAGGGTCATCAATGTTGCTACACAATGCATTTACCAAACCATTGGTCTCTCGATCAGACAATTCGGGTACATTGGGCTATGGGGCATAGAGGCCCAAACCTTGAGTATGGCACCAAGTATTACTCAAGATGTTCTGCAGACAACGTCCTTCTTTTATTACAAGCCCCCCACATCTCACTTCCACCTGTCCTGCATTAAATCACCTCTTTTGGCCGTTTCTCTAAGTTTAAACTCAACTGAGATACCACGGAAGTCCTAGCCCAGAATGTCTCCCCTGAGCCAAAAGATAGGGGGGGGGGGGTCCATGTCTTTATTCCCCTCCCACCATGCGATTCTCTCTATCAGCTCTCACTTTAGTGATTAATCCACATAGAATGACTCCTCGGTGGAACAACCCGGTCTTTCCCCCCCGAGTCTGGACCTCTCAGCGTTCAGTCGCTGGATGTGGCACAATATCAAGTTCTTACCAGACTGAGGAGGCCTATGTACTAAGCCTTGGCGAGAAAGCGAACAGAGATAAAAGTACCAGCCAATCAGCTCCTAACTGCAATGTCATAGGCTGCGTTTGTAAAATGACAGGAGCTGATAGGTTGTTACTTTATCACGATGGCTTAGTAAATAGGACACCTTAGCTCAACTAAGTTGCTTCCCTGAGTTCTCTGAGCTTGAAGACCAGCTTCAGCCCCCAACCTCATCCTTCTACCAGTACCTACAACTGCAACACTTCTTTCATTCCATTATTAAACCTCACTAGACAAAAAAAAAAAAAGAGAAAAATCAGGATCTGCACCTTAATCCATCGGCCAAAGTCTCCTGCAAGACATCAGCAATCCAACCAACTGAAAGCAGGATCTTGCCGAGACCAGTGATCTCGCTGTAAGCAACAACTAAAAGGTGCGTACACACGGGGCGTAATTGTTCAAAACGCTCATTAATTGTACAGTAATCATGCAGTATAATGTCGGAAATGACCGGCGATGCGCGCTCCCACTGGTAGTTTTCAGCAACAATCATCGCCTGAACATGCCGGTCAATCTGCTGATAACGACCGGTTGGACATGTTCTGGGATGATGGAGGGTGCCTGCACTGAGTGACGTATCGTTCAGTGTAGGTTCATTATCCCACTGCACAGGAAGATGAACGATTGTACGATTACAATGTCGTAACCTCTATGGCCCAGTGTGTACGCAGAGGACCACGTTTACCACATCACGACAACCACGGGCACAACTTTTAAAAAATATCTGCACTGCAGGTGGCCACACAGTGCACAAGAATTGTGCAAACCTGCCAACTTAATGACTGCCTTGTATGGCACTGAACAATGATCGTCCTCAGCATGAAAACTAAAAACAATTGTTCAATTTGGTTTTCAACCCTGTCCGATCCACCCGCCCGTCGTTCTGCCGACCCCAGGCTGTGGATGGAGGTAGTCTCCCTACATTGTGTAGCGTATAGAGGCGCGGCTATTGTTGGGCAGTCAGCTCCTCCCCTGGTCAGCTGCATGACCGGGCTCTGTATGACCAGCACAGGTCCTGGCGGAAAAACAGTTCCTACCTTAAAAGATTCAGGGGCCCATTTATTAATGATCGCGTTTTGCAATGCGTTCAGGGCATGCAGTACCGCCCATGATCGCATTGCAAAACGCGTTGATAGCGGCCGAATGTATGATCCGGCACATGCAGGGTGACGGGCTCCGAAAGGAGTCCGTCCCAGCGATGTGGCCGGAGTCTGCTGCACATGCGCAGTCCCGCGGACGGCACATGAACGGCGCCCATTGCCGGCAGAGTGATCTGGGAGATCCCTCCACCGGTTGACATGCGGTAAGTCCCCATAGGCTACAGCGGCTAACGCTATCTTCATACATTTGGCAGCATCGCATCCCCCATAGAAACCTACGGGGGAGGCAGCTGCCGGCGGCAATGGAGGGATCGCAGCAGGTATCGGAGATACCTGCTGCGGTCCGTCCTTCATACATCCGGAGGATACTTAGTATTTGAGGTAAACCCCCGAAAAGTGTTTTCGGAGAATTTACCTCAAATTCCCTTTGATAAATGGGCCCCTCAGTCAACAAAAGTTATAATAAAAAAAAATTAAGTTAATTTACCGGAAACTACACGGCCAGCCTGGTGCCACCAGCAGCACCTAAACCCCTCACACTACCGAGAATGCACAGCAGCAAGGTTACTGAAGGAAACACAAAAACAGCTTAGACTTCCACAGGATTGCCATCGGCGGTCAATGAGCAAACCTGCGCCACCTTCCGGTTCAGCTTAGACACAGTCATGTCACCATCTGGCTGAGCCCACTTTAAAAATAAAAAATTGGAAGACAGACAGAACATCTGTGCACTCACGTGAGGATTGGGCTGCATTGTAGAACGAGAGTAAGTATAAGGGACCTCTCCATACCAACAGGTGAGCCGCGGTTCATTGTAAGGTCCATCTGTTACAAGACAAGATAGGCAGAGATAGATCACCTGTGTCACTTCAGGTACAGCACACCGACATCCCCAAGAGCTGGAGAGATAACCGGTCGTCTCCTGTGTGGTCCCTGGGTGACTGGGAGTTTGTATCAGAATCTGGTTTCAATATACAGATAATCAGGGCCAAAAATACATAACTGTAGGCACCTGGCAGCAGATTCGGTAACATTCATTAGTAAGAACGACAGAGGTAAAATTTGCCGCTTCTCAGCAGATACAATGATAGATCACAGGGCTCTAGCGCTCTCTGCTGGGGAACATTAGGTGCAACACCAGTATGAAAATCACCTGGTCCGAAATTCGTTTTCTGACTCCACGGGACCTCCCTGTGCAACTGTTCAAACATCCAATCTACTTCATTGGGGTCAATGAACATAGGGAACAGCCGGAGCCTGTAACGAGGAAAATCTATTAAGGAGGGTTGTGGATTAAAAGATCTATACTAAGATCGGTGGTCCTCAACCTTTAAGACAGTGTGGGCCACATTAAAATATTCAATGACGGCCACTAAGCTCTACTGAGGTACTTAGACTCTGCATCCTCCTACAATTTTAATTAAGTCCCAGAACAGCCCCCCACCTCCAACAATTATAATTATGCCCCATAACTGTCCCTCCTCCTCCATTAATTATATCAGATAGTTGTCCCTACCCTCAAACAATTATGTCCCATAACTGCCCCCCTCTGCAGTGCTCCCAGTAGTGGTCCCCCTATGCAGTGCCCCTTACATATATAGTACACTTACCTGAATCCCCGCACCTGCTGCTGTCCGCTCCTCCGTCCTCCCGGCCCGCTCTGCACTATGGGAGAGACGTCATGACGTCTCCCATCACCCACTGGTGGAGCCGGAAAGTGGAGCTCATGAGCGAGCACCAACCGTGGGTGCAGCAGCCAATAAGAGTCTCTCTCATTGGCTGCCAAAACAAACACACTGCAGCCCGGTAGTAAGTAAATGTGTACTACCCAGCGCCGGCGTTTGTTTCTGTGTAGTACGGACCGCACTTACTGCGGTCCACACTACACTAACCATCGGCGGTCCACAGGGTACAGCTCCACGGGCCACGGTTTGAAGACCCCTGATTTAGATAGACACCAACTGGTAGACAGGCAATAGGTCGACATGGTCAAAAGGGCAACAATGGAATTCCATTGTAGACCTTTTTGTACCTGTCGACCTATTGCCTGTCCGTCCCTTAGTTGGGGCCTACCTAGACACTGTCGACCTTTTCAACTATTGACTGGAGCCCGTTAGGGAGACCCCAAATTCTAGGTTTGCCTAGGTTATTGATGTAGCTACAGAATATACATGAAAAGAGAAATATGAATGTAATAAATACATCCTCCCCCCAGAGCCTGACTTTGTGCAGTATATACGGGCAGCCGGTAGGATGCTAATCCCTTACACCAGAGCTGGTTATGATGGAGGTGCATCATCATCTTAGTGTATATATATTATTGTACAGTTTATCAACAGGTGTCAACATTTAGATTTTAAGCGTGTGGATTGTGATTAGTGCTCAACCATTGGGCGTCTCAGAGCATCAGTGAAACCTTGAACAGTTGCTACAGTACTGACTTCTGACAACACTCCCTCTCCTCTGTTACTGACCATCAGGACAACCAGACAAAGTACCACCGAGGAGCTTACCTGGAGACCCCAGACGGCGATGTACTGATTTCATAAGTGCCGGCCTTCCTGGGAACACAATTAGGTCATGGATTAATGGCTGAGAAGAACTCGTACTTTGATAATTCTTACATTACCGTTTTTTTTCAGCTTAGTAAATCACTTCAAAACGTTTAATTTTGTGCTATGGGTCAATGGCAAACTCATCCCCCCAGTCACGTATCTGCACTGCTTGTAAGCCTGAACTCGCTCTGAGCACACCTTTTCAGTTACCGCCATACCCCCCGCATCTTGGCCAGCGTGCCTAGCCACCGAGCCAACCCCCACAGCTTGGCCACCGAGCCACCCCCCACAGCTTGGCCAGTGTGCCTAGCCACCGAGCCACCCCCCACAGCTTGGCCAGTGTGCCTAGCCACCGAGCCACCCCCCACAGCTTGGCCAGTGTGCCTAGCCACCGAGCCACCCCCCACAGCTTGGCCAGTGTGCCTAGCCACCGAGCCACCCCCCACAGCTTGGCCAGTGTGCCTAGCCACCGAGCCACCCCCCACAGCTTGGCCAGTGTGCCTAGCCACCGAGCCACCCCCCACAGCTTGGCCAGTGTGCCTAGCCACCGAGCCACCCCCCACAGCTTGGCCAGTGTGCCTAGCCACCGAGCCACCCCCCACAGCTTGGCCAGTGTGCCTAGCCACCGAGCCACCCCCCACAGCTTGGCCAGTGTGCCTAGCCACCGAGCCACCCCCCACAGCTTGGCCAGTGTGCCTAGCCACCGAGCCACCCCCCACAGCTTGGCCAGTGTGCCTAGCCACCGAGCCACCCCCCACAGCTTGGCCAGTGTGCCTAGCCACCCCCCACAGCTTGGCCAGTGTGCCTAGCCACCCCCCACAGCTTGGCCAGTGTGCCTAGCCACCGAGCCACCCCCCACAGCTTGGCCAGTGTGCCTAGCCACCGAGCCACCCCCCACAGCTTGGCCAGTGTGCCTAGCCACCGAGCCACCCCCAACAGCTTGGCCAGTGTGCCTAGCCACCGAGCCAACTCTCCTACAACTGCCGGGAATTTTATTAGTGGGGGAGGGGGATTTTTTTTCTATACAGAATAAGCTAAGGGTCGGATCACCCAGTATATGAAGCTGTTACCATCTCTAGAGGGCACTCACTCAATGAGGCGGGGGTCCGGAATTCTGCGATTCACCTGAAAGCATAAGAGACAGTGATGGGCATCAGAAAGAGGGCACCGTCACCAGGGCTATACGGCTGGAGAATATTCGGAGGAACATTTAAAAGACAATAACGTTCAGCCATTAAAAACAGGGACATGCACACAAGCAGGACTGCGGATGTGGCCACCGTAACACATGCTGCCAAGCAAGAGACAAAAGGGGCGCACTTATTAATGATCGGCCATGAGATTACAGCCCATGATCACACCGGTGGAATGCATCAACCGGCATACACCGGGACAGCGGCTCTGAAAGGAGCCCGTCCCTGCGATGTGCCCGGAGTGCTACCGCGTATGTACAGTTCCTTCTGACTGCACGCGCGGACGCCATTGCCGAGGAGGGTTCCAGGGGAACCCGCTGCCGGCTAATTATGCAAAGTGTAGCCCAAAGGCTCCAGCGGTTAATCTCCGAAATGCATTGAATTCTGGGAGTTGGTAAATCTGGCAGCATCGCTTCCCCCATAGAAACCTATGGCGGATGCGGCTGCCGGCGGGAAGGGAGGGATCACAGCAGGTATCGGAGATTTCTGCTGCGATCCCTCTGTCATACTTAATATTTGCGGTTGAGCACAGGAAATGGCTGTTTTCAGGGATTAAACTGCAAATATACAATGTTATATGGGCCCCGAAAACACAAAGTTGTGGAAGGTAAAGCAAAAAAAAAAAAAAGATATAAAAAGAATAATGAGATATATATATATATATATATATATATACATACATACACACACACACAATATATACCCGTAACACAGTCATATTAGAGTTCTTGGGACAGTCCTATATATGATCAGTTACCTCTGACGGCTCTTTATAGATAAAGGTTTTGTCTGGAATAATCCGCTCGTTCCTCCCCAGTTGGGGCTTTACGGTGGCTGGGACGGGCCGGGACACTGGAACACACATGATGTATGATTAGGAACGTTACACACCGCAGAATCGTATTTGCTGCGTAACCATTCTTCATCACATTGTAACACAAGAACTGTAATTACACAATGACTATTAGGGACGATATAACACACACACACGATATTGACAGATATCAGGACTAAGTGTTCGATTTATCACAAACTTTTAAGAGCAGTAACCCCTCCAAAATAAACATATAGGTTTGTTAATTTGGGTTCATCGAGAATCAGAATAAAAAGGAGAAGAAATATTTTCAGAACAAATAAGAGGACGTCGGGGACCAATGGGCGCACTAATCATGTGACATTCTGTGTAATGAATAGAAGAGCCAGTATCCGCGTTGTTGCTGCGGGTAACTCTCCGTCTCTGCTGTTTGCACCATTTATTAAAGAAGTGATTTCTCACTCCAAAACATTAATCTGTGCATAGCAGGAGAACAAATCTCTAAATCGTGGGAGATTATACCATTACAATTTGAGACATTAAGCTGCGTTACATTTTATTTAGAGGCGCGGTTTTACTAACAATTGTTCCATAGTTTTTTTGGCGGATGATCCCGATCGCCCTTGTGTTGTGTTACATGCTCCATCTAGTGGTGGATGTGATTATTGCATGTTAGAGTCCATAGGTTCCCTAATTATCACTGACATCGTCTACGTACAGTAAGTCATGTGCCACAAAACTCAGCAGCAGCAAACAGTCAGTATAATAGATACGGATACATCGTACCTCCGCATGTGACAGTCTAAGGGCCATATTCAATTAGTTTCGCTTCCGCAAAGTTTTGCCTACCCGACTTTATCTACATCGCGTGTTTTGGACGTGAAAACTTATCGTGCGCGGCCTCTATTCAATTACTAACCAGGCGAAAACGGCAAGCGGCGAATGCAGAACAGGCGGAAAGTGCTGTCAGAATAGGGGAAATCAGTCTGAACCCCCCAAAAAGATACACTAACATTGGGGATCAATGTAGAAGTGTTCCAATAACCCTAAGAAAACTAATTGGGGTACTGAAGTTATTAGCGTCTCTGTAAAAGTGGTGAAGAATGGCATTAAGCAGTATTTAATGGTGAAAATAAGTAGTCCAGTCACATTTGGGGTACATGAAAATGGGTTCAAGCATCTTTTAAATTCTCAAAGTTTTAAAAAAAAAAACATGAAAAACACACCTGCAACCCCAAAAACACCCGACCCCTCCTTGCAGACCCCTAAAGGCGGCTATTCCGCTAGTTTTTATGTTTGCCCCCCCACTTTGTACTTTTTCACCCACAAAATAAAGAACTTTTTTGGGGTGTTCTTAAGTTTTTCCTCTGAATTTTTTGACACAGTTGTCTTTTGGGGGGGCTGTCCCAAGGGTTCTGAGTGGTTTCCCCACGTTAGCACCCCAAAATAAAAATGTTGCACTTCTTTTCTCCTGCTATTCTTAGTAGAATTTTTTTTTTTTCTATTACATTACATTGCATTGACTTTCTGCGTAGGCGAAAACAGTCTGGAACTGAATTTGGAGATAAGTTACGACCACACGAAAGCCCCGATCGGCGATACTTTTCCGTGGAAAACGGCTTTTCGCTTCTAATTGAATACGGCCCTAAGTTTCAATTGTGGCCCCCAATTGCTGTTAGTTTAATAGGCCTCCTATTACAGAGAGCGTTACCCATGGCTGAATTAGATGGAAGAGAGGGTCCTGCACGTGACATCTTACAATGATAAACTCACGTGTACTATTAGAACATTCAAAATGCCATTGTACATTTAAAAGAATAGGGGGGGGGTTTATTAATGACCTGTACTGTACGGTATGCCGTCGGCGGACCTAATCCCGACAGCTGGCTTCCCGACTGTCATATCCCGGCGAGGGTCTAAAGGGAGGTTAGGCAGCCCAGGTCTCCTGCCTTTATGATACACGGTAACCTGTTGTATGTGATAGGGCTGGATCTTAGCATAATGTGGTAACATATACAGCGAGGCAGGAGCCCTGGAGTCAATTCCACTGCTACCACACAGACTAGGGCAAGAGCCCGATAACAGTGTAGGACAGGGGTATTCAACAGTTGGCCCACCAGCTGCTGTGGGACTACACATCCCAGCATGCCCTGCCACAGCTTTGCTATTAGGACATGATAATACTGGGGCCAGGCATGCTGGGAGGTGTAGTTCCACAGCCGCTGGCGGAAAAAAAAAAAAAATCTGAATCAATCGACTAAGATGGGGTGGGAAGGAGCTTTATTGTATCTGTAGAACTCCTCGAAGCTCAGCTTGATAAAACAAATATAAAAAGGGTCTAGCAATGTCTTTACCAGGACGAGAAGAGTTTTTCGCAGGTCCTGCCCAAGCTCCCTGCACACGTGCCCTCCGTCTCTTGTCGTCCATACTCCTAAATTCCGCAGTCACTATTCATTGCCAGGTTATCTGGAAGGAGAGACCAGCTGTGATCAGTCAGACATACAGGACGCAGGATCATGCCACAGGAGTGCATCCAATAGACTGGGGGTGAGGGGGGGGGGGGGGTGTACTATGCCGTGGAGAGGGATAAATTACCAACCAAACAGGTCTTAACTGTCACTGTACAGGTGGTGATTGAAAAATAACAATTAGGGGCTGATTGGTTGGTACTTTGTACCTCTCCACGGCTTAGTACATAGCGCCTGATTCAGCAAGAACCGCAATTGCGAAGCTGCACGCAGATGTGCAATCCTTGCCGTTATGGTAATGCATGCCGGACGGTGTGACATCACGTATCAGAGCTGCGTTGTCCAATGCAGCATCGGATACCCTGTGAACCATCGGCCGGTTGCTTGATCCGTGGGGTCCCGCAGCCGGCCGCCGCAGATTAGAGTAAGAGGCCAGGAAGTCTCCATCAGCCGACAGAGATACTGGCCTCTCCCTCCCTCTCCCCCAACGGCAGCGTTTCCGGAAACTGAGGCCATCGCCGCCCCCTCCCCACCCACAAACGCAAGTAGACTGGTCAATCTCTGACAGTCTGCTGGCAGTCTCCGTGCGGGCGCGCAGACCCGTTCTGCACATGCATAGAACGGGTCTGGCGCTTTCGCAGATTCCCAAACATCGGGAATCTTTGTTCAGCAGTGCACTGCTGAATTAGGCCCACGTTCTATGTTAGTGTTCATTCTAGCACCCTGCATCTGTCACAACCCGTGCAATTCCCCTTTCCTACCTGGGGTGTCGCTCTCTACTCTGGTGCTTCTAGCACACTCAGCTAATACAACAAACTGCTCACAGACCAGAGTGTGCTAGAAGACCCAGAGCAGGGATCGACAACCATAGCAATAATTCGCATATTTTTGCAGCAGACCTGCGTGTGATTACGGAGCTGCAATAGCGATCTATGATGAATCAGGCCCACTGTCCGCTAACCCCTGTAGTGCACATACGGCATCAGGTCTATTGTGTACAGTCTGTGCATTGTGACACAAACACAATGAGGGCATGGACTTGCTGGTCACAATGGCAGGGTCTGTGGGAGGGGAACATTGCGTATAAGCTCCTGGGAGCAGATTGCAGGCCAAAACAGGATTACGTTAAAATTAAAGCGATCAACGGGGATGAGAAGGTGCATTTAGGGGGTGTTACCCTTTTTGCCAGGGAACACAAACACATTAAACTTTCAAAAGATACCGGTACCCAGTATTACCGGAACAGTAAATGAGTCTTTACATAAACAGCATAACAAAAGGTCACACAATACAGAGAGCCTTAACGGCCAATCAGTCAATGCTGTGAGTAACCCAGGACATAAGGAGGCAAAAGTGAGCAGCACAACAGAAGAAAATGGAAAAGCTGAAACAGGTGAATGGGAAGATATTCCCGCCGTACACATTAAGTCAGACCAGCAACAGCATGAACGGAATACATACTGCCAGGGCCATCTTAAAGACCTGGAGGGCAGGCGGCTAGGAATGTTCTATATGGGCAATTAAAAACATTTGCGCAAACAGAACAGCTCTGGGGGCCTGATTCACTATGGAACGCAACTGTGAATGCAATAGCGATTATGCACACAGTTCAACTGCGATAGTATGAACCGCACTACATAAGGATGCCCACGTCCATAATGTTTAGCAAGACTACAAAAACCATTAGTACAATGGAGTACCATCGCAGCCTCACACAAGCTCTGACCTTACTCAGAAATTTCTAACTTCCACACACACCATCAGGCCTCAGGCTGTGTAGGCAATGGATAATTTATGCACGCCCCTGCAACGGCGTTCAAACACACTGGCACGCCTGCGTTCGGCCGACCAACACCCCCCCCCCATCAGCACCCACAAACGACACTTCCTGTCAATCACTGCGATGGGTCTGCGTTAGTCACCGCAATCGCAGTGGCTGGTTCACGCACTGCAATGCAGACACCGTACGCAACAATCGGCTGATGCGTGCATATTAGCACCTGCATTCCTTGCCGAATCAGGTCCTGGGGGCAGTGTATTCTGCACCCACACATACACACAGTGCACAAATACATCTTGTGCTGTACACACAATTACCAACATTTACCAGGAGAGTTGCCAGAGCTGCTCTGTTGCTGATTAGCTGCTTAGAAGCAATGCCCGGGCGCCTTGGGGCACAATGACCCCACCGTACGGTTACAGAACAGGTTTATAATGTCATCTCTGGGCTTTTCTGTGCCCCACTCAGCCGAATATACAGAATTATAATCCACATACAGAATGCATTGCTGCAAATCCCTTCTCATGTATGATGCACAGGAAAATTGCATACATGAACTGTAGTGACTGCAGCATTGCCATGAAGCATGCAACAAAATTACATACATGCATATACACACACATGCATGCATGCATGCATAGCACTGTAACAAGGAGCATGCACAGTACAGTATGGTGTTATATAGTCACATGTTGTGTATTACATTATATAATAGATATACTGCTGGATAATGTATGATATTCAGGTGCAGGGACCATTGAGCACATTGCAAGGATAATACATAGCTCTCAGTATAATACACGGACAATACCACCCCCCACCCTTACAGTGCACATTACTGTCTGCAGCCCCCACCTGGTTGTACCTCCAACTGCTTCTTCCTCCTCTTGTGTTACACTGAAATGTGTCCCCAGCTGAGCCAAGGACCAAACGTTCCTCATTTATTTATATCCTGTATCTGGGGTGGTCAGAAATGCAGCTTTTATATGTAACCATAACATTTCTCCAATATCATAGAAAACCTATAAACCAACATAGCTAATGTATTTACCAGGCTGCAATTGTATTGAAAGCAAAAATAAATAAAATAAAAATAATTGCAATATATAGCTGCATGCTTGGTAAATGCTGGCTAACTCTCCCTTATTTACCAGAGAACACTTTATTATAGCACAATAAAATACCGGGGAGACACAGAACAGCTATGGAAAACAATAATAAAAGAGCCATTATTTCTATATCATGTGCATTTTTGTCTTTCACAATGTTTTTAACTTATTTCAGCTGCAATATATATATATATATATATATATATATATATATATATATATATATATATATATATATTATACACACATGGTCCCTGTGTAGTGTAGGGCACAGCCATACAGAAATGCATAAGCACATTTGTGACACACAACTTTGATCCTATGAGAAGTGCGGCAATAAACATGACCCCTTCCACCAGGTACAAAATGCTCTGCTCCTGGACTTACCACTAATGTATGATTGCAGTCACCTGTCTGTGCTGAAACACCTGTCTCATCTATTACCTAGTTCAGTGTTGGCTAACCTTGACACTCCAGCTGTTATGGAACTATATAACCCAGCATGCACTGCTACAGTTTTGCTATTAGGGCATGCTAAAACTGTGGCAGGGCATGCTGGGATATATAGTTCCACAACAGCTGGAGTGTCAAGGTTAGCCAACACTGGTCTAGTTCAACACAGCTGACTGCAATCATAAATTAGGTGGTCAGTCCAGGAGCAGAGCATTGTGTACCTGGTGGAAGGGGTCATGTTGGAGGGTTTACGATAAGCAGGGGACATCCCGCCAGGGAGGGTTACAGGAACTATGACAAAAATCCTCCATTGCTGAGTATGAATCCTAGTTTATTGTAGTCTCAGCATTTTATCCCACGTCTCGCCGCTTTATATAGAACAATCTGCGGACGCCCCCACTGATTCACCAATGGGCACTGCTAACAATGAGGACAAAAATCATAGGGCATTAACCCTTTTGTAAATAGGACGATGAGCTGAATAAGCCTTTGTCCATCGGTTTCATCAGAAATTAGGCTCTATCCAATTAGCTTGGTAAGTACAGCTCTTCCCCACACCCAAAGCCCAGGGTAATAGTGAGTAACTAGTAAGTAATATTGATTTTTACAGGTGGAATACAAGTCCCAGCAAGCCTGCTCCTGCATGATGGTACAAGTCATACTTGCCTACCTTTGGCTTCTCCTCCCCGGGAGAAGCCTCGGTAGGAGAAGCAGGTGGGTTGTGATGGGGGTGGGGCCTGATGGTTCGCTTCATTAAGCACTGTCCCCTTCGTGGCAAATTGCCACAATTGGCGAAAATTTAAATAGGGGGTGTGGCTAAATTACGCAATTCGTGGAGAATTGCGGCACTAAGACCCACCCCCTACATGGGGACCAGTGATCGTCGTGGAAATTCTCCCCATTCTGCCCACTTGCAGGAGAAGTGCCTACCCTTCCGGGGGTGCGGAGGGTTACCCGAAAAATCGGGAGCCTCCCGCTAAAACCTGGAGGGTAGGCATGTATGGTACAAGTGCCAGCATTCTTGGACATTAAAGACCCCTGGCAAAAATATATAAGAGATATGACACACACACACCAAATATAGTATATATTTATTAAAAAAAACACTCCCCCATATTCATACCTCCCAACTGTCCTGCATCCAGTGGGACAGTCCCGTTTTTCTGGGACTGTCCCACCCACGGGCCGCAGTGTCCCGCGGTGGGGGGGGAGTTTGGGAGAGTACAAACTATGCAGAGCAGCGGGTGTGCAGGAGGAGAACAGATGTTCTCCACGGCATTTGTTCTCATGTGTGCGGACTGCCTGGGGGCTGCCCAGCATCTCGGAGAGTGCTGGGCACGCCCCCAAAGTGACGAAAATGGGGGAAGCCATGAGGCTCCGCCCTGTTTTCCATAGACTCCACCCCTTTTTGGCCTCTGGCACTCAACCTGTCTCTCCTAGGTAAGTTAGAATGTTTGGCGGTATGCATACATCTCTCTTTCATTAATTTAATTCTTATAAAATGCAGGGATTTTCCCTGCAGTATCCTGACACTTGCATATAAAAACAATCCAGACGGGCTAGCTCTGTGCACAGTGTGCACCAGAGCCGTGACAGATGTGACAGGGTCACTCCATAGAAATGAATGGGGAAGCGCTGATTGGACAGAACCTTTCCAGTGTTTTTGTCACACCAATACTCCATACCAGTATCGATGAGACCTTTGACTGTCTGTCCGGAAGCCAATGGTTCTCTGTTGTGGACTATCAAATCCCAATGTGCCTTGAAGACGCAGAAAAAATTGCCTTCATTTTTTGCGGGATATAAATCTTCACAAAGTCCTCGTATAGTTAGATGACATCACTGTGTTCAGAAAAACATAATACACGTTTATTTTTGGTGTTTGGTTGAGTGTGCACGATTGGAAGGACAAGCGTGAATTCTGTCAAAAGTCTATGAAGTATACTGGCCGTATTGTCAGCAAATTGCCACTGGTCCTGAAGAGGTATCTGCTGTTTTTGATGGCTGCATCCAGGAAATTAAAAGATCTACAATCATTCCTAAGGTTTTGTGAATACTATCAACTGTATAGTACTGTGCCAAACTTTTCCCGAACTACCAAGCCATTAACTGACCTCCCCAAAGGATATCTCCCTCCCAAGGGAGCGAAACCTTTAAAAAAGGAGGTTGGCCAAAGGCCCTATTTTAAACCTAGTGAAGAATTTGGAGACCAATGGACTCATGAGTATGAAAACTGATTTTTGAGATTCAAAGAAAGTTTAACCAAAAGTCTGGTCTTGTCGTAAGTGGATCCCTCATTGCCCTATGTACTCCATGTTGATGCCTCATTCCAGTAGTTGGACGTGGTACCTTACCAACAACACTATGACCAGTTACATCCTGTTTTTTATGTAAGCCAAGAGTGTCAGCAAGAAACATTATCCAGCCCAAAATTAGAATTATTAGCATTGAAGTGGGCCATGATGGACAAGCTTTGTTATTATCTGAATGGAGCCAAATTTGAGGTCCATACAGATAATAATCCATTCACATACAGCTTAACCACTGCCAAATTGGATGCCACAGGGCTTCAGTGAATGGCCTCTTTAGCAATATACAAATTTCGTATTAAGTATCGCCAAGGAAAATTTAACGCTGATGCTGATTCTCTGTCCCGGAAACCAAGTTTGTCTCGACATTCAGAAGGAAGGAAGAAGTCGACCCAGGTTTGGAGGTACGAAGTGTGTGTCATGCAGGGACAGTGTGATTATTTGCCAACTAGGGGAGTGTTTCTGTTTTAGGAGCTACAGGGGGTGCCCTCCCATTGGCATATAATTTGTTGTCAAATTTGGAAATGAGGGATCTGCTGAAGTTATGTCTAAGCCAAATCATCTCTGAATATATAGTTGATCCTTACATTAGGGATGTGCAACAGGGAGTAATAACCAGTAAGACCTAAGTAATAACCTTGCAACAATTGAACCCCAAAAGGCCAAATTAGTGGAATATAGATTATTTTACCGGCTGGCAAAAAAAAAAAATGCACAATACCCAGCTAGTTCTTCCAGAAAAGTACCATTCTAAAAACTCTCTATGACAATCATGGACATCTTGGTTTTGTCAAGACACTGGTTTTAATATAAGACCATTTCTAATGGCCCTTGATGGAGAGTGATGTTTTCCAATATTGACGATCTTTAGGAAATTGCATCTTAAGGAAAACTTTACCTACCTGTTCAGCACATATGGTCAACATATCCAGTAGTGGTCCTCTAGATTTAGTTTGTATAGACTTCTTGTGTCTGGATGGTGGCTCAGGACAATTAGTAATATCTTAGTGGTTACAGACCACTTCGCCCGATATGCTCAGACTTACTTAACTAAAGATCAAAGTGCAGCTACAGTGGCCAAGACACTTTTACTGTACATTATGGCCGGTTGCATTCACACCAGGGGAGAGATTTTAAAAGTTAGTGTATCCAGGATTTATTTATCCTGTGTGGCATTAGTCAGAGTTTGTCGGAATCTGTGGGTTTTTGTTTGTCCACCTGCCTCTTGAGGATTGACCACAAGTTCTACATGGGATTAAGGTCTGGGGAGTTTCCTGGCCATGGACCCAAAATTTAGATGTTTTGTTCCCTGAGCCACTTAGTTATCACTTTTGCCTTATGACAAGGTGCTCCATCACGCTGGAAAAGGCATTGTTCATCACAAAACTGTTCTTGGATGGTTGGGAGAAGTTGCTCTTGGAGGATGTTTTGGTACCATTCTTTATTCATGGCTGTGTTCTTAGGCAAAATTGTGAGTGAGCCCACTCCCTTGGCTCCCACTTCTCTCCAGGAAAAACATCAGGACAGACTGATATTCTGCAAAAGGTACAGGGATTGGACTGCTGAGGACTGGGGTAAAGTTACTTTATCTGATTTTAAAAGTCAGTGTATCCAGGATTTATGTACCCTGTGTGGCATTAGAAAATCAAGGACCATGCCATACAGTACCATACCCAGGGTGATCCTCAGCCAGAAAGGTTTAATAAGACCCTTCTGAATATGTTAGGCACCTTGGATCCACATAAGAAACTACATCGGAGTCACCATTTTTTGTAATCTGGTTCATGCATATAATTGCACTAGAAATTAATCCACTGGGGTACCGTCTATACTCCCTAATGCTTGGATATGAAGCTTGTCTCCCAATTGATGTGTGTTTGGGTTTAAACCATGAAGGTCCACCTAGATCTCATACTAAATATGTAGAGTAACTCAGAAAGGAATAAAAATATGCCTATGCTTTAGCAGAACAATCTGCTGAGAAGTTGTGGGAGAAGAACAAGGTTTGGTAGAGTACGGTAACATATCCTCCACCCCAGTGATAGAGTATTGGTACAGTTATAATGGTTGCTCTGGAACAAGAAGCTTTCTAAATAATGGAAGTCTGAGCCCTATGTAGTCATTGAAAAACTGCCAGGGATTCCATGATATAAAATAAAAGCTGATGTAGCCAATGGACTAATGAAGACTTATCATACACACCATTTACTCCATTTGGGTCACTCAGTGCGTTCACTCCCACAAACTCAGGTGGTGGAATGGAAAGTCCTAGCCACAATTGGAAGGGCAATAGCAAAATTCGGGCCACTCCTCAACTAACTGTTCCAGTTCAAATCTTAAACATTTTGATTGTATTAACCCTGAGGAATCTGGAGATCAGCTCAGATATCTGCCCTATAACCCAATCATAACTACATTAGAAAAATGATAAAAAGATTGGTCATCTACAGGAGCCACTTTAGTAGAGCCACCAGAGGAGGTTGTTCCATTGCTGGATCCTCTTGATGCTCTTTCAGATCTTGAGAAAGAGATGATACCAGTCAGCACTAGTCAATAAGTAGTTTAAGGAAGATCCACTGGAGGGCGAGAAACAACTAGAGGTACCTCTTAGAAAAAAATGAATGTTAGATCCCCCCTGTTGTGCCAACATATGATCAGCTAGAATTTATACTGCTTAGTATTGAATATTCCTGGCTATACTTCTGGAAAGAATCCTTGTGTAAATGTGGCATGAATGAATATAGGGTAAGTTAGATAAGAAGCATTTGTCTTGTTAATGTTAGTGGAGTTTTGTAACCTTTAGACTTAGAGGTGCCAGTACACCAGGGGGAGAGTGTGACCACTATTAACTTAAATGGGGTAGGTAAAGGGCCATTGTATGACTTATATCAGTGTGCAGAAGTTTTTTGCACTGGCTGTACCTGATTCAGCAGTGGATGCTAATGCATTCGCAGCTGTCAGAAATGACTGAATGGGATGGTTACTGGAATAGCCATGATTAATGTAGAGAAATCCGTATGTGAAAGCTCCTATAACAGGAAAGCAAAGTAGACAGCTATTTCCAAAGTCACCAAGCAGAGCTAAGGCACCACTACAGTGGTGTAGTGTACTTCTGCACATGTGCAGTGTCATCTTGTCACTGTGTTAAAGTGCCACAGTGGAACACAGACTCGACGAGACCCTGTGGTTACTACTTGACTCACAATGCTGATAACGCTAGTATCCTGCACGAATTGTATCATACAGTCACCGGCTGGTGGTCTGTATGCTCCACGCCAAGCTGAGAGTCTGTTACATGCATAACTGTGAGTGTGTCTGTACATCCAGATTACTGCTGAATAAACCACTTTATGGTTAAGTCCTGGGCCAGAGTCTAATCGGCGCATGCACCGGCCAGACAAGGGGGGGGGGTGAGCATGGAGACTGCACGCAGACCCCTGCTTGTATATGATATATTTGGTTTAAACTTTAAAGTCTCCCAAACAAAGCAAGAGCTAGCACAGCAAACTAGCTACAAACTGTACTGTCAGTTAAGGGAGAGGTACTGCTTTAAATCCCCAGGTACATCTTATTGCCTTACATGTAGCAACAGGCAGGTTGATGACATTTAAAAGAGTATAGGCTAGCTTCATTGTTGAGTAGCCAGGTGCTCTACAGGCAGATATAGTATGAGAGAGAGCCTCATATTAGTTCTGAGCTATGCCTGTTTTTAGTATCATAGACAATGTGCCTGGCCTTCCACTTCCGTACAGCATGAATTGACACAATAGTCTAGTCAGTGGATAGCATTACTTTAAACTGCTAATTGAAGAATCTGTGGTTTGAATCCCCAGAGAAGCTGCTTTTTTCAGTACACTGGATCTTGGGCCTAGGTGATTGGTATAAAGCCTAAGATGTCTCTTTCAACCAGGAACCATGTGATCTACTGGCAGTGCTGCTAGAGGTGCTTGGTATCACCTGACATGGTACATTGTTGCCTTAGATCAGGGATGGGAAACCTTTTATCTGCCGAGGGCCATTTTGATATATGTAAAATTATTTGCAGGTTCGGTGCAGGCTACGCCCCCTCCGTGTGATGTCACACAGGGCGGGAACACAATCACCTGTGATTACAGCAATGCCCGAAGCATACTGAAAATGCTCCGGGGAGCTGTAAGGGCATCGGTGTGGCCGTCTGAAGGGTCCACAGGACACTCCAGGCGGCACTGCTGCATAGATTCTGGCTGCAGGGTACCATTCTAGGCTAGCAGACAAAAGTTCAGAGGGCCAGGCCAAATGATTCCAGGCACCTTATACGGCCCCTGGACCTGAGGTTCCCCATCCCTGCCTTAGATGATGCACAAGGTTGGTTATTATAATCAATTCATCTTGCTTAGAGAATCAGCTCCTGCTCCATTTCTCACCATGGACGGTGGTAAGCCTAGCTTAAGTCAGTGACAATTGAAGTTAAGGTCTTAGGGCCTCATTCAGAGGCGGTCGGAGGATGCAAGCGGTCGCTCAGAAACTGGGCGGCCGCTTGCATCCTGTCCGCCAGCCTCTGTTTCGGTCGTTAGAGCTGTGGGTGTAAACCCACAGCCTAACGACCGCTCGGGTGATGGTCGCGATGGTCAGAGACCATCGCGACCATCAGGGGTTACGACGAGACCCTAGGGTAGGGTCTCACTTGTCGTAAGCCCCGGAGAGCTTCTGGCTCTGTCAGAGCCGGAAGCTCTCCACTGACATCACTAGTGATGTCAGTGGGGCCTCCCCCAAACGGCAGGCGTTCCCATGGGAACGCCTCCGTTTGGGCTGCCACACCCCCGGCCCGCCTTCCAAATGGGGCGAGCTGTCAATCAACATCGAGAGCTCGCCCCGTTTGGAAAGAGACCCGCTACGACCAGCGCTGTCGGTCGTAGCGGGTCTCACGCATGCGCACGAAGGAGCCGGCTCCCTCGTGCGCATGCGCACTAGACAAACATCGAGGCGGATGTGCAGTCGTAGACCGTATGGCCGCCTCTGAATACAGCCATTAGTGCTTTGGTTGCTGAAATTGAGAAAATTTTCTACATTTTGGAAAAGAGTGTTCTCTAGCTGAGTAGGCAGTGGTCCTCTGCTCCCGGTCATGTAGGGGTCCTTGGTTTGAATCCCAAGGCTTGCTTGCTTTTAGTCATTAAGCTGCTGTTTGATAAAATGTAAAGTCTCCCTTCTTCCCTAAGCTAAGAGCTGACGGAATGGCACAGTGGATTATTAGACTGGTGGTGTTGTTGGAGCTCATGTTTTGAATCCCAAGATATGCTTATCTTAATGTGTATTGGAGTCTGCACAAGGATGATTGATAACATTGAGAAAAATCTTCTAGCTTTAGGAAGGTCTATTGTGGCTCAGTCAGTATGTATTCTGTGGTTTTGATGCTGGTGTCTTGAGTTCAAGCCCCTTGATTGCCTTTTGTTTAGGAACTTGATGTTGACTTCAAGAAAATTTTCCTTTCATATTTAAATTGTTGGGTTGCCTGGTGGGTTGTTGCCGACTGGGACCAGGAATTTTGGATTGGTGAGGTTTCCTTTCAGTGCCTTGGACTGTGAGCTGGACTGGTTATTGGTCATTGGGGAGTGTGGGCGGGAGGGTTCTTGGTTGTATGGTTATCTTGTGGCTGGTTTCTGCTGGTGATGCTCCTTGCCTACTCTAGTTGGGGCTGCTATTGGTGGGGAGTCTGCCTTCTTGTGTGCTGGTTTGGGAAAGCTGAGATTCTTCTCTTGGTGGCATTGACCAGTGGATTTCAGGGCAAGACCTGTCTGTGGATTTGAGCCTGGGGATCTGCCTAGTAGATGCATCTAACTGCTTTTTTCAGCAAGCCTGGCGCAATAGGTAAGGCCGTAAAAGAAATCTAATGTACATAGATGCAAGGCCCCCACCAAGACTTCCATTAACACATCAGTGCATTAATGGATTGCAAAAGCCTTGCTTTGCTGGAAACAGACAGTTATTTTTGACTGTCATTAATCAGCCTAATTTAATATTCAAAGGACTAAAAGGGAACCTACAGTAAATGTATTTAAACCCAGACCTGCACCATCACTGCCTGCTGAAGCCATGGTAACTAATCAACTGTGCCAGGCCATTCCATGTTAAGAGTGGAAGACTTTCAATAAGATTATCAAGCAGCTTTGAGCAACATCCAAGGTACAAGGAAGCCTAACAGGCAATGTGAACCAGGACTCACACACATACTGTAGAGAAGAGCTGCATAATAGGCAACAGGAAGCCAGCCAGGACTAAGCCGACATAGACGTCCATACTGCAAGTTGGTCTGCCTAGAGGAGATGGATGATTCATCAAAGTCCGGTAACCAGTCAAGACTCAGCCAAACTGTACAGAGCTGTCACAGTGGTCAGTAAAGCTGGGTACACACTAGACGATTTGTACCCAGCGATGGCAGGATATATTGGGTGGTCTGTACACACTGCATAATCTGACCGGCCGATACATTGCTCCCCCGCCGCTTCCAGAAGCGTGGTGTCGGCCGCTGGATCTTCAGATTGTCCTGATCTGAAGATACGATGAACGACGCACGGGAGCGAGCAATAGTACGTACACACTGGACGGTTTGTTGTTCTGATTCACCTCAAAACAACAAACTGTTCAGTATATCGCCTAGTGTGTACCCAGCTTTGCACCAACCGCTAATTTACATCTCCGCACCACAAAAAGAGAGAGCCAGCTAAACAGGGTTTCTGTGACCAGTGCAAGCTCCTGGTCACAGTAGAGCTCAAATGCACTTTTTACACCATCTGCCGTATCTTCCCATAGTGGAAGTGGGTCGGCATAAGCAGGTGATTCTCTAAGGTCCCCTAACCCGCTGACACTAAAGGTACCGACACACTAGACGATGTGATCACGATGCGATATCGTAAGCAATTTCTCTTGAACTCTCTCCGGCAGCTCCCCGGCTCTCCAGGACACGATATGGTGCTAAAAAGTGTCCAATCTGACTTAAGATCTATCGTGCACAAAATCGTATATGAGATTGGCAGATCTTGCCTGCAGCAGGCAAGATCTGAAGATGCGATGTACAACCAGTGGGTACGCACATCGGCATTGTGATTGTACATTCACGACTTGGACATATTTTACATGATTTGTCGCTCCGATGCGTCGAAATCGGGCCAGTCGTGTAAAATATCGCCTAGTGTGTAGGCATATTAAATAACATGTATTTTAATTACCACGCTATCGAAGGCAATATTGTCTATTCCACCAGAACTGTTACAAGTATTGTACGGATCATCCGTCTCGGATGGAACACAGACATCCATGGATCGGTAACTATCTGAGCCTGTGATATAAACTAAACAATGATAATGTGTATCAGTATTACTAATTATAACATCAGTGCCTAGGTTTGAAGTGCATAGTTTAAAGTGTCAATAGAACATTTAAGTTAAAGCTGGAGTTATTCAGGAGTTAAACAGGAGGAGAACAGAAGGAGAATTTAACATATCAGCAAATCCTGCTATTAAGGACTGTTTTTATCTACCACCACAGCTCCAACTTGCCTATGGATTATGCCTGCACCTAAATCGCCAATGCTGCCCGCATCCCTTGTGATCTCCCCATGCAAAATGCTTATCCACTCCAACTATACTTCTGAACCACGCAGCAAGATGACCTCTCAAATGGTCCTTGGCTGTGGCCCCCTAATCATGAGGCTTGGTGCAATTTTGCTGTACTCGTATTTTTTTCCCCTAAGTTTAGACTAACCTTTCCATAGATGTTACTGTAACCCTTGTATCCTTGTATCCAGCCAATCTGTGTCACCCTTGTCTGTCTGCCCCCTCCCCTTTAGAATGTAAGCTCTCACGAGCAGGGTCCTCTTCCCTCGTGTGCTTCTCCTTCACTTAATTATACTCTAATTTACAACAGCACCCAACCCTTGGTTACAGACACCATGCTGCTTATCTAAGTGTTATGCAGCAATGTATAAATCATGTATCTGTCCTTTGTACTGTTAATATCTGTTTTCTTGTGTGCTTATTAGTTTATGTACTGTGTAAGGCGCTGCGGAACCCTTGTGGCGCCATATAAATAAAGGATAATAATAATAATAATCATCTGACTGCTGCTGACATAATAACTCAGTGCAGTGCTGTATTACGGAGGGGACCTTCCCGGACATGCACTTTAGCCCATAGAGATCTGTGGATAGAGCAGGATAGTGGAAATAGAGACACCCATTATTTGCATAAATCATTTCCCAGCAATACCCATACATGTAATGACGGGAGGATGTATGATATGTGATACATGAAATGAGGGTACAAATCCCTGTGAGAGATATATAACCACATTAGAAGCTGCATGATACTTAATATGGTGGAAAGCCCAGGATATAAGCATAGTATTCCATCACTGTAAGAGTGACAGCAATAGAGAGGAACTACACAGTAGATATGCTGGGACAGTACTGGGTTTAATAATAGAAATAAAACAACTCTACATTTGTGTATAGAGAATCTTACTGGTCACATGTTGAAATACATTGTAAAGAGTGGACTGTTCACTAACACCGGATGAAAACTAAGTAATAATAACACGAGTAGGAGAATTGTTCTCCATTATCTTACTGAATAGAGGAATGGTACTCTTTACATGCTGTAATATATGACACAATTTAGGCAGAGTTTCCCACGAGAATATCAGAGGAAGGGATTATTCCCCCTGTAACAGTGGAAAATTATTAAGCATCTGTCTAGATGTGTGACATGACCAGGAATTAACAACTATATAGCTATAAGGGGGTGATGTCTTTTATATCACTCCAATTGAGATAAATTCTATACACAATATAGACCACACACCATTCTCATGTGTGGCTAATACTTTTTAGGTGACACCATTTCCACCTATTTTAGTTTATATATGATAAACAGTTATTGATACTAACATCAGGGCATCTAGTGGATTAGGAGCGTACGCGGTTTTTATTAACACGTTCATTTCTATTACAACACTATCACCCCTTTTAAATATTTCGCTTTTTAGTCTTCAGATATTATGTGTATAAAGCAATAAAAGTTATATTTTCTGTATCATTTTTGTTTAGTGCACTTCTTTCTATCAGTTTGTGATATAGCACAGGCCTGCAATGGCAACATTGTCTGTAAATAAATAGCTGATATATGTAGTTTTTTGGGAAAATATACTTAAAAAGTTCTATCACGTACCATTTTTCCGCAAACACAAATGTTTGTTTTTAGTGCTTCCAGAATTACTGTATTAAAGCTTTAAAACAAAAAATGTCATTATAGCACTCAGAGAACATTTTTATACTATCATATGATCAAGTTTTGAAGAATGAGCATCGGACGGAATTGCAAATATAGCACGATGTGTATGACACCCCCTGCTGCATTTGTGATCCCAGTACTGCGACCGAGGTCGCAGGCTGGGATCACCATCGTGACCATCATTGGTCGATGATCGCGATGGTGGACAGCACCGGACCTTCAGCCACCTGAGAGCCTCAGATTACTCTGGCCGGCCGATTTGCGAGCCCAGCAGACTGCGTATCTCCGCGCAGTCCCTGGGCTGACCACTCCCGGAAAACGGGGTGGACACAGGGAACACCGGCCACCCGCACACCACCCCTGTCAATCAGGCAGAGGTATTAGAGGATCTGCATGCGATTGCACAGGACCTATTCTGCATACTCATAGAATCAGTGACGTAACTAGGGTATTTGGAGCCCAGGGCAAATTTGAAAAGGGAAACCCCCCCAACATCCCGATATGTGCGCGCGCTGAAGGCGCTCGCGAAAAAAATGGGCATGGTCACTTAAAAATGGGGCGTGTCAACATGACACACCCCTTTATTTTCACGCTGAACATTCCTATCCATATGCACCTTATACAGTACCCCCAGTATGCAGTTGTGGTCCCTCTTATGCAGGCCCATAGTAGTGCCCCTTATACAGTATCCCCAGTAGTGGTCCCCCTTATACAGCCCCCAATTAGTTCCCCTTACTCGGTACCCCCAGTAGTGGCCCCCCCAAATGCAATGCCCCATGTAGTGTTCCCCCTTATGCAGTGCCCCCAGTAGCAGTCTCCACAAAGCAGTGCACCCAGTAGCGGTATCCCCTTATGCAGTGCCCTTTATATAGTGCCCCCAGTATGCAGTTGTGGTCCCTCTTATGCAGGCCCATAGTAGTGCCCCTTATACAGTATCCCCAGTAGTGGTCCTCCTTATACAGCCCCCAATTAGTTCCCCTTACTCAGTGCCCCCAGTAGTGGCCCCCCCAAATGCAGTGCCCTATGTAGTGTTCCCCCTTATGCAGTGCCCCCAGTAGCAGTCCCCACAATGCAGTGCACCCAGTAGCGGTATCCCCTTATGCAGTGCCCTTTATATAGTGCCCCCAGTAGTAGTCCGCCCCCTATGCAGTGCCCTTTATATAGTGCCCCCAGCAGTAGTCCCCCCCATGCAGTTTTCCCAGTAGTGGTCCCCCTTATGCAGGCACCCAGTAGTGATCCCCCCCTATCTAGTGCCCCCTGTAGTGATCCCCGCAGTGCCCCTAGCAGTAAGCCCCTTATATAGTGCCCCCAGCAGTAGTCCCCCCCCCCCTCCCATGCAGTGCCCCCAGTAGTGGTCCCCCTGATGCAGGCCCCCGGTAGTGACCCCCCCTATCCAGTGGTCCCTGTAGTGGTCCTTCCTGTTATTGCCCCCAGTTGTGGTCCCCCCAGTGCAGTTCCCCCCCCCAGTGCAGTGCCCCTAGTAGTAGGCCCCTTTTATAATGCCCCCAGTAGAAGTTCCCCCCCAAGTAGTGGCCTCAGTTGAGGTTCCCGCTCCCGATTAAGTGCCCCCTGTAATAGCCCCCCCCAGTAGAAGTCCTACCAATAATGGTGCCCCCAGTAATAGCCCCCCCAGTAGAGGTCCTCCCAATAATGGTGCCCCCAGTAGTAGCCACCCCCCCCCGTTGTGCCCCCAGTAGTGCTGACAGGTTTTTTTTTTTTAAATATATAAAACCATACTTACCTGAATCCACGCTGCTGCTCTGGATCGCGACACCTCTCCCGCCGCCGCTGCCGCCTGCCAGTCCTCCCGGGCTGGCACGCTCGGCATAATGGGAGAGACGTTATGATGTCATGACGTCTGTCCCATTACCCACTGCAGGAGCCGGACGGAAGTCCAGCTCTTGCAGTGGGTGCTGCAGCAGTCAATGAGAGTCTATCTGACTCTCATTGGCTGCTGTTTAACACAGGCATCGCCGCCAGCGCTGGCGGCGATGCGTGTGTTATGCACAGCCTGAGCCCGCCTCCTGGCGCTATTGGGCAACCGCTCAGGTGTGCAGCACAGGACCGGCGCTGGAAGCCTAGCGCCGGTCCTGTGTAAATGTGTAGCGCTGACCGCACACTGCGGTCGGCGCTACACTGGTGGCTAACTAGGGCGGGCCGGACCGTGGCCGGCGGCACCCCCCCGCGCCGCCGGTCCCACGGCGCCCAGGGCACGCACCCTGCTTGCCCTGCCCTAGTTACGCCACTGCACAGAATGGGTCCTGCGCACTAGCAGATTCCCGATCATCACGAATCTGGGTGCAATGCTGAATCAGCCCCAAAGACGGGTTTAGGGGGAGGGATGGGGGGTATCAGTGGCTATAATCGGTGCCAGGAGTCATCATGAAGATAAGGTAATATTATAACCTGGAAGCAAAAATGTAGTATGGCAAAGTATGGTTATTGCTTAGTGCCTCCACTTCATATCAAGCTTAGATTCATGAAACAAAAGAAGGAGAACTACTGGTGGATGTTGCACAGAGAAGAGCCGCAAGCTGTCTACAAAAGAAAAAGTACCAAAAAGAACTTTAAAGGAAAAGGCAGTATAAGGACTTGTAAACGTGCAAAAAACTATTATTAATGTTTTTGTTTTTTTTTAACAAATAAGGGCCATATCCAATTAGCCATGATAAAGGGAAAACTTTATTTTTTGCACACTTCGGGGCTTTTGATGAAAAAATGTTGCGGTTTTTTGCCTATAGTGCTCCCGTTTTTCGCACCATCCTATTCCAAAAGACACGATGTGGCATTCGCCCGAAAACTGTCTATGGTACAGGGCCAGCCTGCCCATCTGCCAGTTATGGCGAGTGTCAGAAGGGCATATGCCCAGATGGGCCGCTCTAGCCCGGCCAATTTTGCAGAGGGGGGCCCAGGTGGCAGTAGCTTTGAATTTGTTGCTGCACGCCTAGCCATCCGCAGCAGTCCTTAAGAATGACAGCGCCGCTCTCATTCTATTCTAGCGCCGGTCGCGAGCCAATGGGAGCTTGCGGAACGTCAGCCACTGCCGATTGGCTGCCGATCCGCGATGTCCGATTGGCTCGCGTCTGGTGCCTATTTGAATGACAGATGCCTACATGCTAGCAGTGGAAAGTACTCAAAAATGGCTTAGGTGCCTGGTTATTCTTCCATAGGTGTGTGGGCGCATCCTGTTAATATCGTCCACAGGTAAGTGAAAGTAGCATTGACGTTCTTTCACCGATTTAAATCTCTATTGAAAAGTTTAGTGATTTTTCCCAAGATGGGAGCCAAGCAAACGGTAGAGATGTTAGATGATGTGCTGCATTTGGAAGTGCCGCTTGGATCATCACGGCATATTATGCATACTCGGTACGGTGCTTATGCAACTAGGTACTGTGATGTATGGTTTAAAATGACGAGGAAGAGTGAGAAACCGTTTCCAAGAATTGGCAGCTTTGATAAGGAGGTATTGAACAATGTCCGAGATAGCATCTGTATGCTGAGCTCTCGAATTAAAAAGATAAAGTATAACGAGTGTTTAAAGTTGTGGCAGCACAAGGGGGATACATGGCTTAAGGGTGTGCACGCGACGCAAACTAGCGTCGCGAGCACGATGCGGGAGAATACGCAGTGCTAAACAGCGTTGCATGCACTCCGCAAAATAGCGCGCACACACAGCAAGGTAGCGTTGTGGAAGGTAATGTCAGTGTTTCACGTGCACCACCACCGCCCTATGCAGATGGGGGTGGAGGTACAGTCAATGTAAAAACCTATAAAAATGTAACATGTAACTTATACCCTCTCTTGAGTAATTATAAGGAAAATTATTATGATGCGGATGATGAACCTGTTGTTACGTCTACCCATTTCCCATGCCATACAAATGTTAGATGCTCCATCACAACTAGCATGGGTGGTGGCCCCATCTTCATCAGTGATAGTACAGGAAGTGTTAACATCCACTGCACCCATAGAGGAATTTGTTAACCCTATACGTAGCAGTAATAGACTAAATCCCCAGCCAGGTAACAAGGTCAAAGGTAACAGTGTGACTGGTCTCCATCCCATCCGGACAATAACTGTTCCCAATGGGAATCCGGATGCGAATGGTGTAGTGCCCACAAGGGATATAGCAATGCATTGTCCTTGGAAAAGAGCTGAGCTAAATTCCATAATGAATGATTTCCCTGACCCTAAGAATTAATTAGCAAAATGCCAAAGATTATTGAAAAATTTGGGTAATGCTCACGAGCCAACCAATAAGGATTGGCGAGTGGTGTTAAGGGCGTGTCTTCCACACAATACCGACGTGAAAAAGTTTATCACTGATTGTGTATTGGAGGGAGATGGTTCTTTAACAGACGAGGGTAACCAAGGTAACATTAACCTCTTAATAACTCAATTGGGTGTATATTTTCCAGTAGTAGATAACTGGAGTAAAATTTTCACCATAAAACAAAAAGAGAATGAATTTGCAGAGGATTACTGTACCCGAGCACTGCAGACTATCACCCAGTACACTGGGATAGAGGATATTAAAGATAACACTCACCAAAGGGAAATGGTCATCACGGTACTTATGGATGGTCTTAAAGACAATCTAAAAACCCGAGTCCAGACCTCTCTGCCTGGCTGGAGGGGAGTTACTGTAGACGCACTCAGGGAGTCTGCTATTGAGCACGATAAAAACATCCACAAGAAGAGAGAAACCCAGAGTGAGAAGCGAATGGCTGTTAGTATCCAAGCTCTAGAAGGAATGAATATATACCATCACAGCCAGCAGACACACATGCACCTGCACAGCTACACGCCCTCACCAATCCTGCACCACCACAAACACAGCCCTACCCCACTTATCACACACAGCCACAAAACCCATACTACCCTCAGCTACCATATTACCCTCAAATTTCATACCCACACTCACAATCTTTCTCTACTGCCCAACCCACACAACAACCTTTTCCCCCACCCCACTCACGAAGGTGTGTTAACTGCAACCAGGTGGGACATGTAATTAGGAACTGTAAGGTGAAGAGGGTAGGACCCCCTAACCAGGGAGTACCTAGATATCCACATAAGGGATATATGCAGAATGGAGGGAATTCTCCACAGTCACCTGCTCCAATTGTGACCTTAAATGCTGTATTGGAGAATGAGAGTCAACGCTAGGGGGCAGGTCATATCTGTAGTCTACAGATAGTCAGGTTAACTGGAAGTACTAGGGAAGAACCGGTGATGATGGTTGATGTAGCTGGTACTAAACATCCTTTTCTTTAGACACAGGGGCGACCAGATCAGTGATAAAATCTCCAGCTAATTTACAGGTGACCAGCGAGACAGTACCAGCAATGGGTGTAACGGGTAAAGTGCAACATTATCCTTTAACAAAGTCCACAGAGATTACTAACGGGCCATTGCATACCAGGCATTCTTTTCTCCTGGCAGCAGCAGCGGCTCCTACTAACTTACTGGGAAGGGATTTGTTATGTAAGATGGGATGTGTCATATATTGTACCCCTGATGGTATATTCTTAGATATCTCAGAGAGAGTGGCAAACGAGGTGAGGGATATATTGGATACTCCCCAAAGGTTAATGTATCACTCTACTGGTTCAGGTAAAAATCCATCTCAGGTAGATCAAATGTTATCCCAAATTCCAGATTCACTTTGGACCAAGGATGGACAGGACACTGGATTAATGGCAAATGTAGCTCCCGTAATGTTAAATCTAAAAAGGGGTAGGCAAGCTCCAAAAATTCCCCAGTACCCATTAAAACAGGAGGTAGAGATAGGGGTTTATCCCATAATTGAGCGGTTATTACAACAGGGAATTTTAGTCCGTACAGCAAGCGTAGCCAACAGTACCATCTTTCCTGTGAAGAAAGTGGTGGGAGGGGTTATAGGCTGGTACAAGACCTTAGAGGGGTTAATAAGGTAGTAGAGAGCCAATTTCCCGTAGTGCCAAATCCAGCTGTTATTCTTATGCAGATCCCACCAAATGCAACCCATTTCACGGTCATTGACCTCTGTTCTGCTTTCTTCTCTGTACCTCTTCATCCTGACTGTCAGTACCTATTCGCTTTTACATACAGGGGTGTACAATAGACATGGACACGATTGCCCCAGGGCTTCATAGACAGCCCCAGTATCTTCTCCCAGGCCTTACATGACTGTTTACAATCTTTTCAACCTGCCAATGGATCAGTTCTAATACAATATGTGGACGATTTATTGTTATGTTCTGATTCGTTTATGTCATGTTTAAATGTTACTAAACTTTTGTTGCTCCATCTCTCGCAAACAGGACACAAGGTTGCTAAGGAAAAACTACAGCCATGCCAGTCCAGGGTTAAATACTTGGGACATTGCCTAACCCAGGGGTTACGGCATCTGACAAATGACAGAATCCAAGCCATACAGACCATGACACTGCCAAAGAACCAACAGCAAATCCGTACCTTCTTGGGAATGTGTGGATACTGCAGAATGTGAATCCCAAGTTTTTCTATTTTGGCCTTGCCATTACAGGACTTAGGCCCTCATTCAGAGGCGCTCATAAGAAGCGAGCGCTCGTTCTGAATGAGGGCGGCCACTTCATTTTTGAAGTGCGGTCTCCTGGTCGTTAGGTAAGCTGTGGGTTACCACCCACAGCTTAATGACCAACCAGGTTGATGGTTGCGATGGTGAACACCATCGCAACCATCGGGGCTTGCGACGAGACCCTAAGGTTGGGTCTCAGCAGCCGCAAGCCCCAGGGAGCTTCCTGCTCTAAAAGAGCAGGAAATTCCCCACTGACATCACTGATGATGTCAGTGTGGCCGCCCACAAAATAGTAGGTGTTCGTTAAGGAACGCCTTCATTTTGGAAACCACCCCCCCAGCCCGCCTACAAAACGGGGCGAGCTGTCGATCAACATAGACAGCCGCCCCTTTTGTAGAGAGCTCCGGAGTGAGAGTTTCTCTCTCACTCCGGGGCTTGCGCACGTGCAGTGCGGCCGCTACGCGTGTGCACAGCTAACTATCGACCCGGTTGCAAGCACATCGGTGCTTGTGACCGGATCTGAATGAGACCCTTAGTCTCTTCTTCAAAGCCCGTTCGTGTTATACACACAGAGGAAACAGAGCAGGCTTTCCTTAATCTTAAGGATAGTCTGACAAGAGCACCTGCATTGGGAATACCTGATTATGAGAAACCTTTTGATTTGTATTGTACGGAAGCTAATGGGTGTGCAGCAGGTGTCCTCACACAAAAACATGGTGATGCCAGTAGGCCCGTAGCATACTACAGTGCACAATTGGACACTGTGGCAAGATCACTCCCCACCTGAGAAGTGTAGCAGCAACTGCTCTATTGGTCAGTAAGAGTGAGGATGTAGTATTAGGCCATGATATGATTGTCTATACTCCCCATGCTGTATTTGCTTTGCTGAATTCTGCCCAAACCCGACATGTCTCCTCAGCTAGGTTCACAAAATGGGAACTAGCCCTAATAGCACCTGCAAACATCACCATCAAACGGTGCAGTACGTTAAATCCAGCATCGTATTTACCATATGTGCAACATGATGCATAAAAGGTGGAGAGAGGTGAGTCGCTGGCGGAAGGTGAGTTCTGCAGGTATATTGATGCACATGATTGTATGGATTATCTGAATCAAACCTTTACTGCAAGACCTGACATACGGGATACACCTTTAGAAAATGTAGATGTGACATTTTACACGGATGGGAGTTGTCATAGACAGACTGACACTGGGGAGTTATGTACAGGTTATGTGTGGTAAGTGACGAAGATATCATAGAGGCTGAACCTTTCGGTCCACCTCACTCGGCCCAAGTGGCAGAACTGGTGGCATTAAGGAGAGCGTCTGAATTAGCAGAAGGCAAATCTGCTAATATCTACACTGACTCCAGGTACGCCTTTGGGGTGGTACATGATTTGGTGCTCTATGGCGTCTGAGAAATTTTATGCCAGCAGCAGGCACACCAATTGCACATTCCAGACATATAAAAGGACTACTAACAGCGATCCAATTGCCTAAGACAGTGGTGCTAATTAAAGCCCATACATGTGAGGATAATCCGGTGTCACTGGGCAACAACAGGGCAGATGAAGCTGCCAAATGGGCAGCAGGGTTAAAAGTAAATGTAACCTCTTTCGGGTAGGTCCCTAACATACTAGGGTTCAAATCCAGAGCGCAGGACCCCCCAAAACTGGCCCAGCCAAGCCGCCCCAGGGCACCACCATAGTAAGAAAAGTGCAGTGTAAAGAGATAGTTAGGAGCAGCTGCATATAAAGAATGAAAATAAAAAAGTGAAGTACATATATATTAAACACACAGTGAAGGGTTAAAATGTGTTATAAAGGAAAATGTGTTATAATGCGGTGCCCTGAGACAGATTAACCAACGCAATCCAGGGGGACCCACACCCCAAAAATGAACCAAAGTTGCACTACAGTATATAACTTGTAGGACTTATCTAGAATTGTGCCTAATACAGTGTGCATATACATTACCATACTCCATGCTTTTAAACCAATAAGGAAGGGTGCTAGTCCAGAATGAGGGCGTCTCTTTTCCCTCAGAAGTGCAATAAAGCACATTAAATGGAGCATATGGGAAAGATTTCTGGACTGCACAACCTGACTATATATATAATGGGAGGTGCTACCTGATGAGACTAATTGCAGGCACAGAAACAGACAAATCTCAGGTGCACAACTCCAAATTATTAATAATATATATAAATAAATGCAATACAATTTTGCAATCAATAGAGGTTTTTAGCATAATCATGGCCAAGGTTATGGGCCCACCCACCATATCAAGGTAACCTCTTTCGGCTAGGTCCCTAACATACTAGGGTTCAAATCCAGAGCGCAGGACCCCCCAAAACTGGCCCAGCCAAGCCGCCCTAGGCAAGTGAAGTACATATATATTAAACACACACAGTGAAGGGTTATTCTGTCTCAGGGCACCGCATTATAAACACATTTTCCTTTATAACACATTTTAACCCTTCACTGTGTTTTTAATATATATGTACTTCACTTTTTTATTTTCATTCTTTATATGCAGCTGCAGCTGCTCCTAACTATCTCTTTACACTGCACTTTTCTTACTATGGTGGTGCCCTGGGGCGGCTTGGCTGGGCCAGTTTTGGGGGGTCCTGCGCTCTGGATTTGAACCCTAGTATGTTAGGGACCTACCCGAAAGAGGTTACCTGGATATGGTGGGTGGGCCCATACCCTTGGCCATGATTATGCTAAAAACCTCTATTGATGCAAAATTGTATTGCATATATTATTAATAATTTGGAGTTGTGCACCTGAGATTTGTCTGTTTCTGTGCCTTAAAAGTAAATGTGCCAATTAACCAAATGATATTTCAAACGATTGACATGCTGAAATTAATTGAGATGCAAAATTTGTGTTCCATCCAGGAAAAGGCAGTCTGGAAGTCCAAAGGATGTGGGCAAGAGTCCTATGGACTCTGGAGAGATGGACAAGGTAATCCAGTGGCTCCCAAGGCGTACTACCCAAGCCTCGCTGAGGCAGCGCACCGTCTGACTGACTTGGGAAAGCAAGGTATGTGCAAATTGGTGAGAGCATACTGGTGTGCACCGGGTTTTTCTTCTCAAGCGGAAAAGAGAGCAATGTCCTGTCTGACCTGCTTGAGGAAAAACATTGGGAAAATTATCCCTACCCAACCATCCCACATTCCTCCAACCGATGGACCTTTTCAGGTAATACAAATTGATTTAATCCAATTACCACCCTGCAGGAATCTCAAGCATGTATTACTGTGCACTGATGTGTTTTCTAATTAGGTTGAGGCATACCCAGCTGCCACTAATACTGCTGCGTTTACTGCTAAGAAAATAGTTCAGGAGTTTGTATGCAGATATGGTATCCCTAGAATTATTGAAAGTGATAGGGGTACTCATTTCACAGGTGATGTCTTCCAAAACATGTGTAAGTTGATGGGTATTAATAGTAGACTTCATACCCCCTACCGACCGCAAGCCAGTGCCAAGGTGGAGAGGATGAACGGGACTATTAAAAACAAATTGAGTAAAATCATGGCAGAAACTGGACTGGGTAGTCCAGTAGCACTACCACTTGTCCTTCACAGTATCAGGACAACTCCTAGACCCCCTCTCAATCTGTCCCTCTTTGAAACACTGTTTGGTAGACAACCTCATTTGATTATAAGTCCTCAGGAAGATTTGAAAAGTAACAACGAGGTAACTGTAAAGTATCTTATAACAATGAGTAAACAGTTGAAACAGCAACAGCAGAAACTGAAATTGTTGTCACATGATATGCCTGAAACAAACTGTCATGATGTTGAACTTTTAGAATTTGTTATGATCAGAAATTTCTTGCGTTCAGGCTGTTTGACAGCTCGGTGGGAAGGTCCGTATCAGGTGTTACTGACGAGTACAACTTCATTGAAGATGGCGGAGAGAGATACCTGGGTCCATTCCACTCACTGTAAGAAGGTCAACCAACCGGTGGAGCGACAAGGTGGAATCGAGGCAGATAACGTAGACCTGTCAATTGCAAGTCTGTTCCGGGAAGGTTACAGGTTACAGTGAGATACCTGAGCTAAGGAAATTTGTAGATCATTGTTATCAGCAATGGATTGGTCTGCTGTGGTTATCTTGGTTTTTTCTCCCAGATTTCTCATTGTCTTGGGTTGTTTCGGGATCTCCGGTTTCTGTGACGGAGGACAGAGAGGGGAGCTGATGGTGATATCAATGGAGTGGAGTCGGGAGAAGGAGTGCTAAATCAACCGGGGGAGTATCTGACCAAATCCAGTACAGTAATTGTTAAGAGATCTGCTATTGTGGAAACTCGGAGACAGTGTGAAGGTCTATCGTCTGATGATTATTGTATGTGTGAGTTTTGTGGGTCCTTAGTTGATGAGAATTGCATCCAGCAGTGCCAACCCAAGTATAACCAGTATTGGGGTGGGCATCCTTTAGAGGATTATCATACTATGGTGGGCAAAGTTTTAAACCAGACTGACTGTTGGGTGTGTTCTCATGTGCCCCAGGGACAGCATAATGTAGGGTTAGTGCCGTTCCCATTAAATGTCTCTGAGGTCTTAGAACTGCAAAGAGGGGATGCACTGGATGGAAAATTCCTTAAGTCCAAACCACCTCATTTCAAACTCCACCAGTACCAAGCAGATAAATCACTTTTATGTCTGAACATCACCAACTCCAATGACCCAGGAAGTTGGGAGGTGACGGGGAATAACCAGACGATGACCTTCTCACTAAGAGCTGATAATGAACCTATAAATTTTGAACTGTTACGCACAATTAGGTTGGGTGGAAGACACTTCCGGTATAAATATACACTAAGTAACATCAAAGAAATGATTGGTAGGATACCAGAAGGGTATTGTGCCAAGATATTACAACAAGAAACTTGTATGAGTCAAATGGGAGAACTTGAAGTAGGATCACTTGCTAGGGAAATGTGTGGTTTACTGATGTTTACTATCCCTTATTTTCTCCCCGATGATGTATATTTTATAAGTGGAAGGAAAGCGTACAAGTGGCTGTCTCAGAGTTCCGAAGGTTTGTGTTATCTGGGAACAGTAGTCCCAGAGGTTATGACCCTCACACATGGTGAAATGCTTGGCATTCATAAAAACACACCATCACCGTATCTTCACACACACAGTATGTACACAGAGACAAAAGAAATATGATACCTAGTGACGTACATAAAGCCACTCAGTTAATTAGTGAACCAACTTTCAAGTTTTAGTCGCATTGGATCCCGCCAGGATCACTCGGGGTACACTAAATTTTAGATATATCCAAGATCTTGCTAAATTAATAGATAATCTCACCAAGATGTACGATGACACATTCAGGTATACAGGTAGGGCGTTGAAAGATTACAAGAAAGAACTGGTGCAACACAGACTAGTGTTAAATTATTTAACAGCTGTCACTGGAGTGTATTGCGTAACTTTGGCCACCCAATATGGTGTAAAGTGTTGCACATATATTACAAACTATACCAGTGACGCCAAGGAGGTGATAGACCGGAAGATGGACGAAATTCTGCAGCTGAAATGGGAGTTTCGGAAGAACCATAATGCTTCAATGGCTGAAGTAGAGGAGAAGGTAGAGGAATGGGTCTCATGGTTGAACCCAGTGAAATGGTTCTCCGGTCTAGGAGAGTGGGTCCAGGAAATGGTTGCGAGCATAGGTAAACTCCTGATCCTCATACTTGTTGTCATCATAGTAATTGGCTTATGTGTCAGATGTGTTCCTACTGTGTTGAAATGTGGAAAATGTAAAGATAAGGTGAATCGAAGGAATGAGATTATGATGGTGGTCAGTAGTAACAATATGAATACTGAGGTAAATGTAGGACTGAATTACAACCCTGAACTAGAAGGTACCATCAGATGATGTATAAGATTTAGACATGCATGAAATGTATTATGAAATGTTATTTTAAAACATCTTAAATAATGTAAGTCCCTATCACCTTCAAGACTTCCTTTATAGGTTAGATGCATCCCCACATCTTTCCCATGATCTCCCAAGATCCGCGGTGTGCGTATAAGGGTAGTTTTATGTCCCTCCCAGAGACACATTATTGATGATTTAAGAACCACCTTGTGCCAACCCATAATATAACATTAAATAATATGTCATAGTGTAAGCCTAAACTAAATTCTTAAAATTAGAGTGTGATAGCATGTTGTTTGCTATCAAAGGGTGGACTGTCGAAGCCGGATAATTGGCTGAGCCTGAATCTGTCACAATTAAAATCTGCACGACACCATTTTACGAATGGCCGCAAGACGCCATTTTGCGACTGGCCACCCAGCGCCATTTTAACGAATCTCACACATTATAAGTACATATGGCGATGCTATTATTTAGCGTTGTGCGATTCCCCCTCAATAGAACTGTTAAAAGTCCCCTTTATATAAATGCATACATTGATATAAACATATAATATGATCAACCCTGCAAAACACGTACCACAGTGTACTTCACAAACACATAGCCGCACAATGCTAACTAGCGTCTTTTCTTAATATCCCAATGCTCACACTCTGCACACTTGCATAAAAAGGTTCCCTAGCATTCAGGTTTTATTCATCATCAGTAATGTTGTGAAATACATGTTAGAGTGTAGAGATGGGTAGGAATCGATAGGTGCAAGGACGCGGTGTTTTTGCTGTTGCTTTTGTGACTATTTTGCATGATGAGAGTAGAAGGAATGGTCGCGAAGGAGAGATTCCTTGTTACACATGCCGCCTGTTGTTGGGAATTTGTTACAATAATCCAGATGATTTGGGGAATTTCCTCAGGATGGATGATGACAACTCGTGATGCCAAACATGCAAAAAATACAGTAAGAGACGAAGCGTGGCCATCGCTGCTGAGCAAAAACTATTCTCCACATTGAGGTTTTTGGTTACTGGGATGTCCCTGGCTACTTTAATTTTTAATGAGCATCCGTTCTGTATAAGCAGCTACCGAACATTCACATACAAGTGTCTAGTTGATTTGTATTTTTCACGCTGGGAGGTGGGTCTTTGAAAGCTGAGGCTTGAGGCTGCGGGAGGAAACGAAGGCGAGGGGCCTGGATGTACGATCTCCGCATCCATGGGTCTTGGCGAGCACTAGTCAAAGGTGCGGAATCTAACCCACGAGGTGGTGTTCGCCAGTGACCCCTCCAATCGGGATGTGGGCTTGAGCTGCACCCCGTGAGCAGGTCGCGGTCCTTTGACTAGGTGACCAAAGCCAACGGGAAATGGAGAGATGAACACTCGTGGCCCAATGGGTCGGTGCCAGTAAGAGGAACGTAGGGACTGGGGTGGAACCCCGAGTTCGGGATACTGTACTTGAGGTAAAAGAGAGTGTGCACTGCGGACACACTCTACCGGGTTGCCGGTAAGAAGGAGTGCACCACGGTGTAATACTGTAAAACGTAGGTAGGAACCATGGAGTTCAGTAACGAGGTGAGTAGTGGTATTGGGCCCGGCCAGAGATGATAACACTGGAGAGGTGGATACGTTTAAGTATACTCAAGCTGTGATGGTAAAGCACTGGTGAAATAGATAGTATACTGCACACAGGTGACGGTGGTAACGCACTGGTGAAATGGAGGTATACTGCACACAGGTGAGGTGGTAACGCACTGGTGTGATGGAGGATATAGCTGCACACAGGCTGAGGTGGAAAAGCACTGGTGAGATGGACGATATAGCTGCACACAGGCTGAGGTGGTAAAGCACTGGTGAGATGGACGATATAGCTGCACACAGGCTGAGGTGGTAAAGCACTGGTGAGATGGACGATATAGCTGCACAGGCTGAGGTGGAAAAGCACTGGTGAGATGGACGATATAGCTGCACACAGGCTGAGGTGGAAAAGCACTGGTGAGATGGACGATATAGCTGCACACAGGCTGAGGTGGTAAAGCACTGGTGAGATGAATGATATAGCTGCACACAGGCTGAGGTGGTAAAGCACTGGTGAGATGAATGATATAGCTGCACACAGGCGAGGTGGTAACGCACTGGTGAGATGGACGGTATAGCTGCACACTGGGGTAGCTCACTGAAAGCAAGGGAACCTGGAACGAGAGACCACTAGTAACACTAGCAGCAACAATGGTTGTTCAGGCAACTACCTGATACACAGGAGCCGGACGTATACCCCTGAAAGCCCGCTGATTGGTCCACAGAGTCAGCTCACTGGCCAGACTGTCAGGGAAGGAAGGCAAGTCAGAGGAGGAAGTGTCATGGCGGCGCCCATGACGGAGACTCCAATCCCCGCGCACCAGGCCGCCTGACACACCAGCATCAGGGAGAATGCTCAGCACCTCCCACGTCGCCGCACGAGCCGCCCGACAAGTCAGAGGAAGCCGGCAGGACGGTAAGGGACGGCCGATCCCCGGCTGACAGTATTTCAAAGGACAATACAACATACATTGAGGACTTAAAAAGGCGTTATATACATTGCCAGTACTGTACAAGGCTCAATCATACTTGCCCACTTTACCGGAATGGCTGGGAGGCTCCTGAAACGCTCACGGCCGACCGAAAAAGAGGGCAAGTCTACGGAACCCCCCCCCACCAGCCGCTGGCAACCTCCCGAGGCTGCCCACTTACAGAACACAAGTTGTCGGCCAATGACTGCTAGAAGGTTGCCAACTATACGAGGTCTGTCTAAAAGTTTGGTGAATGGTCTGATATATCTGTATGCAACGCTTACAACAAGGTCGCTCATGCGCGCTGACATGCATGGTCATGTCTGGACCTGCCACCAGTCCTCGCCCGAGGCCGCCACCGCACTGCCATTGCACTCATTTCAACAGAGAGTGTCCCCAGCAGCGTGCGTCGAACAGCAATGGAGCAACAACACTAAGTTCTGCTTAAAATTGGGTAAATCGGCGACGGAGACGCACGAAATGTTGGTGAAAGTGTATGGGCAGGATGCTGTGAGGAGAAAATGTGTGTACGATCCATAGGATTAAACACAGTGTGAAAGGAAATCTTGCAATATTTGCATTTATGTAAATGTTTAAAAACAAGCAGAGCTTTACATATATAGCCGCAGTGTCGTACTGAGGCATGATAGGCCCACCAGGGAAGGCACTGGTAGGGGCCTATGCTTAAAGGGTGTGGCCAGCCACCACAGAGGCTTGGCCAATCATTATAAAGGACATGACTACTACAGTGCATGGTCTGTTCATCCATATTCCAGCTCTACAAAGTAACTGACCCTGTAATAGAGGAACAATGCATAATTTCAGTGCACTGTCTGAAACCTGATATAGGAAGAGGAGGTGGGGCCCTCAGGCAGCAGGGCCCACTGGGGATTTCCCCTGTACCCCTGTGGGCCAGTCCGACCCTGTATAGCCGTTTGGGGCAGTTTCGCTCTTAGCAGGTATTATACACACTGACATGCTCCCCCATACTTTCCTGTAATAGTCTTACTTCTGTGCATGGAGGAAATTGGTCTGTTCCCATCACTGCTCCATCTTCTGCTCTGACAGATTCCTGAAATTTACCACATATATATTTAATGCTATTATTAATACACATTTAACACAAGGTAACTGGCAAATCGAGGCTGTGATGCCCTTTAAATGCCGGCAATTTAAAGGCAGTATCCCCGCCACCCGTCCCATAATGGATCCTGTGCGTTACATTCGGCATATAGAGGTGTCTGTGAACAAACGGCCTGATTCAGACCCGGACGCAATGATGCGTCCGCTCGCATTGAGCGATTTTTCGCAAACTGCGCATACGTATAAGTTGCAGTGCGCAAACCAGTCAGCGCGATGAGAAAGTGCTCGTCCGCAGACGGGCCGCTATTTTGAGTGGTAGATAGTGCCGTTTGTGGGTGGTAACAGGGGAAGGTCCTTGTAAACGGGGATGTGGATGTGCGAACGCAGGCGAGTCTGACCGCCAAAACACTGTTTAAAGGGCGTGCATAATTAGCAAATTAGCGTCATTACACACGTGACTGGATTGTATTTTAGCCAGAACTGCTCGCAATGTTGTGGTGGGAAAAGGCTACCACAAGCGCTGCGAGCAGCTCCGATGGCTCTCGATGTTCCCGATTAATCCTAAAACTGTGTGTTGCGAGTGGCAAAGGGGCGTCTTTATACAGGTGCGAGTGCATAGTGCCGCTGCCCGCTATTACTTAGTGGGCGGCTTTACGCGACGCAGTGCAAGAGCATGATTTAAATAGCCGGCCTTTTAGCCAGCGAGCGGCCGCAAATAGCGTCCAGGTCTGAATCAGGCCCAAAGTTACCAAAGGTAAAACATTACAATTCTCCTGGGCTGAAATCGTATCTTACAATCAGTAACAAACACAAACATGTTGTAGAATAAGGGGAAAGAAGGTCACACACAATACGTAACTCACAATTTGTATATTTTATTAATCTATTTTATTAGTATGAAAGGAAAACATTTTACAAATGCCCTTGGACAAGAAATAGAATATTTTTTTTCTCCTAGAGTTTAGGGGGCCAGTTCCCATGTAAGTCCCTGCAGCCGGGGTTATTACAGTCATATGTGGGCCCACGACCTAGAGAGGAAACTTGTAGATCTAGATTCTAGACTGATACTTTACAGAACTGCGCGTTTGTTGGTTCCCAACACATTTTGCTCTACTTTGCGTATAGGGTGTTGACGCTTTTATTTACCAACGCATAGGCCTGCATACTATTACATGCGTTTGTTACTTCTGATTTTTGTTCAACTTCTTATTCTATGAAAACTGGATCCTGAAAAAATGACAGTAGAAAAAATAAAAAGTGGAATAAGGCCGCTCTTTATAGCCACAGACTATTTTTATGTCAAATCCCTTCAGCATAAGGATGGCGAAACCAAATTCATTCTAAATTTTTTTTTCCTTTTAAATCCACGCACGTCTTTATTTTGCACGGCTTTCGTCCCGCGTCGGTTACTTGAATAAAAAAAAGCGCAACCTTCTGCTGAGGAACTGGTACGGTCATAGGTCTGGAGATTGCATGGAAGAGAATGACCTTGGTCCTAACCACGGTTCAAAGGCCCTGTGAATGGAGTCATAATGGGGTAATAACCAGTAAGGCAGCCGAGACTGAACACCTCATCATCACTGGCCCATAAACCATTGCGTGGGGTTAAATAAGGGTGTAGGAGAAAGCATTAGTAAGGGAACGTGTCTGCTGCCCCTGACCATTTTTTAGGCCAAGAATTAGCGAGGGTCCAGGGTATAATTTCTCATCTGATCAGGATTTAGACCTGGAGCCCGTTCGATGGCAGTCGATGGGTAGGTATCATAAGTGCGGGGGTAAACCGTGATTTAGTCTTTCTTTGTCCTCTTCAGGTAACGAGCTCGGAGTCCTTTGTTGACGTTCATGGCCAGTTTCACGGCGATACCGAGGGGGAGCAGAGATCCGGTGACCCAGCCCTGGGGGAACACAACAGATACAGCACGTCAGGCCAGACCGTCTTACATTACACGGAATCCCCCCACCCCCCTGGCAGCGCATTATGGATGTCCGAGAGTATAATAAAAATACGCTGGATGCCGGACACTGCGCACACTTTACACCACGCCAAACCAGACACGTTTATTTATCTGGTGCTACCGAGGAAATGCACTCCTTACACCGTCCACACGTAGCATAGGCAGAGAAGGCCACAGACTGCACACGGGATGTTGTACAGTAATAATAAGATTAAAGGCCGGACTCAGAGATGGGCACAGAATCGCACACAGCAGCGTGTATTGGCGGATGCCCGCCTGCGACGTTCTGCAAATGCCACTACCAAGTCCTTCCCTTGTGTATGTCCAAACGGAGAAAATGTGCCAAATATCGGAGACGCCCGCTGTCAGCATCTGTACATGCAGCAATACCGATAGTTGCGTCTTTATACGCCGCCCTCGGTCGCAGCTCCCTTGTCTAAGGCAGGTGCTGTTTCCCCGTCTGACCAAGGCTGGAGGCCTATGCGTCTGTGAACGCAGCCGCTCTCATTGAAGAGCCCACCACACTCCCATAACACACCATTAAATGGACCATTTTTGCATGCGATTCCAGCCATCGCCCAGGAACGCCCATTACTTTTCCGCAATATTGCTGACACCGTGCGTCTCCATGGCGCTTTGTGTGCACACTCCGTACAATGCAGGCGCCATAGCAGTTTATAGGGATTTTCAAACTAGCACAGTTGCAAGAAAAAAAAAATAAAATCACAAGGTGGGTACACATTTGCCAACCGCCTGATGGTGCCGATGATTGATATATCGGGTGGTCGGTACACACTGCACGATCTGGTGACCGCCCACCCGATGTCGTACACCAGCTCCATTGACCTTGCTGGTGTCGGCAGCTGGGTTGCTCCATCTTCCATGCAAGCACGAATGATGGAACTAACCCAATGTCGGCCAGCGGGGGCGCGCATAGTGGATACACACTAGATGGTGTGCACGATGGGTTGGGTATGAAATACCGGCAGTCGGGATGCCTACTGTTAAAATGTTGAGAGCGAAATCCCGATGCTCAGTTTCCCGACAGGGGTCAGGTAAGTATACTAACCCTCCCCCCTTCTTCCCCTCAACCTAACCATCCCCATCTGGTGTTCCCAGGTAGCCTACAGGCAGGTGGGAGAGGAGCGGATACTAATGACCACAGTTTCTCCCCTGCCACGCTCACGGTGTGACCCTAACCTCCGGACCACAGACCATGATAAAATGAAGCTCCCGGGACTGAAGAGGTTATCTAGCGACAGCGGGAGCTTTGCTTCCTGTGAGTGGTGTGTAACCTCACAACGTGTCTGGATCCCTCTTGCTGAAGGAGGACAATACATTTTTGCGGTGACGTCAGTTTGTCTTGCTGCCCCCCACATAACTGTGCAGATACACCAGAGTAACTCACCATGATGGCATGGGGCAAATAGCCATTGGTTCTGGTCTGAAGGCCCACAGTCTTCAGTGCTGACCTGACGTAGGCTTCAGGGCTAGGTTTGTCCCATGTTGGTTTGCGGATTTTGCTCAGTTTGGTGGCCACGAAGAATGGGAGAACGCTCTGCGGAGAAACAAGGCTTATTACCATTGGATGGATCCTATATGACAGCAATTAGACTACGCATTCATATAGATCTATATTAGATATATCCGTGCACTTACTCATGTTATATATCGTCACTCGTTAGCACAGCCTCCGCACTAACAATATATCAATATAACGGTTTTGTATATATAATATCATGTTCTCTATAGACAGGACAAGCAACCAGTTATCTTATCTATCAATATACTTTGTGCTGCGTAGAGCTGCTGGTTTTCATGTACAGTCACAGACCGGTGTCAGATCTCAGGGATAGTAGCACAGCCGGTGTACAGAAAGTACTACTGGTTATTAGGGGGGAGGTTCACTTCCTCTCACAATACCCTCCAAGACTTCGCTAGAGGTGCCTGCATCCTCTGGAACTCCATCCCTCGCCCTTCAGACTCCCTACCAGCCTCCTCTGTTTTAAACGCTCCCTTAAAACTTAGCTTCTTAATAAACAGATTCATCTCCGACCCTCCACTATTTATCTTCCCAATTCCCTCTCTAATGATTCTCCCCTTCCACTTCCACTGTAAACTCTTAAGGGCAGGGCCCTCCTCCCTCTTGCTCTTTTCTTGCACACTCCATGTCGCCAATGCTCCCCCCCCCCCCCACTCTCTGTCTCCATCTCCCCATTACTGGCCGACTCTGCTGGCCCATTCCTTGGGTACAGGATCACGGAGTACTGTATAAATTTCCACTGGTGACTCCTGCTAGCTTCAGTGAGTTTCCCAACCCATTCCTCAGTCATCTGCGCTGCCAAGTCTGTGGTGCGATACTGATGTTGGGTATTTATACTATGGCATTCCGTTGTGTATGGCGTGGCATTCAAAACATGCATTACACTGTTCTAGACACAAGGTGGCAGTAAGTGTTTACAAACAGGGCAAGACATGTTTATTAGGGACAAGAAAGTGACTAGAACTTAAAAAAACAAAAAACAAAGATGGCCCCTCTGTGCAGCAAACAGCCGGGAACCCCAGCTGCCCTGACAGGCTTTTAGTAGCTGCAGAGCCACATCTGCTGTAAAAGTATATATACATTATGGCTGGAAGTGGATTGTTGCACGTAGTCAGTGGTACAAAAACAAATTGCAAAGTTGGAATTAATTTGCATTGTATGTTTGCATAATTGCGCCTGTTTTCAGATAGACCTTTTGCGCCAGGGACAGGGTTGCGCGCAACTCAGTATACGGGCGAATATATGCATTTCGTTGATGCACACGCGATGCGGGAGAAATTAGGGCCACTCTGTATCAAGATGACTTGTGCGCTAGTCAGGTCTTTCCTGGCGCAATCACATAATGGATCAGCCATAGACACCATGATCTAAGACAGCTGCTTATTGCTTCGCAGAAGAGGGAGAAGGCCGGCCAGGGCATCTGTATTATTCAGCCCTATAATAAGCACAATAATACTGCTTTTGTGAAACACATTATCTATAAAAATAAATAAATAAAAGCTTAAGACTATAAATGGTGGATGCATGAACAACACTTCCAACACTTCACATTGGATAGTCATTGTACATTGGGGGCGGAGGCGGGGGGGGGGGGGGTAGAAAACATTCACTAGCCCAGATAGAAACCTACGGGATCTTGATACCAACATGTTTTATCTATTGGGTTGGCAAAATTATCTGTATTGTTATTATCCATATATTTATTTATTTGTGTAGATCAATTTTAATTCTATTTATGTTCTGAATATAATTTAGTGTGTGTGCGTATAATATATATATATATAAATAAATACAAAAAAGAAGGTCCGGCAAGGTGGGGAAACCTTTAATCCAGTATAAGGTTGTATAATATCTGCCTAGTGGCATGCTATTATCATCAGAAAGAATGAACGTTTCAGAACTAAACTCTGAATAGTTGTCTATCTATACCTGCGTGTACTTATTGGAAGAGTGCCATAAACTTCTGGCGTATTCATTGCCACTTTTACCATATAACAAATGATAGTTGAGGCCAAATGTAATAGCAATCGCGATTTCAGGAGCCGGCATGATTACCACGAGATTGACACATTTAAAAGCAGAAATTAGTTTAAAATAGGTAAAACAGTTTGTTTTTCCTCCATCCTCCTTTCTGTTCCTGATGTCTGAATTAGGCTGCAGTTATGGTTATGAGTTATGGGACCCATGCATCTGTGACTGAAGGGGATCGGAGAAATACTACATGTTCGATTTCCCCGACTCGCTGATTCCGACCAAAAGACGATCAGTGTGTCCGGGATTTTTAACATGCTGTTTTTCCTCAATCTGCAGACAGATCGCCAATTTTGATAGTCGGTCAGATAGGCATCGGAGGAATCGCGGCGCTGGTGTATGGCCCGTATGTGATGCACAATTAACGCTAAAACCCATTGACGACATGCCGTCTGTCGACATTCACAATGTTGACATTATGTCAGTGTAGACGTTGTGAGTGCTGGCAATCTGTCTATGGCGACATTCTGACCGTTGCCCCTTAGTAACACCCCCCCACTGACTGGTGAATCTCAGGTGGCTGATGATGGAGGAGATAAAATAAATGCAGCTTATCAATGTTAGACTTTAAATGCCCAGGAGGAATCCTGGAGCCCATGGCTGGAGGACGGTCTGAGACGTTGGCTGATGTAGAGTTAGTATGTTCAGTGTGGGCAGGTAAATATGGGCGTCCTCTACATACAAGTGATATTGTAGCCGGTAAGTTCATGCCAACCAGCAGTAGTGGGCTGACCACTGGGTACTGTGGTAGAGAAGGATAAGAAGGACACTGTGAATTGGTACGGTTGGGTCATGACCTAGAAGAGGGCAGTATTTCCGATACCAATGGGACGGAGCCTTTGCGGGAGTAGGGGGCGGTCAGTAGCGTTAAATGCTGCAGAGAGTCTCCTGAGAATAGATTCAGTATTTGATCTGACTGTGAGGGAGTCACTGGCTATTTCTGCGACTCTGTCTCTGCGCCCCTGCTCGGCCACGGTCCCGCCCCCTGCTCTGCTGTACGTCCGATTCGCGATCAACTGCACATCAACACCTAATTCGCTAATAGCAACAGCTTGAATCATAACATAAACGCAAAATGAACAAAACAGAGCTTCCTATTTTAAGAGGCACTTGTAGCTTTAAAGCCTCCGGAAATTCCTGGATTAACGGAACATTATTTTAACAAATTTCACTAGAAAAAGTTTACTAAAGTTTTTTTTTTTTTTGTCCACAAGACAATTAAATCATAATTATTATTTTTAAACCACCTGGGGAGTGGTACCAGATGTAGCCGATAAAAATAAATAAATACATAATAATTGTATTAATTATTATAGTTCTGCTTATTCAATGAGACCCAACTGAATGGGAGCAGGATTGCAAGTAAATAAAAGCCTTTTGGATCTGCAGGTTATTATACTGCAGGTCATTAATACGGAGGGGTCATTAAGAGGGTGGTATGGGACTGTGTGGTTAATTAGATTGACAATAAAAAGGTCAACACCAAATGGTCGACAGTCAATACTCGACAGGGACAACAGCTCGACACACAAGGTTGACGTGGATGAAAGTCTACATGGGTTTTGTTTACATGTTTTTTTTTCTAACCCTAATCTTCCCCTTAACCTTCCCCTTGGTACCTAACAGTCCCTCCAGGTGCTTAACCCTAACTGTCTCTTAGAGCCATATTCAATTAGAGGCGAAGTTTTCGCCTGTCCGACTGTTCGCTTCATTCGCCTGTTTCAGAGGCGAATTTATTCCATGCTCGACCCCGCTTTTCGCCTAATTCAATTGCAAAACAGGCGAACACGGAAATAGGCGAATGCGGAACAGGTGTAAAATACTGAAAGAATTGGGGAAATCAGTCTGTACCCCAGAAAAAGATGCACTAACATAGGGAATCAATATAGATGTGCACTAATAGCCCTAATAAAACTATTTTGCGTACTTAAGTTGTGTAAATTGGCTGCTATTAGCGTCTTTGTAAAAGTGGTGAAGAATGGCATAAAGCTGTATTTTTTGGTGAAAATAAGTAGTCCAGACAAATTTGGGGAGCTTGAAAATGGGTGCTAGCATATTCTTATGTCTCTAAAGTGAAGTTTTAAAAACCGTGAAAAATCCACCTGCTGCATGCACCTGCAATCCCAAAAACACCTTACCCATACTTGTGGACCCCCAAGAAGTATTTTTCGCTACTTTTAATGTTTATCCCCCCACTTTTTAAATTTACACCCCAAAAATGACATGTCTTTTTTGGGGTGTTCTTAGGTTTTAGTTTCTGTTTTTTTTTGCGTATTTGTCCTTTGGGGGCTGTCCTAAGGGGTCTGAGTTGTTTCCCCATGTTTGCACCCCAAAATAAAGATTTTGCATTTGTTTTCACCAGCTATTGATTGGAGAATCATTTTTGGAGAATTGTTTCCACTTAGGCGAAATTGTCCTGGAATTGAATTTGGCGAATTTATTTTAGGCAAATTTTTCACAAAAAAACAGGCGAATATGGCTTTTTCGCCTCTAATTGAATTCCCCTCTTAGTGGCTAACCCTAACCCTCCATCCTAGTGCCTAACTCTAAGCATCCCTTCTAGTATCTATCCCATAACCCTCCGTTAAGTTCATAACAATAAACAGGAAAAAAAAAAAAAAAAAGGAATCGACCATTTTTGTGTCTCCCATGCCCACGTCAATTTTTGAATCTGTCGACATAGACCCATGTTGACATTGTGTGTCAACCTATTGTCCCCGTCGACCTTTCATCCAGAACCTGTAAGGGGGGCAGCGGGAGGTGAAGGGAGTATTGTACTTAAAATAAAAATACTTTGGGATAAAGGTTATGAGAAGAAAAATAATTCATGAAAGTTGAATATAATTTAGATGAATTGGTCTATAATGGCCTTGTGCAGTCGATTTTCTGGTTTATCCAAGAAAAATGAAATGATGAAATAAATTATATAATATACATATTCAAATGTCCTGACTCATCAACGTCCAGCCCAAACCCCTGGGCCTAGAAACATGAAAATCGGGGTGTATACGCCTTCCATGACGTAGGTGCCTACTAAGAAGGGATTTATCAAAATTTGACTCCTAAGAGGGTGAAAAGGGCTAAAATGTTTCCTCCCCCTGTGCAATGTCCTGACTGACTGACTGACTGACTGACTGACCAATGCTCATGGCAAACCCAATGACCTAGAGACACACATTTCAGGGAGTACTTTCCTTCCATGATGTAAGCACCGGCCAGCAGGAGATTTTCAAAATTCAACCCGTTGAAAAGTGGTAAAATATTTCCTCTCAGCCGAGGTGATTGGGTGACAAAGCAGCAGGTCCCAAGTGCTGTGTTACTGTAAGCTCATTGGGGGAGATGCGCTAAGCCGTGGAGGGTGCTAAAGTACCAACCCATCAGCTCCTAACTGTCATGTTACAGGCTGCGTTTGACAAATGACAGTTAGCAGCGGATGGGTTGGTACTTTATCACTCTCCACTTTATTACTCTCCATGGCATAAGGGGGCCACGATTCAGAGGCGGACGCTAATGCGATCGCAGCTACGATTTCGTGTGCAACGCAGCTGAGAAAATATGCTAATGGTTCCACCCGAGCATAAGGACGCCCAATGCTGCCCTTCTTGCATGCGTACGTCACTTATCTGCGCAAATATCGACACACATTGAGCGGCCATCTTATTCTTGCGGCAGGTCTGACCAGCCACAGACTCCTGCGTTTTTCAGACCCACCCACGTCACCGCCCCCAAATGCTGACGCTCTGCAGCGTCACTTTACGATGGATTCCTCTGTGCGTCTGTTAACACAATGCGATCGCTGCTCGTGCGCAGTGTGGCTTATACGTATGGGCAAGGGCAAACAATCGCTCGATCTAGATACATAAATCGCCATTGCGTCTGTCTCTAAATAAGGCCCTTAGTGCATCTCCCCCATTGTCTGGGTGGAGCGGCGGCTTCAGAGGTGGAGCTGTAGCGCATTCAAATAGGGGAACCGCACCAACTGCCAGTGATGTCTGAATATTGGGGAAAGGGGGCCCTAGACCGCACACCCTGAAAATATATATAATGGGAGGTGCTACCTGTGGAGACTATTGTTGCAAACATAGAAAAAAAGAATTACAGATGCACAACTCCAACATTACTCATTATCTTATAATAATACATTCTGCAATAGAATTTTGCAAATAATAAAATATGAGATATGGTAAGAACTTACCTTTGTTATCTCTATTTCTACGAAGTCCATAGGGTTCCACAGGATACCTTGGGGTATAGGTGTGACGTCAGTCATCGGGCACCATAGAGTTAAGCTTTCAGCCTCCCAGGATGCACTAGGGTCCCCCTCCTATACCCCGCCCACGAGCCAAGGCACCTCAGTTAGTTACCAAGCCATAGGCCGGAGGAGGAGAAGGAAGAGAGAGAAAGAAGATCTGGATACACACAAGAATCACACTCTCACCATAGGGAGACGGAAAAACCGGTGACCAGACCAAAGCCCATCTGCAGCACAGGTGCGACAGGGCGGGAGTCCTGTGGAACCCTATGGACTTCGTAGAAATATGAAATATGGTAAGAACTTACCTTTGTTATCTCTATTTTCTACTTCAGGGTCCATAGGGTATCCACAGGATACCTTGGGGATGTCCCAAAGCAGTATCCTTTAAGGGTGGGGACGCTCCTGTGCTGAAAGGAGAATCCGCCACCCGAAGGAAGCATCCTGAGAGGCAAAGGTGTCAAACCTGTAATACCTCACGAAGGTATGGACAGAGGACCACGTAGCAGCCTTGCAGATCTGGACTACAGAAGCACCACGTCGAGCTGCCCACGAAGGACCCACAGACCTAGTGGAATGAGCCTTCACAGAAGGAGGAACCGGCAGACCTTCATGAAGATAACCTTCAGAAATAGCCATACGGATCCAGGCTGCCAAAGTTTGCTTTGAAGCAGGCCAACCCTTTTTACGGAAGCCATAGAGGACAAACAAAGCGTTCGACTTCCTAAACGAAGAAGTGCGGTCAACATAAGTCCTTAAGGCCCGCACAACATCCAAAGTGGCCTCACCCACTGAAAGGCCAGGTGAGTTAAAGGCCGGAACAACTATTTCCTCGTTAACATGAAACTGGGAAACAACTTTGGGAAGAAATTCAGGCCGAGTGCGAAGCACTGCCCTGTTCCCATGAAAAATCAAGAAAGGGGGTCTACAAGAAAGAGCCCCTAAATCAGAAACACGTCTGGCCGAAGCTATGGCCAGAAGGAAAACAGTCTTAGCTGTTAGCCATTTAAGATCCACTGAGCCCAGTGGTTCAAACGGCGGTCCCTGGAGAGCCCTCAGGACCACAGCCAAATCCCAAGGCGCCACAGGTGGAACAAAGGGCGGCTGAATGCAGAGAACACCTTGCATAGAGGTGCGCACATCCGGGATTGTAGCAATCCTACGGTGAAAACAGACAGACAGGGCCGAAACCTGTACCTACAAAGAAGCAAGGCGAAGCCCATGATCTAGTCCCGCTTGTAGGAAGGCGAGTATCCTAGACAGACGAACCGCATAACCTCTCGGTCGACACCACTGGAAGAACGTATGCCACACGCGATGGTATATTCTCGCGGAAGACGGTTTCCGAGCTCGTAACATGGTACGCACAACAGAGCTGGAAAACCCCCTGGACCTCAACATGGCTGTCTCAACAGCCACGCCGTCAAAGACAGCCGAGACAGGTCCGGGTGAAGACAAGGACCCTGCAACAGAAGGTCCGGTCGTAGCTGCAACCGCAGAGGACTGTCCACGGACAGACCCTGAAGGTCTGAGAACCAGTGCCGTCTGGGCCACGCGGGAGCTATCAACAGGAGCGTCCCTCCTTCCTGTTTGAATTTCCGGATTACCCGTGGAAGAAGGGAAACCGGAGGAAACAGGTATGCGAACCGGAACGTCCACCGGACGGACAGAGCCTCCACCAGAGACGCCTCTTCGTCTCTTGTGCGAGACCCGTACACCGGCAACTTGTTGTTGTGCCGGGACGCCATGAGGTCGATCTCTGGAAGACCCCACCTGTCCACCAGCAGTTGAAAAACGTCCGGGTGCAGGGACCATTCCCCCGGATGAACGTCCTGGCGACTTAGAAAGTCCGCCTCCCAATTTAGCACTCCCGGGATGAAGACCGCTGATATGGCCGGAAGATTGCGCTCCGCCCATACCAGGATCCGAGACACCTCTACGAGAGCCGCCCGACTTCGGGTTCCTCCTTGCCCGTTTATGTAGGCCACGGTGGTAGCGTTGTCCGACTGGACCTGCACCGGGCGACCCTGGAGAACCCGATGTGCCTGCTGGAGAGCATTGAAGACCGCACGGAGTTCCAAGATATTTATTGGAAGCTCCGCTTCTGTCGGCGTCCACCTGCCCTGGAACAAGTGTGGACCCGAAACTGCTCCCCAGCCCCGAAGACTGGCGTCCGTTGTCAACAGGACCCAATTTGGTACCCAGAACGGACGTCCCTTGCTGAGATGGGTCGTCTGCAACCACCAGGCAAGGGACAGGAGAACCTCCGGGGTGAGCACTATCGTCTGGGACTTTAGAGACTGAGGCAGCCCGTTCCACTTGGACAGGATCAGGTGCTGCAGAGGTCTGGAGTGAAACTGGGCATATTCCACCATGTCGAACACCGACACCATGGAGCCCAGTAACCTCATCGCCGAGTGTAGAGACACCCGGCGGCTGTGCAGACAACTGCGCACCCTCGACTGTAAAGCAGAGATCTTTTCCCCCGTCACAAAGATCCTTTGCTGTCCAGAGTCCAATAAGGCTCCGAGGTGCAGAATCCGCCGAGACGGGATTAGAGTGGACTTCTGCCAGTTGATTAACCAGCCGTGCCGTTGCAGTAGCGCAATGGTCAGGTCCAAGTGGCGTAGAAGGAGCTCTGGAGATCCTGCCACTAATAAAAGGTCGTCCAAGTACGGCAACATGCGGACTCCCTGCAGCCGCAGAGAAGCCGCCATGACCGCCATCACCTTGGTGAACACACGCGGTGCTGTCGCCAGGCCAAAAGGTAATGCCCGCAACTGAAAGTGGTCGCTGCGGATTGCAAACCTGAGGAACTGTTGATGGCGCAAAAGAATAGGGACATGCAGGTAAGCGTCCTGTCTGTCCAATGACACCATGTAGTCCCCAGGTTCCAGCGCCAGAATGATGGACCGTAGGGTCTCCATCCGAAACTTCGGCACCCGCAAAGACTTGTTGAGAGCTTTGAGGTTGAGAATCGGACGATACGACCCATTGGGTTTCTGCACCAAAAGAAGATTTGAATAGAAACCCTGGCCCCTCTGGGAGAATGGAACAGGCACTATAACTCCAGCCTGGAGCATAGTGTGCAAGACCTTCCGCAGCTCCGTGGCCTTGTTCCGGTCTGATGGTAGACCCGTGGTGAAGAATCGAGCCGGGGGTCTGTGCCGGAAAGAGAGGGCGTACCCGTGGGAGACCACCTCGAGAACCCAAGTGTCTGTCGTGGTGACCGACCAAGACCGGGCGAACTGCAGCAGGCGGCCTCCCACTTTGGGATCCCCCAAAGGGAGGCCCGAACCGTCAGGCCGCAGGCTTGTCATCTGGCTTAGGGGCCGGACGTCTGGTACTCCATGCCTGCTTCCGGGGCTTGGCCGATTTCCAGCCTGTCGAGGAAAAGACTGTGGTTTGGGCCTGCCCTGGGCCCTATAAGACCGAAAGGACGATGGTCCTGAACCAGAAGGAGCAGCGGCCGATGGGAGACATGCCGATATGGCTGCCGCCAGCGTGGCCACAATCTTGTCCAGATCCGGATCGAAGAGAACTTCTCCGTTAAAGGGCAACGCCTCCAAACCAGCGTCCGCCTTCCAGGATCGCAACCACAAGGTGCGACGAGCAGCCACCGCTGCAGAAGAAATTCGAGACACCAGAGTACTAATGTCTAAGGCCGCCTCGTTGATATAAGTGGCCGAATCACGGAGATTACCAATCAACTCCGCCTGATCGGCCGGACAGTCGGAAACAAAAAACGCCTCTAATGAATCCGCACAGCGCTCCTTCGCTCTGGCAACCCAGCATATGGCCATAGCCGGCAGCGCTGCCCCCCCCCCCGCAAGGGAATAAGCGGACTTCATGTCATGTCATGTATGAGACTCAGCTAATGGCTAGGAAGGTGCGTGAACTAATTGTGAGGCACGTTGTGGACAACTGGGAGAAGTTCTCCATCATGTCCCATGGCAGCAAGAGGGACAACTACACCAGCTCCGTGGAGTACTGTACCTTCTTGACATTTCCCAACCAACACGCCTGTGTACAAATGTGTTTGTTGTTTTGCTCTTAATTCCAATAAAAACAGTTTGAAAAAAAAAATATAATTTACTTAATCTTCATATTTGCACCAGAGGCATAAAATAAACATATAAATTAGGTTAAGATGAAGGGAAACTAAAATATCTAAGGTCTGCCCAAGTGAAACCGGGTACATTAGCTAGTGTGTGTGTGGGTAAACACAACCCATGCCACGTGAACAAACCCCGTGCCATGATGGAATCACCACCAGCCTGCACGGTGCCTTGTTGACAACTGAGGTCCATGGCCTCATGGGGTCTGCACCACATTCGAACCGTACTTTCAGCCTGAAACAACTGTAACTGCGACTCATCGGACCACACAACATGTTGCCGTTTCACCAGGGTCAAATTAGCGACGTCACGAGCCCAGTGAGGCGCTGGGTAAGGTGCCATGCCGCTGGTCACAATCATTGTGCTGTCCACGGTGGGTGGTAATACCTTCCATGAGGTATTCCCGGTACACATGTGCAACATAGATTGAGGTGTTGAAACTGAGGGCCTAATTCAGACCCGCTCCCGAGCGCTGAGCGCTCACAAGCGGGTCGATGTTGGCTCAGTGCGCATGACGGAGGCGGCTCCGTCGTGCACATGCGCGAGACCCATATAGCGACGGGCAAACAGTCGCTCCGGGTCTCGCTACAAAGGGGGAGTGCTGTCGATGGTGTGTGACAGCACGCCCCCTTTGGTGGGCGTGGCTGCCCAGACGGAGGCGTTCCCATGTGAACGTCTACCGTCTGGGGCCGGCCCTACTGACATCACGTGATGTCAGTGGGAGTGCTTTTGGCTCTGATAGAGCCGAAGGCATTCCAGGGCTTGCGGCAACGAGACCCTACCACAAGGGTCTCGTCGCAAGCCCAATGGTCGCGATGGTCTTGACCATCTTCCTGGCCGCTCGCTATAGCTGTGGGTGGTCACCCACAGCTATACAAGCGACCAGGAGGCCGCTCTAAAAATGAAGAAGGACGGCCCTGATTCTGAGCGAGCGCTCTGTCAGGGCGTCCGGCTCTGAATCAGGGCCTGAGTCACAAGAAGTCAGATTACAACTGATGCAGGTCTGGGAATTTCCAAGACGTTACAGTATGGTGACGCCACTTGCCATTACATACTGCTATCCCATGTTTTGAGGCACATTATATTATATTATATATATATCCTTTTGCAATGAAGCGGCACTCTCAGGCTTATGATGAAAAAGTTTTACTGCATCAGCTTATCAACGTTTCGGGGTCATCCACCTTCGTCAGGGGATATTTGGAGGGGTTTCATACCCCAGGGTGAGCACCTCAGCAGGATAAAATTATTGCTCATGATACTTTAGAGTGCCGGTGACTGGTTATGAACACACGCGAACACACATGAACACACACACACACACACACACACACACACACGTCAAAGTGGGCTGGAATGGGGTGAAACTGTGTTCCGTCACTTCTATTTGGGGACGGAACCAATTCCGCCTCCTCCGGCACACCAGGGAGTCTCCATTGTCGGGCGCCTGCTGATAATTTGTTACCAGCGGGCACCCGGCTCCCTCCCCGCAGCGCCAGCCGGAGATCCTGAGATTCGGCGCCCGCAGTGTGCACTATGGGAGAAATGTCTTACATAGTTCCGAGGAACAGCCTGTCGGAACGGACAACAGCGTACGCCGGAGAGGGGCTTAAGGTATGTATTGCAATATTACAGGGTGCATTACTGCAGGGAGTATTACTTCTACAGGAGGCATTACTACAGGGGACATTACTTCTAAAGGGGGCATTACTATTGGAGGCATGACTGCAGGGGGCATTACTTCTAAAGGGGGCATTAATACAGGGGACATTACTATTGGGGGCATAACTGCAGGGTGCATTACTACAGGGGACATTTCTATTGGGGGGCATTACTACAGGGGCACTACTGTTGGCTCTCCATAAGGGGTACTACCACTGTGGGCACATAAGGGGCACCACTACAGTGGGCATTGCATAAGTGGCACTACTGCTGTGGGCATTATGTGTAAGGGGCACTACTGCTGTAGTAATGAATAAAGAGCACTACTACTGTGGGCATTGTGTATAAGGGGCACTGCTGTGTGTCATAACATGAATAAGGGACACTACTATGTAGTGTAATGTGAATCAGGGGCACTATGTGCAGTGTAATGTGAATAAGATTGTGGTACTGTGTGGTGTAATGTGAATCAGGGGCACTATGTGCAGTGTAATGTGAAGGAGATTGTGGTACTATGTGGTGTAATGTGTATCAGGGGCACTATGTGCAGTGTAATGTGAATAAGATTGTGGTACTATGTGGTGTAATGTGAATCAGGAGCACTATGTGCAGTGTAATGTGAATAAGATTGTGGTACTATGTGGTGTAATGTGAATCAGGGGCACTATGCGCAGTGTAATGTGAAGGAGATTGTGGTACTATGTGCAGTGTAATGTGAATCAGGGGCACTATGTGCAGTGTAATGTGAATCAGGGGCACTATGTGCAGTGTAATGTGAAGGAGATTGTGGTACTATGTGGTGTAATGTGAATCAGGGGCACTATGTGGTGTAATGTGAATCAGGGGCACTATGTGCAGTGTAATGTGAAGGAGATTGTGGTACTATGTGGTGTAATGTGAATCAGGGGCACTATGTGCAGTGTAATGTGAATAAGATTGTGGCACTATGTGGTGTAATGTGAATCAGGGGCACTATGTGCAGTGTAATGTGAATCAGGGGCGCTATGTGCAGTGTAATGTGAATAAGATTGTGGTACTATGTGGTGTAATGTGAATCAGGGGCACTATGTGCAGTGTAATGTGAATAAGATTGTGGTACTATGTGGTGTAATGTGTATCAGGGGCACTATGTCCAGTGTATTGTGAATAAGATTGTGGTACTGTAGTGTAATGTGAATCAGGGGCACTATGTGCAGTGTAATGTGAATAAGATTGTGGTACTGTGTGGTGTAATGTGAATCAGGGGCACTATGTGCAGTGTAATGTGAAGGAGATTGTGGTACTATGTAGTGTAATGTGAATCAGGGGCACTATGTGCAGTGTAATGTGAATCGGGCACTATGTGCAGTGTAATGTGAAGGAGATTGTGGTACTATGTGGTGTAATGTGAATCAGGGGCACTATGTGCAGTGTAATGTGAATAAGATTGTGGCACTATGTGGTGTAATGTGAATCAGGGGCACTATGTGCAGTGTAATGTGAATAAGATTGTGGTACTATGTGGTGTAATGTGAATCAGGGGCACTATGTGCAGTGTAATGTGAATAAGATTGTGGTACTATGTGGTGTAATGTGAATCAGGGGCACTATGCGCAGTGTAATGTGAAGGAGATTGTGGTACTATGTGGTGTAATGTGAATCAGGGGCACTATGTGCAGTGTAATGTGAATCAGGGGCACTATGTGGTGTAATGTGAAGGAGATTGTGGTACTATGTGGTGTAATGTGAATCAGGGGCACTATGTGCAGTGTAATGTGAATAAGATTGTGGCACTATGTGGTGTAATGTGAATCAGGGGCACTATGTGCAGTGTAATGTGAATAAGATTGTGGTACTATGTGGTGTAATGTGAATCAGGGGCACTATGTGCAGTGTAATGTGAATAAGATTGTGGTACTATGTGGTGTAATGTGTATCAGGGGCACTATGTGCAGTGTAATGTGAAGGAGATTGTGGTACTATGTGGTGTAATGTGTATCAGGGGCACTATGTGCAGTGTAATGTGAATAAGATTGTGGTACTGTAGTGTAATGTGAATCAGGGGCACTATGTGCAGTGTAATGTGAATAAGATTGTGGTACTGTGTGGTGTAATGTGAATCAGGGGCACTATGTGCAGTGTAATGTGAATAAGATTGTGGTACTATGTGGTGTAATGTGTATCAGGGGCACTATGTGCAGTGTATTGTGAATAAGATTGTGGTACTGTAGTGTAATGTGAATCAGGGGCACTATGTGCAGTGTAATGTGAATAAGATTGTGGTACTGTGTGGTGTAATATGAATCAGGGGCACTATGTGCAGTGTAATGTGAAGGAGATTGTGGTACTATGTGGTGTAATGTGAATCAGGGGCGCTATGTGCAGTGTAATGTGAATAAGATTGTGGTACTATGTGGTGTAATGTGAATCAGGGGCATTATGTGCAGTGTAATGTGAATAAGATTGTGGTACTATGTGGTGTAATGTGAATCAGGGGCACTATGTGCAGTGTAATGTGAATAAGATTGTGGTACTATGTGGTGTAATGTGAATCAGGGGCACTTTGTGCAGTGTAATGTGAATAAGATTGTGGTACTATGTGGTGTAATGTGAATCAGGGGTACTATGTGCAGTGTAATGTGAATAAGATTGTGGTACTATGTGGTGTAATGTGAATCAGGGGCACTATGTGCAGTGTAATGTGAATAAGATTGTGGTACTATGTGATGTAATGTGAATCAGGGGCACTATGTGCAGTGTAATGTGAAGGAGATTGTGGCACTATGTGGTGTAATGTGAATCAGGGGCACTATGTGCAGTGTAATGTGAATCAGGGGCGCTATGTGCAGTGTAATGTGAATAAGATTGTGGCACTATGTGGTGTAATGTGAATCAGGGGCACTATGTGCAGTGTAATGTGAATCAGGGGCGCTATGTGCAGTGTAATGTGAATAAGATTGTGGTACTATGTGGTGTAATGTGAATCAGGGGCACTTTGTGCAGTGTAATGTGAATAAGATTGTGGTACTATGTGGTGTAATGTGAATCAGGGGTACTATGTGCAGTGTAATGTGAATAAGATTGTGGTACTATGTGGTGTAATGTGAATCAGGGGCACTATGTGCAGTGTAATGTGAATAAGATTGTGGTACTATGTGGTGTAATGTGAATCAGGGGCACTATGTGCAGTGTAATGTGAATAAGATTGTGGTACTATGTGGTGTAATGTGTATCAGGGGCACTATGTGCAGTGTAATGTGAAGGAGATTGTGGTACTATGTGGTGTAATGTGTATCAGGGGCACTATGTGCAGTGTAATGTGAATAAGATTGTGGTACTGTAGTGTAATGTGAATCAGGGGCACTATGTGCAGTGTAATGTGAATAAGATTGTGGTACTGTGTGGTGTAATGTGAATCAGGGGCACTATGTGCAGTGTAATGTGAATAAGATTGTGGTACTATGTGGTGTAATGTGTATCAGGGGCACTATGTGCAGTGTATTGTGAATAAGATTGTGGTACTGTGTGGTGTAATGTGAATTAGGGGCACTATGTGCAGTGTAATGTGAAGGAGATTGTGGTACTATGTGGTGTAATGTGAATCGGGGGCGCTATGTGCAGTGTAATGTGAATAAGATTGTGGTACTATGTGGTGTAATGTGAATCAGGGGTACTATGTGCAGTGTAATGTGAATAAGATTGTGGTACTATGTGGTGTAATGTGAATCAGGGGCACTATGTGCAGTGTAATGTGAATAAGATTGTGGTACTATGTGATGTAATGTGAATCAGGGGCACTATGTGCAGTGTAATGTGAATAAGATTGTGGTACTATGTGGTGTAATGTGTATCAGGGGCACTATGTGCAGTGTAATGTGAAGGAGATTGTGGCACTATGTGGTGTAATGTGAATCAGGGGCACTATGTGCAGTGTAATGTGAATCAGGGGCGCTATGTGCAGTGTAATGTGAATAAGATTGTGGCACTATGTGGTGTAATGTGAATCAGGGGCACTATGTGCAGTGTAATGTGAATCAGGGGCGCTATGTGCAGTGTAATGTGAATAAGATTGTGGTACTATGTGGTGTAATGTGAATCAGGGGCACTTTGTGCAGTGTAATGTGAATAAGATTGTGGTACTATGTGGTGTAATGTGAATCAGGGGTACTATGTGCAGTGTAATGTGAATAAGATTGTGGTACTATGTGGTGTAATGTGAATCAGGGGCACTATGTGCAGTGTAATGTGAATAAGATTGTGGTACTATGTGATGTAATGTGAATCAGGGGCACTATGTGCAGTGTAATGTGAATAAGATTGTGGTAATATGTGGTGTAATGTGTATCAGGGGCACTATGTGCAGTGTAATGTGAAGGAGATTGTGGTACTATGTGCAGTGTAATGTGAATCAGGGGCGCTATGTGCAGTGTAATTTGAATAAGATTGTGGTACTGTAGTGTAATGTGAATCAGGGGCACTATGTGCAGTGTAATGTGAATAAGATTGTGGTACTGTGTGGTGTAATGTGAATCAGGGGCACTATGTGCAGTGTAATGTGAAGGAGATTGTGGTACTATGTGATGTAATGTGAATCAGGGGCACTATGTGCATTGTAATGTGAATAAGATTGTGGTACTATGTGGTATAATGTGAATCAGGGGCGCTATGTGCAGTGTAATGTGAATAAGATTGTGGTACTATGTGGTGTAATGTGAATCAGGGGCGCTATGTGCAGTGTAATGTGAAGGAGATTGTGGTACTATGTGGTGTAATGTGAATCAGGGGCACTATGTGCAGTGTAATGTGAATAAGATTGTGGTACTATGTGGTGTAATGTGAATCAGGGGCGCTATGTGCAGTGTAATGTGAATAAGATTGTGGTACTATGTGGTGTAATGTGTATCAGGGGCACTATGTGCAGTGTAATGTGAAGGAGATTGTGGCACTATGTGGTGTAATGTGAATCAGGGGCACTATGTGCAGTGTAATGTGAATCAGGGGCGCTATGTGCAGTGTAATGTGAATAAGATTGTGGCACTATGTGGTGTAATGTGAATCAGGGGCACTATGTGCAGTGTAATGTGAATCAGGGGCGCTATGTGCAGTGTAATGTGAATAAGATTGTGGTACTATGTGGTGTAATGTGAATCAGGGGCACTTTGTGCAGTGTAATGTGAATAAGATTGTGGTACTATGTGGTGTAATGTGAATCAGGGGTACTATGTGCAGTGTAATGTGAATAAGATTGTGGTACTATGTGGTGTAATGTGAATCAGGGGCACTATGTGCAGTGTAATGTGAATAAGATTGTGGTACTATGTGATGTAATGTGAATCAGGGGCACTATGTGCAGTGTAATGTGAATAAGATTGTGGTACTATGTGGTGTAATGTGTATCAGGGGCACTATGTGCAGTGTAATGTGAAGGAGATTGTGGTACTATGTGGTGTAATGTGTATCAGGGGCACTATGTGCAGTGTAATGTGAATAAGATTGTGGTACTGTAGTGTAATGTGAATCAGGGGCACTATGTGCAGTGTAATGTGAATAAGATTGTGGTACTGTGTGGTGTAATGTGAATCAGGGGCACTATGTGCAGTGTAATGTGAATAAGATTGTGGTACTATGTGGTGTAATGTGTATCAGGGGCACTATGTGCAGTGTATTGTGAATAAGACTGTGGTACTATGTGATGTAATGTGAATCAGGGGCACTATGTGCAGTGTAATGTGAATAAGATTGTGGTACTATGTGGTGTAATGTGTATCAGGGGCACTATGTGCAGTGTAATGTGAAGGAGATTGTGGCACTATGTGGTGTAATGTGAATCAGGGGCACTACGTGCAGTGTAATGTGAATCAGGGGCGCTATGTGCAGTGTAATGTGAATAAGATTGTGGCACTATGTGGTGTAATGTGAATCAGGGGCGCTATGTGCAGTGTAATGTGAATAAGATTGTGGTACTATGTGGTGTAATGTGAATCAGGGGCACTTTGTGCAGTGTAATGTGAATAAGATTGTGGTACTATGTGGTGTAATGTGAATCAGGGGTACTATGTGCAGTGTAATGTGAATAAGATTGTGGTACTATGTGGTGTAATGTGAATCAGGGGCACTATGTGCAGTGTAATGTGAATAAGATTGTGGTACTATGTGATGTAATGTGAATCAGGGGCACTATGTGCAGTGTAATGTGAATAAGATTGTGCTACTATGTGGTGTAATGTGTATCAGGGGCACTATGTGCAGTGTAATGTGAAGGAGATTGTGGTACTATGTGGTGTAATGTGTATCAGGGGCACTATGTGCAGTGTAATGTGAATAAGATTGTGGTACTGTAGTGTAATGTGAATCAGGGGCACTATGTGCAGTGTAATGTGAATAAGATTGTGGTACTGTGTGGAGTAATGTGAATCAGGGGCACTATGTGCAGTGTAATGTGAAGGAGATTGTGGTACTATGTGATGTAATGTGAATCAGGGGCACTATGTGCATTGTAATGTGAATAAGATTGTGGTACTATGTGGTATAATGTGAATCAGGGGCGCTATGTGCAGTGTAATGTGAATAAGATTGTGGTACTATGTGGTGTAATGTGAATCAGGGGCGCTATGTGCAGTGTAATGTGAAGGAGATTGTGGTACTATGTGGTGTAATGTGAATCAGGGGCACTATGTGCAGTGTAATGTGAATAAGATTGTGGTACTATGTGGTGTAATGTGAATCAGGGGCGCTATGTGCAGTGTAATGTGAATAAGATTGTGGTACTATGTGGTGTAATGTGAATCAGGGGCACTATGTGCAGTGTAATGTGAATAAGATTGTGGTACTATGTGGTATAATGTGAATCAGGGGCGCTATGTGCAATGTAATGTGAATAAGATTGTGGTACTATGTGGTGTAATGTGAATCAGGGGCACTATGTGCAGTGTAATGTGAATAAGATTGTGGTACTATGTGCAGTGTAATGTGAATCAGGGGCACTATGTGCAGTGTAATGTGAATAAGATTGTGGTACTATGTGGTGTAATGTGAATCAGGGGCACTATGCAGTGTAATGTGAATAAGATTGTGGTACTATGTGCAGTGTAATGTGAATCAGGGGCACTATGTGGTGTAATGTGAATAAGATTGTGGTACTATGTGGTATAATGTGAATCAGGGGCGCTATGTGCAGTGTAATGTGAATAAGATTGTGGTACTATGTGGTGTAATGTGAATCAGGGGCACTATGCAGTGTAATGTGAATAAGATTGTGGTACTACGTAGTGTAATGTGAATCAAGGGCACTATGTACAGTGTAATGTGAATAAGATTGTGGTACTATGTGGTGCAATGTGTATCAGGGGCACTATGTGGTGTAATGTGAAGGAGATTGTGGTACTATGTGGTGTAATGTGAATAAGATTGTGGTAAAATATGATGTAATGTGAATTAGGGGCACTATGTGCAGTGTAATGTGAATAAGATTGTGGTACTATGTGGTGCAATGTGTATCAGGGGCACTATGTGGTGTAATGTGAAGGAGATTGTGGTACTATGTGGTGTAATGTGAATAAGATTGTGGTAAAATGTGATGTAATGTGAATTAGGGGCACTATGTGCAGTGTAATGTGAATAAGATTGTGGTACTATGTGGTGCAATGTGTATCAGGGGCACTATGTGGTGTAATGTGAAGGAGATTGTGGTACTATGTGGTGTAATGTGAATAAGATTGTGGTAAAATGTGATGTAATGTGAATTAGGGGCACTATGTGCAGTGTAATGTGAATAAGATTGTGGTACTATGTGGTGTAATTTGAATTGGGAATAAGATTATGCGACCACGCCCCTTTCTTTTGAGACCACACCCTTTCTTGTCAGCGCGCACCGTCCCTTTATTAAAATAAGCGCCGAGGGGTGGGGTGAGTTCCACCACTTCTCTAGGACCACTTTAAGCACTATATATATATATATATATATAAAAATAAATATAGACCAACTATGAAGCTGAGAGGTGGCGACGTCACACACTCCGGAGTGGTAGAATGTGATCTCCTTGTTGCCGAGACAGCGGCAGTTGTTGTGGAAACCAGACAATAACAAGCATCCTCAGCAACGATGCAACACACTCACCTGCACAGTGACCCCCTTACTCTGGTACTCGGCATGCAGCCCCCGGGAGAAGAAATCCACAAATGCCTGGCGGAGGGAAGGAGAGGATAGGAGTTAGGAGTATCCTTGAGGTACTTTTATTATTTACAAGCATAACAACAGTATTATCTATCTAAGCTCAACGGGGAAGTGTGGACAACCTTGAGAAAAACAAATGACATCTACAAATAATAGTCTAAAGACTGCAGCGCAAGTAACACTCGTTGACGTACTGGGGGCAATTCAATTGTTTTGGGCGCCCGTAGCTCCCGTCTAAAGTGACGGGAGTTATTCAATTAAGCGAGCTGCTCCTAGCTGGCTGCGATGGCCGCATTCTCACGCCAAAATGCACAGATTTAGTGTCAAGCCCCAAAGTCCTACTTTAGGCGGATTTCTCCCCGCTCCTCAGGGGGGTGCAAGTAGAAATCCACGATCAGCGCAGCCTTGGAGCTGGTCGCCCAAAGCTACTGAAAATGCCCCCTATGAGCCCGATTTTTCACAGGAGCCCCTATTTTCCACACAGTGCACAGAACTGTGCAACATTTGCCTCGTCTGCTGGGTGAAGGTGATTTAGGAGTCGCTACCAAAATTCAGGAAGTGGTCTGCACCTGTACCACTTCCACATTTAAAGATGAGATTTTATTTTGTGGGTTGAGATTTATAGTGGAAATTATAAGGAAAAAGTCGTATTTATAGTTTATCGAAGTTATATTTATCAGTGTATCATAGGACTATCACTCGTCTTTGCTACAGTCGCGCCAAACAGCCCCTCTTGTCACCTGGCCCCGCGAGACTGTGCTGAGTAATTTGATATGTGACGCTGGTATATCTGTGTGTGACAGTCTCTGAATCAGCGCGCCAGTGCTACGATGCAGCGGCCGCAGTTTTTTTCCACGCCAAACTCAGTTTACAGTCTCGCACACAGATGTACAAGTATTGCATATCAAATTAATCAGCATAGTCTCCGGCGTCCTAGCCGCATCGCCACTTATGCTCACACCAGGCTGCACAAGACCTGGCGGCTCCCTCACACCAGGCTGCACAAGACCTGGCGGCTCCCTCACACCAGGCTGCACAAGACCTGGCGGCTCCCTCACACCAGGCTGCACAAGACCTGGCGGCTCCCTCACACCAGGCTGCCCAAGACCTGGCGGCTCCCTTACACCAGTCTGCGCAAGACCTGGTGGCTCCCTCACACAAGGCTGCACAAGACCTGGCCGCTCACTCACACCAGGCTGCACAAGACCTGGCGGCTCACTCACACCAGGCTGCACAAGACCTGGCGGCTCCCTCACACCAGGCTGCACAAGACCTGGCGGCTCACTCACACCAGGCATATCGCGCTGCCTGGCCTATTGAGGCTGGAAGAGCAAGGGCACATCTGTATATTTTACGCAGGACTCCTCAAGAAAAATTTTAGTGCGAAAAGTAGCCGATAGGTCGATTATGGAGTTGCACAATGTGAGGACAGAGTGATGACGGACAGACTATTGTTTCATTACTGCGTTATCATTAGTGTAACACCACAAAGGTAATCGTTCATTACAGTGTAGTCTTGTTATCCATCTGTTTGTCATTTTCACTCTGTTTTTAATTTTACAGCGTCAAATTGGTGACTTTTTCACAATTTTTTTTTTTTGTTCTGCGGAATCCTGTTTCCCATGTCCTAATTATCCGCTTTTTCCACCAAAATCACATGGTCCAGCCCGAGGCACTGAGCACGGGTTTCAAGCCGTGTCATAGCGGCTTGAACCCCGTTTACACAGCAGGCTGGACCCGGGATATTGCCAGGGCATACTTCTGCCGGCGCTTGGAGATTACATCATCTCCAAGCGCCAGGAAATGACGCTCTCCCTATGCCATAAATGGGACCCATTTCCACTGAACTTTACCAGGGTTTTACCAGCGTATAACTCTGCTGGAGACCCAGAAAGAAATTCCGGATCAGTTGACCTGGGATTTTTTCCTAGGAGCCTTTTCCACTGAGCTGAGACCCGGGTTGACACGACAATAACCTGGGTTTTAGCTGCAGAGGTAAAAGGGTATTAGTCTCCTGGCCAAATGTGGTGACATTCCGGCTGTTAGATCGAACCGCAGACTGTTCTGAATAGGGGAAATTTTATTACTGCCACCCTGTATATGGATTTATACCCCTGATGCAGTAATACAGGAAGCTCGAGGCCTGAGATATAGCAAACTCTGAATGAGGTCCAGTGTTTTATATTATTTATATTACAATATGACCAATTGCTTACGAACAGTTTGGACAGCAATTGTACATACAGGTTGGGTCGCCCAGTGCATCATACACAGCATAGCGTCAGCCTACCATGTACAAGATGAACAAAATCATCTTTTATCCAGGAGGACTCACTTGTACCCAGGCCAAAGCCTTTAGCTGCTGACCTAACACCACTAAACTGGCCGGTCACAAAAAGCACCCACTATGAACATATTGTTAGACAACAAACCCTGCCTCAGGGGGTCACCTGTAGTTAAAGAGGAAAGGTTGCCCCGTAGAGACCAATAACCAGACAGGTGGAGAAGCTTACAGAGACTACGGGCAAAATTTACTAAGCGGCGGTTTGGTGGCGGTTTCTAGTCTATTCTAGACCCCGGGGGTTTGGTGGCGGTTTCTAGTCTATTCTTAATCCCTGGGGGTTTGGTGGCGGTTTTGCAGTGGTTCTAAATGACAGCCCTGTTCTATTCTATTCTAAAATGTGTTTTGATGGCAGGTTTGCAGCGGTTTGGCCTTTGTAAATCTGCAGAAAGCAAAACCGCCGCCAAACCACATTTTAGAATAGAATAGAACATGGCTGTCATTTAGAAACCACTGCAAAACCGCCACCAAACCCCCGGGGTTTAGAATAGAATAGAAACCGCCGCTTAGTTAATTTTGCCCTACATATCAAATATCAAACAGAGGGGAATGGATTTACATGACAGCCAGTGAGCACATAAGGGTGTGAGTTGGTTCACATTTGGCAGTCAGGGGTTTGGAGGGAGTTCGTCAGAAATGTGGAGCTGCGCAGCTAAACCGGTTGAGTACCTACCTTAGTAGCTGAATACACAGTAAGTAAGGGTACTGGGTACATGCCACTGGCAGAGGAGATATTCAGAATGACACCCTTGGATCTGAAAGACAAAGAGATGCAGTGTTGGAAGGCATCGGTATAATACAGTCACATGCCAATTACTTTACAGAAAAGCCGTGTCGGGAGCCCTGCATGGAAAGACCAAGCCAAGAGAAACGATTGCAGGGTATAAGCGTAATCCAACCCCCAAACGTGTACAATAAAAACCAAAAACCCGTCGTACAAGTGGAACCATCACTTTTGCACAGGCGCTTTGCGAGAACAAGGCCTTACTCATTTGTTAGGAACTGGCGACATCACCACGGCAAAATGGCTGCCTCCATTAGGAGTGACACTAACTACTGAGTGCTGATCCACTTTTGACAAGTGGTCTATGCTATTTAGCGGTCTAAAAAAACATAACTGCAAGTATAATTGGATCGCTTCAGATGAAATAAAAATAATATGTTTATTAAATCAACAATATAGATACATTATGTCAAATTGGGATCTACAACAACATCTAACTCCCTCTGAAGCCCACAGTCAATTTTGCTGCAATACGTGAGCAATAACGTACAATGCTGGTCAATGTAAACTTTCCCCACTACGCAGCAGAGAAGAACGTGGCAGTGTTCAGGATGGCGGGACAGCTGCTCTCCGGAGCAATACTGAATTGTCCCCCTCCCCCACCTGTACTTTGGTAATTAACAGAGGCCCAGCAGGGCTTGATGATGAATAGGCCCCTATATTACTAAGGTCCATTGGGAGGAGATGCCCATAAGCGGGGTCACCTGCACACGAGTCTCATCCTCTAACAATCCTTGAATTTTCCTTGGCTAACATGAGCGGATGCAGGTGATGGGACCCCATGCAGGGGTGTGGTGATATTATAGGTCCAGTCAATGTAGCAGCTCCTGGGGCGGGTGCAGAATTGGGCGTATGGCACAAATTGCAGATTTATTTACTGTACAGAAAGAAAGTCGTACACACGTTGTAGACTCGCTGGTATTCTGTTCTCCTTGCGCTCAAAGAGGTTGAGCGGAGGCCGAAGGGCACTTGAAAATGTCGGCAAACAACAAATGCGTCTTGCGCAGGCCACATCAAAGATGTAATTGCGCCTGTCGGGAGCAGTTATCACTTGTTGGTGGTGATGATAACTAGCAGCCGCTTGGATTGGCAGAATGTATCCTGGTGCCGCCCACTGATACGTTTACTACTAATTGTATGATTGCTACAGTCTATTAAACATTATTTAATTGACATCTGCAAATGATCGACGTCAGGAAAGCAAATTCCAATTTGTGGCAGGTATTTAAATTAAAAAAATAAACTAGTACCTTATTATTAGAAATGATTAGAATTAAGAGAGTTAAGAGGAGGTGCGGAAGGCTTCAGCAGGGCACATTTTGAGACTGAGAGGCCAGGCGAAACCCTGATTGTGGGAGAGAGAAGAAGAGACCAGGGAGGAGGAGGGGAAACGGTCGATAGCTGAGCATAGCAGGGGGGAGGTGGTGAGTGTGAGTGGTGATGAGGCTGGAAAGGTAGGGAGGGAGAGTGGCTGAGAGCTCTGTGAGTGTGAGTGGTGATGAGGCTGGAAAGGTAGGGAGGGAGAGTGGCTGAGAGCTCTGTGAGTGTGAGTTGTGATGAGGCTGGAAAGGTAGGTAGGGAGAGTAGCTGAGAGCTCTGAGTGTGAGTTGTGATGAGGCTGGAAAGGTAGGGAGGGAGAGTAGCTGAGAGCTCTGAGTGGTGATGAGGCTGGAAAGATAGGGAGGGAGAGTGGCTGAGAGCTCTGTGAGTGTTAGTTGTTATGAGGCTGGAAAGGTAGGTAGGGAAAGTAGCTGAGAGCTCTGAGTGGTGATGAGGATGGAAAGGTAGGGAGGGAGAGCGGCTGAGAGCTCTGTGAGAGTGGTGATGAGGTTGGAAAGGTAGGGAGGGAGAGTGGCTGAGAGCTCTGTGAGTGTGAGTGGTGATGAGGTTGGAAAGGTAGGGAGGGAGAGTGACTGAGAGCTCTGTGAGTGTGAGTGGTGATGAGGTTGGAAAGGTAGGGAGGGAGAGTGGCTGAGAGCTCTGTGAGAGTGGTGATGAGGTTGGAAAGGTAGGGAGGGAGAGTGACTGAGAGCTCTGTGAGTGTGAGTGGTGATGAGGCTGGAAAGGTAGGGAGGGAGAGCGGCTGAGAGCTCTGAGAGAGTGGTGATGAGGTTGGAAAGGTAGGGAGGGGAGAGTGGCTGAGAGCTCTGTGAGTGTGAGTGGTGATGAAGTTGGAAAGGTAGGGAGGGAGAGCGGCTGAGAGCTCAGTGAGAGTGGTGATGAGGTTGGAAAGGTAGGGAGGGAGATCGGCTGATAGCTCTGTGGGTGTTAGTTGTGATGAGGCTGGAAAGGTAGGGAGGGAGAGTAGCTGAAAGCTCAGTGGTGATGAGGCTGGAAAGGTAGGGAGGGAGAGTGGCTGAGAGCTCTGTGGGTGTGAGTGGTGATGAGGCTGGAAAGGTAGGGAGGGAGAGTGGCTGAGAGCTCTGTGAGTGTGAGTGGTGATGAGGCTGGAAAGGTAGGGAGGGAGAGTGGCTGAGAGCTCTGTGAGTGTGAGTGGTGATGAGGCTGGAAAGGTAGGGAGAGAGAGTGGCTGAGAGCTCTGTGAGTGTGAGTGGTGATGAGGCTGGAAAGGTAGGGAGGGAGAGCGGCTGAGAGCTCTGTGAGTGTGAGTGGTGATGAGGCTGGAAAGGTAGGGAGGGAGAGCGGCTGAGAGCTCTGAGAGAGTGGTGATGAGGTTGGAAAGGTAGGGAGGGGAGAGTGGCTGAGAGCTCTGTGAGTGTGAGTGGTGATGAAGTTGGAAAGGTAGGGAGGGAGAGCGGCTGAGAGCTCAGTGAGAGTGGTGATGAGGTTGGAAAGGTAGGGAGAGAGAGTGGCTGAGAGCTCTGTGAGTGTGTGTGGTGATGAGGCTGGAAAGGTAGGGAGGGAGAGTGGCTGAGAGCTTTGTGAGTGTGAGTGGTGATGAGGCTGGAAAGGTAGGGAGGGAGAGTGGCTGACAGCTCTGTGAGTGGTGATGAGGCTGGAAAGGTAGGGAGGGAGAGTGGCTGAGAGCTTTGTGAGTGTGAGAGGTGATGAGGCTGGAAAGGTAGGGAGGGAGAGCGGCTGAGAGCTCTGTGAGTGTGAGTGGTGATGAGGCTGGAAAGGTAGGGAGGGAGAGTGGCTGAGAACTTTGTGAGTGTGAGTGGTGATGAGGCTGGAAAGGTAGGGAGGGAGAGTGGCTGAGAGCTCTGTGAGTGCGAGTGGTGATGAGGTTGGAAAGGTAGGGAGGGAGAACGGCTGAGAGCTCTGAGTGTGAGTTGTGATGAGGCTGGAAAGGTAGGGAGAGTGGCTGAGAGCTTTGTGAGTGGTGATGCGGATGGAAAGATAGGGAGGGAGAGTGGCTGAGAGTGTGAATTTTAGGCGGTAAAGTGTAGGGAGCCAGTGGAGAGTCTGACAAATGGATGGAGCAGCCAGTGAGTTAAAAAGTGGTGGGAGCAGGTAGAGGATGCATTGAAGTAGGCCAAGAGAGGGAATAGAGAAGAGGAGGCTTCAATAATCAAGGTGAAGTGAGAAGGGGGGGAATTATAGTTTTGGGGTTTACCAGGGTAAAAAGGGTCAAATCCTGGAAATATTACGGATTTAAGTAAGGATTGGGTGAGGGACTGAATGTGGAGTTGGGGGGCGTGAATGACACCCAGACAGCTAAAGATACGGAAGAGAGGGAGGTGTTGTCAGCGGAGAGAGATATGGGTGGTGGAGAGAGGGGGTCACCTCTCCCACTGTGCATGTTGGCCTCAGGGCAGCCCTTAGCTCATTAATATATAGAGAACACTGGCCCTGTCATTTTAGCATTTACTGCTAACACTGACAAGCCAGTGTGGGTGTAACCCTGGATGCATATATTTTACCTTATCCAATATTATTATAAAGATCTGCATCTCTCATCCACATGCATTATATGCTCCCAGTTACAGGCTGCACCCTCTCTGTGGCATGCCCTCCTATGCACTACCAGCTTACACCCCCTCTATACAGCCCACACATACAGTAACTCTACATACAGTATATTCTCTTTATACGCTCACACATTCTGCAGACACATGAACTTTCAAAGAAGCGAGGCGTTAAGCCTAGGTCCAACCCAGACTGAAGGAACGGCAAAATCCTAGAAACACGAAACACTCGAGGATCGTAGTTTCTGGACTCACACCACTGAAAATAAGTATGCCATACTCAGTGGTAAATCCTGGCGGAAGCAGGCTTGTGCGCATGTAGCATCGTGCTGATGACGGAGCTGTAAAAACCCAGAGACCTTAAGCCGGATGTCTCAAGAGCCACGCCGTCAAAGACAGACGACCCATTTCCGGGTAAAGGCAGGGACCCTGAGACAACAGGTCCCGATGTTGAGGTAGAGGGAGCGGAGCGTTGATGGAGAGGCTCCGAAGATCGGAGTACCAAGGACGTCTTGGCCAAGCCGGAGATTTCAGAAGGACCCGAGGAAGCAGGGATATCGGAGGGAATAGATACGCCAGCTGAAAGGTCCATTTCACTGACAGCGCATCCACCAGGCTTGTGCCTGCATCTCTTGTCCTGGACCCGTACACAGGCAACTTGTGACTGTGACGGGAGGCCATGAGGTCCACCTCCGGCAGTCCCCACCTGTCCATGAGTAGCTGAAATACCTCTGGGTGAAGCGGCCATTCCCCTGGATGCACGTCGTGACGGCTGAGGAAGTCCGCCTCCCAATTAAGGACTCCTGGAATTAAGAATGCCGAGATTGCCAGAAGGTGGCACTCCGCCCGAGACAGGATGCGTGACACCTCTGACATCGCTGCTCGACTGCGAGTCCCCTCTTGACGGTTGATGTACGCCACCGTGATGGCGTTGTCGGACTGAACTTGAACGGCCCTTCCTTCAAGAGAATGACCGGACAACTGGAAGGCCCTGTACACGGCCCGAAGTTCCAGAATGTTGATCGGGAGAACTGCTTCTACCACAGTCCAACAGTCCTAGAGTGAAAGTGGACCAGTCACTGCACCCCAACCCTGGAGACTGGCATCTGTCGTGAGCAGAACCCAGTCCGGGATCCAAAAGGGGCAACCCTTGGTGTGATGAGATGGCTGAAGCCACCAAGCCAGCGACAGGCGCACCTCCGGAGACAACACCAGCAGATGAGTCCGGATCCGGAAATCGGAAGTGATGCCCGTCCCATCAGGCCTCGGTTGTTGACTGTCTCGGGAAGGACTGACCCTTGGACTTCCCTTGAGTACGAAAGGACCGAAAGGCCGAGGCCCTAGCCTTAGAAGGCGCAGCCGCCGATGGCAGAAAAGCAGACTTAGACTTTGCCAGGGTATCAACAATTTTGTCCAGGTCTGAGCCGAACAAAATCTCCCCCTTAAAGGGTAAGGCCTCCAGGCCTTCCTTGGAATCCACATCTGCTCTCCAAGAACGGAGCCACAAAGACCGGCGAGCAGTCACCACTGCAGCCGATACTATGAAGTCAGAAGACTGGCATCCAATATAGGAAGCAGCATCCCTCATCTGTCCCACTAAAGCTCTCTGAACCTCCGGAACTTCCTCAAGAAATGTATCTTCCAGTACATTGGCCCAGCTCTCAATGGCTTTAGCCACCCAAGATATGGCCATGGACGGACGGGCCACTGCCCCTGAGAGAGAATAAATTGATTTTAAACAAGTCTCCACTTTCCTGTCTGTGGGATCCTTTAGGGTTGAAAAGGAAGGCATAGACAAGGTAGCACTCTTGATTAAGCGAGTAACATGAGAATTCACCGCAGTCGGGGTTTCCCACTTTTTGCAATGACTTGCAGGAAATGGATAACTAGACGCCAAATGTTTTTGCGGCTGGAACCTTTTACTAGGTCAGATAGAGGAAAAACAAGCAAAGTCACCTTTGCCTGCTTCAAATTTTGATACTTGCATTTAGTGGCCGGTGCGTCATCCTCTATCTCAAGAATGGACCGCACCGCCCTTAACAATGCCGGCACATTAATAGAAGATTTAGTTTCCAACTCCCGGACAGGGGAATCAGAGTCAGAGTCCTCAGGCAATTCCCCATCATCCGAGGACGCATCAGTCTGATAGTTGCGCAGTCTGGGATGACATAACAGGGCGTTTAGACGCCTTCTGAGGTTTGTCATTCCGTAGCATAGTTTGAAAGGCTGAAGATGAGGCCGCCAAACTCTGGACCGAACTGGAGAACACATCCACCCATGGTGGTTGACCCGCCTGCGGGAGACCCTGAAAGGGAATGACGGACTGCTGTGTCACTGGAGGAGACTGAATATACATAGGTAACCCCGTATATGGATTAACAGTCTGAGGCCCAGGGGAAGACTGCAATAAAAGCGGTATACCCTGAGAAGGGGGGATGGCTGGTTGGGGTAACCCCATATGGGGGAGAGCAGTCGGGACAGCCAGACGGTACGCGATGGAAGCCGGCACCTGAGAAAACACCACCCAAGGAGGGTCCTGTCCCGAAATTGGGGGGTTAGAAGGACCAGGTAACTGATGGCACCTCCCACACAGTCCATCCTATGATGCATCCCCCTTGTTTACCCCTGCAGCTCTGCGTCTGCAGGAGAGCAGAGAGGGAGCCGCGGAGCGCTCAACTTCCTCGTCAGACATGATACACATATATATATATATCTATCAACACAATAGGGAAGTCCAGTGGCATACTCCAGGCACACCCACGAGCATGCAGCACACAGGTCCACAGATATGGCACCGTGTAGCACACAACTGTATGTGGCCGACCTCACAAATACATTAATATATATAAGTGAGATCCAAGAAAAGCCCTTCCCACACACACCAGCCAGGGCCGTAGGAGAAGGAAAGGGATAGGTAAAGACTGACAGTATTTAGAAATAAAGCACAGACAGTCAGCACTAGCAAAAGTCGCATACAATTCAGAAAGTAATACTCACTGCACCTTGTCACTACAATCAATCTGCCCAGATTCAGTGTCTGGGAGGGCTATAGTGCTGTGTACACTGTCCTAGCAGGGGAGAGGTACACAGGGGGTCCGCACGCTGCCTGAGATATTTGCGCTGCCACTATGAGAAAAGATGGCAGCCGGAGACCGCAGAGGAGGAGTGGGCGAAGGAGGAAGCAGCTCAGCGTTGCCAGACCCGAACGGAAAGGCGTGCTGAGCTGACGGGAGGAGGCGCTAGACAGGGAAGGCTGCCTCCCCTGGCTAGTAATTAGCCCCCGGGATGCCATCTCCCACTGCCGCTGTTATCCCTGGTGATCTAGTGGACCCACGGTGTATGCCTCCATGGAGGGGGAGTCAAGCGGTGACCCGCGTCTTACCTGTTCCCCGGCGATCCGGCAGCAGCCTAGGGATTCCTCCAGAGTCCGGCTATTACAGACTCTGGGGTCCCGCTGCGATCCCCAGATCTGTACTGGCGTAGCACGCCGGCGGGGTGTAGGAGCGGCAGCTTGGACGTCCAATGGACAGTCCGACGCTGCCGCTCTAAAGAGTCAGTTAAAAAATAAATAAAATTAAAAATACTCTTAAAATAAACCTAGAAGCAGCTAAGCAGCCCCCCTGCGCTAAGGGTGACCCAACTCCGGCCAGGCATCAACTAAAACTGAGGTGCCTGTGGCTCAGGGTCGGGGTATAGAGGAGGATGGACCCAGTGCATCCTGGGAGCAGCTAAAGCTTTAACTGCGTGGTGCCCGTGGAGCCAGATCCAGCTATACCCCAAGGTCAACCCTGTGGACCCCCTATGGACCCTGAAGTAGAAACAAATCTATCACTATTGCAGTCACTGTCACTGAAGATGCATTCAAAGGTGTGAAAAACCAGGGTTTGTTGGTGATGATTTTCATTGCACCGTATACATGAAAGTGTTACCGCTGGTAATAGTCCTTTTCCGTCACTCTGCAAACCTTGCAAAGGCATCTCTGGAGCACAGCGTGTAAGCGCACAGCCTACATGCACCGGGCATACCGTCCAGGCTTACCGATGCAGGAATAGAGGATTTTGTGATGGGCTTTTAATGTGAGGCAAAGAGCTGTAGTCATGGGACACTTATCTTATATGCATTCTGCTTCATTTAAAATGCGTTGTTCACCTTCAGACAGCAATTTAATTGTAAATGTCCTCTAATTTTTTACTGTAATATTTGATTATTATTTATTTTTTTGCTAGCTTTCTTCTGTGCTTTTCAGCAATTATTTTATATCATCAGGTAAAGCTGTATAGGGCATAAATCAGCTCTCTGAATAGAAGTGGTGCATAACTTTGTCATAACCCATGGCAAGGAAAACAAACAATTCTGCCTGATGATTGCAAAACATGACTGAGAAGCTCAGAAAGAAGCCACATAGACAAGGCAATACATTTAGTAATAGTTACTGGGGGGCGTGGAATTTCACAGGAACTTCTAAAAGGAACAATTTGCACGTCTTTGCCCCCCCCCCCCAAAAAAATCCTTAAATGAGGATTTATACCCCCCCTTTGTGGATTGTATTGGGGGGTGCTCTATACTGCATTCACGCGCATCCCCACTGTTAGCTTTGGAGGGCCAGCAACTGTGAGCACCGGTGGGGAACAGTAACTCTTGAGCAGCAGAGGTACTGGCTATGGATCCCTCCATTGCTCTAGATGGGGTGAAAGCGCATAGTTAATAGATACCAGGCACCCAGCTCTAGCCAAGGGCACCTACCACACAGCACAGTGCCGCCCTGTGTGCCCACTGCTGTCCCTACCACAGTTCAGCAGCTGCTGCTGCTGCCTGCAAGCAGGTAATCCCCAAAGAGCCGCCCACCCTTGCTGGCTGGCTGTAATTCCCCCCTAAGAATAGAAAGCTGTTGAGACTGTATTGATGACTCAGATTTTTTAATTCAGTTGTAAAAAGGAAAAAAAAAAAAAAAATCACCAGCAGATCATTGAGGAGAGTGGAAGGATTCCACCGTGCCGGTGACTCACTCTCCAGCCTTGCGAGTCACCTCCGATCACGCTGTCTTACCGACATGGAGGGCGCATGGATTAGTCACCACTATGAATTTTTCAACAGAAAAAGGATTCTCCCCTATAAATAAGGATGAGGTCCAGCCTCTGACTCACCTCTCCAGCATTCTGGGCAGCACCAGACGTGTCATCTGCAGGGGACAAAAACAGAGGACAGCCATGAGACAGGAGCACAGCGGGATGCACCGGTCTCCAAACTTACCAGACACGCCGGACCCCATGGAAAGGGTTTAGAGACGTAGCGCAGTTATTCGCCGATCAGATGTCTCCCGTTTACACGCTCCTCCATTAAAGTAGCTGCTGTGTATTAAAGGGGAACGCCAGCTTCTAAAATAAGGGCCTCATTAACAAGCGATATCCTGTTACCACTCGTTACTAATCTTAATAGTGCTATAACCAAACAGCTCCTGTCATTTTTTAAACACATGACAATTAGGAGCTGATTGGTTGGAGCACCATTTAAGATTAGTAATGAGTGATAACGAGAATAACATTTGTTGATAAATGAGGCCCTAAAGGTGCCTACACACTAGACAACTCGCCATGTCATCTACGTTTTCCCTTGAACTCCCCCGGCACTCCCGGACAAACGGCATCTCGCATAAACTGTGCAATCTGAAAAACGACCTGACCAACGACCTTAATCTCGTTAACGAGATTGCCAGATCTTACTGCATCACGACAAACGACCCACTGGACCGCAAATCGGCATCATTATCGTTAGTGGACACTGCGCAATTTGTCGTTTCCGATGCATCGGAATCGGCCAAAATCGTGCAAAATATCGTCTAGCGTGTACGCACCTTAAGTCTCCTAGGAGATACGATCTACAAAATGGTATTCGGTCACTTGGTCGACAGTTACCATTACGACATCACAGTGTCGACATGCTCAGAATATCGACATATTCTCAATGTCGACATTCTCGGCATGCAGACAGTTAGGGTTAGGCGCTAGGGATTAGGAGGAATATACTCACCGGAATGTCGCTCAGTCGCACGTTTGCGCTGGAAACAGCTGGTCACAGAGACGCCACTGCTGCCAGGACCAGGTAAGCGATCGCTGGCCTACCATGGATGTTGAGTCGACATTCTATCCTGTTGACATTTTGACCATGTCGACCTAACATACCAACACCCTCTACAGATCTGGGGTGTAGATGCTTCAATGGTGCGCAATTCACAGATTTGCACTTATCCACGGTCATCTCGAAGGACTAAAGGCTTGATTCAGACCCGGACGCTATGCTGCGCTCGCAATGAGCGATTTTCCGCAATCTGCGCATGCGTATGAGTCACAATGCGCGTACCCGAACCAGTCATTGCGATGGGAAAGTGCTCGCCCGTAGCCCGCAGTCGGGCCGCTATTTTGAGTGACAGATAGTGCCGTTTTTGGGTGGTAACAGGGGAAGGTGCTTGTAAACTGGGGTGTGGATGTGCGAACGCAAACGTGCCCGACCGTCAGAACGGCGTTTAATGGGTGTGCATAATTAGCAAAGTAGCGTCATTACACATGTGACTGGGTTGTATTTTAGCCTGAACTGCTCGCAATGTTGTGGTGGGAAAAGGCTACCACAAGCGCTGCGAGCAGCTCCGATGGCTCTCGATGTTCCCGATTAATCCTACAACTGCCGGAGATGACGTGTGTTGCGAGTGGCAAAGGGGCGTCTTTATACAGGTGCGAGCGTATATTGTGGCCACTCACTTATTGAGCGGCTTTACGCGATGCAGTGAGAGCACATGATTTAAATAGCCGGCCCCTTTTAGCCAGCGAGCGGCCGCAAATAGCGTCCGGGTCTGAATCAGGCCCTAAATCCGGCATATACTAAAGGATGAGTTCCCCTTTCATACAACAATGAATGTGAAGCTTAAAAAGCACACTTTCAACCCCCCCCCCCCCCCCAGAAGTAATATATTGACATTTACTATTCAGCCCTTCGGCACAGAGTCTAGTAAGAGGTCACCACTTACTGGATGGGAATAACACTCACTGCACCTTTACACACTAACACGTACGTTCTATGTAGGCGAAAACAGAAATGTTGAATTCCCTGCACAAAATAACCCTTGTTCTCCCCCCCCTCACTTTGTTTAGAACGTACACCATGAATATAGCGTATTCTCTTCCGCGTAAACCTACAGAGAAAAAACAGTAACCCCCCAAAAAATAAAAATAAAAAGTGGCGAAACAAAATAAATGCCGTGCTTTCCTTCCGAGCGGGGTTGGAGAAAGGGAGAGGCAGCCTGGGAACAGTGCTGGAGCCAGACGATGGGAGGGAAGTGGGTGAGAGGCACTGAGTGGGCGGCAGTAGTGTGTGGGTGAGTGCTTGCTGCATAGGCGTCTATTTCAGACATTCCCCTGAACAACACCAGCTAACAAAGATGTCGTCATTAAGAAAAAAATAAGGGGAGGGGGGGGGGATGAGAAGAGATACTCACGATGCGCTCAATCAAATAAGCCAAACCGCAAAAAAACGAAAAAAATAATAGGAGAAAATGTCACGTTAAAAACCTATTAAAGAAAAACAAAAACAAAACTGTTTTCTGGAGAAATTCAGACAGTTTGGATTGAAGGACGGAGTGGTGGGAAAACACCGGATAAAGACAGATGGTTTTGAGACGCAAAATAGAAAAAGGAAAAGGGAAACAAAAACAAACAAAACGCAGATGCTCTCTCAAGTCGAGCCAGGGAAGCATTCAGTCTGCTACTCCGAAAGGTTTGGCAAGAATCCTGGTGCATTTGGCAACTAGGGGGTGGGAGGGGCGGGGAGGGGACACAGCGTAAAGATTTCCAGCAACTCTGTATTCCCAGCTGATTGCAAGCTCTTAGGAGCAAAGCCTTCCCTCTAACATTTATAGTGTGCTATAGTGATGTCACCTGTAGAGCACGTGGACATTTAGCATTTCCCGCACTACTTCCAAACGTTCTCTCACATAATTAAAGGACTTTATGCTACAAATAGAGAAATCAAATTGGGGCGGAAAATCTCGGTCCCAAGTGCAATATTTCATGTAGGAGAGGAGCCACCCACCGCGCGGGCTAAATCCGATTCAGGAGAACGCAGCCGCCGTCTCAGGAACATAACTAGAGCCCGATGGATGGAGAGAGGCAGCATTCTCATGAACGGCAGATCGTATTCACGTACGGACCGCCGCACACGACCAACCCTTTCCTACAGGCAACTAAAAACAGTCTAATCCCTCAGCAAGTCACTAGGACTTACCTACACCCACGGTAGGTGCACCTAAGCCAGCATGCCTTTCCCATCTGCCAGTAGCGGTCATATCGAGGGTATTCTTTTATATTAGTATGTATAAAAGAAAAGAGCTTGCAATCTAAAATAATATTATCAGAGCAGACAGAGGACAGGAGCCTCATTGGCGATTCCCAGAGGTTCCCCTCACGTTGTACTTACCTTACACACCGACACAATGTTAATGTTTATCAGCTTATCCAGAGTCTAGAGGTGAGGGGGAGAAAAACATAATAGTTAGCGAAAAAGAGAAGAGAACACGATACTGGATAAGGCTCCAGCTACCAAGATCTCAAACTGAACAATTGTATCTGTTCAAACAAAATTTACATGTGTTCTTTCCAAACAAAATATTGCTGTGTGACTGGATCATATAGCCCACCAAGAACCTTTACTATCTGGCTGGACTAATATACACAACGTAGCCCTTTATCCTCATGTATCACTCTCCTATTACCCTATACAGAGCAGATCCCTCCTGACTGTCTGGAGGTAATTTACATGTTCTGCTGGCAGCTTTTTTTTTTTTTAAGACGCCCGACAGAGCAATTCAATTGTTGCTCTGTCAGGGCGCGATAGCCGCCGGCATTTCTGCACGCACTCAGGAGAGTGCGAGCAGAAATTTGTCTGAAACACCCCGGTTAGGGCGAGCTAACCGCAGATAGCGCGCCCTAACCAGAAATTAAGACTGGTTTAGCCGTTTTACACGGCTAAACCTCGTCTCATAGTCTTCGAAGAGGGCGATAATTAATGAGCGCCCAGAACAATTGAATAGCAAACTGGGCGCTCATTAATTATCACGCCCAAAAACACATTTGAATGGCCCCCTCTGTCTCTTATTACCCAGTCTGGTTTTATTATTGTTCCCAAATGTAAAGGTAAGTAACTGTTGTTAAATATTATAAATAAAAGGTGCGTACATACGGTGCAATAAAAATGCACGATATGAAAATTAACGATATCGACCATAACGTTATTGTTCATATCGTTCATTTTTTTGTGCCCAACGATCAGCGATGCATGGGCACGTATGGTCGAAAACGATATCGACCATCGCCCGTGCATGCAGGCCAACCTGGTTGATATCGACCAGGTTACATAGGGACCCACGAATGTCGATCGCGGGTTGCTGGTCAGTCGTTGGTGGGTTGGTGGTGTACTGGATGGGTGATAACGATCATCCAGCACACTGGGAAGGTGCAGAACGATCAGTCAGCGACATCGTTATTGCTGACTGATCGTACAGTGTGTACGCAGCATAAGGGTTTTTTTCTTTTTTTTTATCTTACACGAAAAACAAAGTGCACATCTATCAAACCAGACTGGTGCCTTTATAAAATCTCATAACCATCAATCCAGCATCTTATGCACAGGACAGAGGAGACGGCCTCAGGAGGATTCTAGCAGTATAGAAGGGACCATCGTTCTCATCAGTGGCCCTGGGTGGCTGTCTTTCTGATCTCAACACTTCCACGTAGACAACAGGTTTAGGGGTCTCTGGGCCTGGTGCAGTACGTTATCTCAACTGCGATTACGACTGCGATTCCGCACGGAACGCAGAGGCAAAAATATGCTAATGATTACCAATGCGCAGCCGCCATAAAGACGCCCATTACTTCTTTCTGACATCCATCCAATGTCGCTCTTCTGTGTAAACATCGGTATCATCGATGTACAACGACCACTCATGAAGCATTTACGGCAGGTCTGACCAGCAGGCAGACACCGCGAGCCTCCTCGCACGCAGTGGGCTCTCAATCTACGTATGCAATCGCAGTGGCTAATTTATGCCCGTCTAAGTATTTCCAAACACTCGCCGCCATTACCCCCCAAACGCTGATAGTCTGTCACTCACTCTATGTTAAATTCCTCCGTGCGTCCATAGTCGCAGGGTGATCGCAGCGCACGTGGAGTGCAGCTTATATGCATGCGTAATAGCAACCAATCGCTCAATCCGCGTCCGTAGGTGCACTTGCGTTTCGTACTGAATCAGGCCCCCTAAGCACCAAGCTACTACCCTGCGATTTTACAGAGCACAGGTGTGATTACGTCCTGGTAACAGGACATACTGCAGACACACATGATTGCTGTACAGCGAATACTCACACTGTCCAGGTCGGGAATGTCAAGGAAATACTCCGGGTATTCATAGGAAACGCCCACGTTGTTTACTGAATAACAAGAGAGAGACGCATTAAATGCCCGTTCACCTATACACCTGAAATAACCGATGTGACAGTCGCACCTATCCTGACAGGACGAATGCAATTGGGTTTATTTTCACTCTACAGCTCTGTAGGTGGCGGAGCACTCGTCCGTCTGCGCAGCCTACCCTGCATGAGCGCTCGCTGCGCACGCTCTGGAACCAATGGAACATGTAAGCAATTGTGCAGATCCGCTGGAATGTAAATGTATCTTACTTTACAACCAGAGAGGCAGAACAGCAGAGTCGAGGGGCGTTATCATGTAGGCAAAGCTCAATAAGATTTTGTGCATCAAGTATAGGGCCGGAGCCCGTACACACTGATCACATAAACTGGGCACAATGTGACTTCTGCATCGCGAGAGGTCTCTAAATTTTCCCATGTACTTACCTTTAAAGTAATTTACACCCATTTTACTTTCAACTCTACATCAGCCCCTAAATGTTCAGCACATACAGGTAACTTCCTACAGGAGCCAATGGGGTTACGTAATGGGGAGCGAGCGCTGCAGATAGAAAGCGCTAACAGCAGGCTGGCAGAGACAATGAATCTCACTTCCTATTACATAACCTCCAAAGTGTCTCCACATAATCCCACCACTAGCTGCCTATATGACCTCAGCGTGCCCTGGTACAGATGTGTCCTCATACATCCAGCCTCAAAATGACACGCAGACCGATTTCCCTGGCATCTGCGAGCCCCAAGGTCCCGTGCTACTCTGCTAGCGTACAACGTTTTTTTTTTTCAGAAAATATGACAAAGTGCGACTAGGACGCACCAGCAGACAGCGCTGAATCTTGTGATATGTGACACCTGTATATCTGTGTGCTCCTGAGTCTGTATATGGGAGACTGCGCTGAATCATGTGATATGTGACACCTGTATATCTGTGTGCTCCTGAGTCTGTATATAGGAGACTGAGCTGAGTAATGTGATATGTGACACCTGTATATCTGTGTGCTCCTGAGTCTGTATATGGGAGACTGCGCTGAATCATGTGATATGTGACACCTGTATATCTGTGTGCTCCTGAGTCTGTATATAGGAGACTGAGCTGAGTAATGTGATATGTGACATCTGTATATCTGTGTGCTCCTGAGTCTGTATATAGGAGACAGCGCTGAATCTTGTGATATGTGACACCTGTATATCTGTGTGCTCCTGAGTCTGTATATGGGAGACTGCGCTGAGTAATGTGATATGTGACACCTGTATATCTGTGTGCTCCTGAGTCTGTATATGGGAGACTGCGCTGAGTAATGTGATATGCGACACCTGTATATCTGTGTGCTCCTGAGTCTGTATATGGGAGACTGCGCTGAGTAATGTGATATGTGACACCTGTATATCTGTGTGCTCCTGAGTCTGTATATGGGAGACTGCGCTGAGTAATGTGATATGTGACACCTGTATATCTGTGTGCTCCTGAGTCTGTATATAGGAGACTGAGCTGAGTAATGTGATATGTGACACCTGTATATCTGTGTGCTCCTGAGTCTGTATATAGGAGACTGAGCTGAGTAATGTGATATGTGACATCTGTATATCTGTGTGCTCCTGAGTCTGTATATAGGAGACTGTGCTGAGTAATGTGATATATGACACCTGTATATCTGTGTGCTCCTGAGTCTGTATATAGGAGACTGTGCTGAGTAATGTGTTATGTGACACCTGTATATCTGTGTGCTCCTGAGTCTGTATATGGGAGACTGCGCTGAGTAATGTGATATGTGACACCTGTATATCTGTGTGCTCCTGAGTCTGTATATGGGAGACTGCGCTGAGTAATGTGATATGTGACACCTGTATATCTGTGTGCTCCTGAGTCTGTATATGGGAGACTGCGCTGAGTAATGTGATATGTGACACCTGTATATCTGTGTGCTCCTGAGTCTGTATATGGGAGACTGCGCTGAGTAATGGGATAGGTGACACCTGAATATCTGTGTGCTCCTGAGTCTGTATATAGGAGACTGCGCTGAGTATTGTGATATGTGACACCTGTATATCTGTGTGCTCCTGAGCCTGTATATGGGAGACTGCGCTGAGTAATGTGATATGTGACACCTGTATATCTGTTTGCTCCTGAGTCTGTATATAGGAGACTGCGCTGAGTAATGTGATATGTGACACCTGTATATCTGTGTGCTCCTGAGTCTGTATATAGGAGACTGTGCTGAGTAATGTGATATGTGACACCTGTATATCTGTGTGCTCCTGAGTCTGTATATGGGAGACTGCGCTGAGTAATGTGATATGTGACACCTGTATATCTGTGTGCTCCTGAGTCTGTATATGGGAGACTGCGCTGAATCATGTGATATGTGACACCTGTATATCTGTGTGCTACTGAGTCTGTATATAGGAGACTGTGCTGAGTAATGTGTTATGTGACACCTGTATATCTGTGTGCTCCTGAGTCTGTATATAGGAGACTGCGCTGAGTAATGCGATATGTGACACCTGTATATCTGCTTGCTCCTGAGTCTGTATATAGGAGACTGCGCTGAGTAATGTGATATGTGACGCTTATATATCTGTGTGCTCCTGAGTCTGTATATGGGAGACTGCGCTGTGTAATGTGATATGTGACACCTGTATATCTGTGTGCTCCTGAGTCTGTATATGGGAGACTGTGCTGAGTAATGTGATATGTGACACCTGTATATCTGTGTGCTCCTGAGTCTGTATATACAAGTCTCGAGTCTGACGTCACCAGGAGCGGCCGGGCCCCGGCAGCGTGCAGCAGCGCACTGGTCTATTTAGATGGAACACTGTTAGGTATTTAAGGTAAGAGTTTTGTACACTTGTTTGATGCCTGATGACGGTTTTTAAAAAAAAAACGAAATGTTGCTTACAAACTACCTGCCTTGAAGATTTTGTTTTGAAGTTCCAGAGCGCCACCAATCTTGTCCTGCTACATGCTCCCATATGGTAGTTAACCTGGGCCCGCTGAGTGCCGGCTCAGTGCTGGATTATATATGGTACATTATAAGGACACATGCAAAAGCCGGACACTAGGTGGCAGCAGCTGCTAAGAAACCGAGAAGCTGTTTTTCCGCAGAATGAAAATAGTTTGTGCCAGATCATGTAAACTCACTGGATGATTCCCCAAAGCCATCTGAACACAAAGTGCAGGAATGCAAAACCCACAGAGAGGGCTCTGGCTCGTGTATGCACCATAATCATGCTTTTGCTAGAGGTCAAATATCCATCCATTTTAGTCATTCCAAGGCAGACCTCTTCTTCCTCCGAAACACCACTGGTAACACCCCAATAATAAATGAATGCTCCCCTTGAAGATAAAAAGGCTTTATGCTCCGTGTAGCGAAAACTTGGTCATCCAGGGGGCCGTGAGCGGTCAAATCTTAAGTTAAAAAAAGTGGGCAAATTACTTTTATAAAGATAAACTTAAATCACAAATGACCAACTTCTTCCACCCAAACACATAATGTGTTTCTTGGCCTGGGGGTCCTAGGGACACTCCGCAACTCAGATACTTGGGGAGAAGAAGGTTAAATATTAATATGAGCTTTGGTGGAAAGCTTATACTTCACGTGACCTCATCAAGAAGAGAATAAGTGTTTCCAAAATTTATATTATATATACAGTCAGGTTCATAAATATTGGGACATTGGCCCTCATTCAGAGCCGTACGCTCTGAGCAGAGCGCACGCTCTGAATGAGGGCCGGCCTCCATGAAAATGGAGCGTCCTCCTGGACGCTCGTATAGCTGTGGGTCACCACCCACAGGCTATACGAGCGTGCATTTTGATGGCCGCGATGGTCTTGACCATCGCGACCATCGAAACTGCGAGCCGGAGCCTGCGGTTGAGGTTTTCAACCGCAAGGCCCGGAGTGATTTTGGCTCTATCAGAGCCAAAATCACTCCCACTGACATCACTAGTGATGTCAGTGGGCCGGCTTCTGACGGGAGGCGTTCCCATGGGAACGCCCCCGTCAGGGAGACACGACCCCGGCACGCCTACCAAAGGGGGCGTGCTGTCAATCAACATCGACAGCACGCCCCCTTTGATCAGACACAACGAGCGAAGGACTTTCCTTCGCTCGTCGCGTCTGGCGCATGCGCACGACGGAGATCCCTCCGTCGTGCGCATGCTCAGTCCAGAACATCAACCCACTTGGGAGCGGACAGCCGCTCGCAAGTGGGTCTGAATCAGGCCCATTGACAGAATTTTCATATTTTGGCCTCTATTCACCACCACAATGGCTTTGAAATGAAACAAACAAGATGTGCTTTAACTGCAGACTTTCAGATTTCATTTGAGGGTAATTACATCCAAATCAGGTGAACGGTGTAGGAATTACAACGGTTTCAATATGTGCCTCCCACTTTTTAAGGGGCCAAAAGTAATGGGACTATCAACTCAAAAGCTATTTCATGGACAGGTGTGGGCTATTCCCTCGTTATTTCATTATCAATTAAGCAGGTAAAAGGTCTGGAGTTGATTCTAGGTGTGACATTTGCATTTGGAATCAGTTGCTGTCGACTCTCAATATGAGATCCAAAGAGCTGTCACTATCAGTGAAGCAAGCCATCATTAGGCTGAGAAATCAAAACAAACCCATCAGAGAGATAGCAAAAACATTAGGTGTGGTCAAATCAACTGCTTGGAACATTCTTAAAAAGATAGAATGCACCGGAGAGCTCAGCAACACCAAAAGACCCAGAAGACCACGGAAAACAACTGTGGTGGATGACAGAAGAATTATTTCCCTGGTGAAGAAAAACCCCTTCACAACAGTTGGCCAAATCAAGAACACTCTCCAGGAGGTAGGTGTATATGTGTCAAAGTCAACAATCAAGAGAAAACTTCACAAGGGTGAAAATAGAGGGTTCACCACAAGATGTAAACCATTGGTGAGCCTCAAAAGCAGGAATACCAGATTAGAGTTTGCCAAACAACATTTAAAAAAAGCCATTACAGTTCTGGAACAACATCCTATGGACAGATGAGACAAAGATCAACTTGTACCAGAGTGATGGGAAGAGAAGAGTATGGAGAAGGAAAGGAACTGCTCATGATTCAAAACATAGCACCTCATCAGTGAAGCATGGTGGTGGTAGTGTCATGGCGTGGACATGTATGGCTGCAAATGGAACTGGTTCCCTTGTATTTATTGATGATGTGACTGCTGACAAAAGCAGCAGAATGAATTCTGAAGTGTTTCGGGCAATATTATATTCTCATATTCAGTCAAGTGCTTCAGAACTCATTGCAAAAAGCAAACCAAAGAGCTTTTTAAGGCTAAAAAGTGGAATGTTATGCAATGGCCAAGTCAATCCCCTGACCTGAATCCGATTGAGCATGCATTTCACTTGATGAAGACAAAACTGAAGGGAAAATGCCCCAAGAACAAGCAGGAATTGAAGACATTTGCAGTAGAGGCCTGGCAGAGCATCACCAGGGATGAAACCCAGCATCTGGTGATGTCTATGTGTTCCAGACTTCAGGCTGTAATTGCCTGCAAAGGATTTGCAACAAAGTATTAACAAGTGAAAGTTAGATTTAGGATTGTTTAGTTTGTCCCATTACTTTTGGCCCCTTAAAAAGTGGGAGGCACATATAGAAACGGTTGTAATTCCTACACCGTTCACCTGATTTGGATGTAATTACCCTCAAATTAAATCTGAAAGTCTGCAGGTAAAGCACATCTTGTTTGTATCATTTCAAAGCCATTGTGGTGGTGAATAGAGGACAAAATATGAAAATTCTGTCAATGTCCCAATATTTATGCACCTGACTGTATATATACACTAATGTGTACAATGAAAAAATGCAGATGCCTTCTAAAACGAAACCGCAAAACACGCGGGCCAGTGACTGCACTAACATCCGGCGGAGGGACTAGGTGCAAATAAAGACCACAACAGGTGTAGGGAAAAAAGTTTCAATATCAAGCATTTTTGTCAGGGTGCCCTGATGGAAATATGACAATGAAATGTTGGTCCTTACATCTGTTGCGGTCTTTGAGCCCAATGGACAGATCGCAATTGCAACTACATAAGCAGGCTGAGCGATGGTTAGCCATTGCGCATACGTTTAAGGCGCACTGCGATTACGCACACAGATAGGAATCCATCGCAGAGTGAGTGACAGGCTGTGAGCGTTTGGGGCATGGTGATGGGGGAGTGGTCAGAGAAACGCAGGCGTGCCTGTACGTTCCAACTGTTGCATGGGTGGTACATACGTAGCTTCTGTACTCACTGCAATTCTGCGACCTGCTGTAATTGTGCGTGAGGGGCCGATGTTACTAATGATGTATACGCAGGACTGCGAGGTGTAACGGATGTGAGATAGCAGCAGGGGGCGCGTCTCTATGCTGGCTGAGCTGTGGCTGATGTTACAGATGTATACACAGGACTGTGAGGTATTACAGATGTGAGATAGCAGTAGTGGGCGTCTCTATGCTGGCTGAGCTGTGGCTGATGTTACCGATATATATATAGGACTGTGAGGTATTACAGATGTGAGATAGCAGTAGTGGGTGTCTCTATGCTGGCTGTGCTGTGGCTGATGTTACAGATGTATACACAGGACTGTGAGGTATTACAGATGTGAGAAAGCAGTAGTGGGGTCTCTATGCTGGCTGAGCTGTGGCTGATGTTACAGATGTATACACAGGACTGTGAGATATTACAGATGTGAGATAGCAGTAGTGGGTGTCTCTATGCTGGCTGTGCTGTGGCTGATGTTACAGATGTATACACAGGACTGTGAGGTATTACAGATGTGAGATAGCAGTAGTGAGCGTCTCTATGCTGGCTGAGCTGTGGCTGATGTTACAGATGTATACACAGGACTGTGAGGTATTACAGATGTGAGATAGCAGCAGTGCGCGTCTCTATGCTGGCTGAGCTGTGGCTGATGTTACAGATGTATACACAGGACTGTGAGGTATTACAGATGTGAGATAGCAGTAGTGGGTGTCTCTATGCTGGCTGAGGTGTGGCTGATGTTACAGATGTATACACAGGACTGTGAGGTGTAACGGATGTGAGAAAGCAGCAGTGGGTGTCTCTATGCTGGCTGTGATGTGGAAGATCTTAGCATATTTTCGCAGCTTCATTGTGTGCGATTACCCAGCTGCAATCGCAATACGAACTGAATTAGACATCCTAACAAAAGCATTCATAGGTCTGCTATCAGTGTGCGATTCCCATTGATAATACCACTGGCACAGCCAAACGGTCACTTACCCAAAACGCCAATCTCCAGACCTTTCAACCCTGCTTCGATGTGGTCATAGATCGCCGCAGGTTTTCCGAAATCGGTTACAATGACTTTGGTCTCCACTTTGAATTTCTCTCCTAGGAACAATAAACAAAAGAGGTTGGCTGATATGAAATGGACGTGAGCAGAGATGATGGAGCGAGACGGTCTGCTTCCGCTCTACTGCAGACAGACGGGGACAGATGTGGTCGGTATATCAGCCGTAGTACTGAACCCACAGGTGACGGTCGGCGTTTGACAGCCGGACACATAGTAAGTACACGGACAGCAATAACATCAGCAGGAATTACAGCGATGGGGTGAGCCTGTAGGCTACCTGCCATCATTGTGCAGACTATCACTTCATTTGGGATTAAAGCCCTGAGTGCTGCATTAGGCGCAGCATGGCTGCCTCACCGTAGCTAAACCATTACATATTAATATTACTTTGTACTAGCATCTCATTTCTTATCAGATTACCCAGTGGGAAAATATATATAGGATAACGTACCCCCCTGCTGTACATTGCATGGACATCAGACTATACTAAGAGGTGCAGGGACCACATGGATGTGATCAGTCGCCGTTATATGGCACGGATGCCCAAGGTGACGTCTGGTAGCAGCAACACTTCACAGTAAGGGGCGCGGGGGAAATGTTATAGCTTCTAATTTGCAAGTGTCCCTGACCAACGCTGAAGTGATGTCATCAGAACAGTATATTACTGTCATGGCTATGAAGCTGCTCATCCAGCGACTGGTCTCCAACAGGCCTTTTGTTATTAGTGTTTAGTCAACAGTGCGTCTAATATATATCGGCCGTTAAAGAGTGCGGAGGCTGCTTCCCCCCAATTCCTAGGTGAAAAATTACAAAGGAACAGAATAAGGATCTACGTGGACAGGACACACCGGTTAAAGGTCTCTATTATCTTCTTGTTTTCGTTATAACCCAATTAAGAAAGATCAAACGAGAAGCCAACAACTTCGACAATAGGTAGCGCACCAAGGCGGGTCGGTCGCCACGTACCATTCATCTATCAAACATACTCTTGGTCTTATCTGAAATCTCGCTACAAAAGAAAAAAACAAAACAAAACAGAGGACCGAAGACAAAAAAATAAACAAGCAAAAAAAAACTGTAATGCCAGGGAAGAACAGGCTGTTTATATATAGATTGGTATAAAGATGAAGGCTATTTAAGGACAGGCAGGATCCATCTCGGCTCCTGTGACTCATCGTGCCTCTCCCCCCCTCAGACAGGTTTTCCTCTTTTGAAGAATAATGCCGATGTAATCATTCTATGGGGAGTCTTCAGTGGCTTGGCACAGCACAGACAAGCCTTTATAGATGATGAAACCTCTGCATGTCTCCAGCAGGTAAAAGGTTAATCAATGCAGCCGCTGGACGGTCAGTGAATGGAGATACATTTAAAGTATAAGATGTTACAGCCATGTGGCTGTTCCATATACAGTGTACAGTATTAACGGACCTCTTTCTCCACCACGAATGAGGACAATCTTGTGTTTGCCCAGTCCGGTCCCACCCTACATCAAACCCCAGCAACCCTAGATCATCTGTCCACATGGCGCTCTCCAAAAAGAAGCTACACCCGGCGCTCTCATTAATCTGCAGCCCAGTGACTCCCACTGCGAACTATTTTATAACCTCAGAGTGTGCAAATTATAACTTCCCGCATGTGCGCTTATGTTATACAGTATAAGGTTTGTTGGATCAGGGCCGGAGCATCTTATTATTCATTATACAACAGCACAGGGACAGCATTGCATGTGACAGGGGCAGTGACATGATGTGAGGAGGGGAATGGAGGCAGCAGGAAGCCACAGACTGAGAGTTATATAGTGGGAGGAGCAGGGTCCCCCAGCAGCACAGAGTATATCAGGAGATGAGTGATGTGTTAGGGAGGACAGGGCTGCATGTGACAGGGGCAGTGACATGATGTGAGGAGGGGAATGGAGGCAGCAGGAAGCCACAGACTGAGAGTTATATAGTGGAAAGCAGGGTCCCCAGCAGCACAGAGTATATCAGGAGATGAGTGATGTGTCAGTGAGGACAGGGCTGCATGTGACAGGGGCAGTGACATGATGTGAGGAGGGGAATGGAGGCAGCAGGAAGCCACAGACTGAGAGTTATATAGTGGAAAGAGCAGGGTCCCCCAGCAGCACAGAGTATATCAGGAGATGAGTGATGTGTTAGCGAGGACAGGGCTGCATGTGACAGGGGCAGTGACATGATGTGAGGAGGGGAATGGAGGCAGCAGGAGGTCACAGCGTCATACAGTGGAAAGAGCAAATAACCTGCACATATAGCTCTAGATGACACTTCAGAACTGGACACGTCATTTCTTATTAACCGTTAGCGCAGGGTGTCATTCTATAGAACGTCACATTGTGATTCGCTATTGGACGAGACAAAAACAAATTGTGGAACTTGAAAAGGTAAAGTTGGATTACGCGTCTGTTTCATTGAGTTTTACTGAACGTCGTCTTGAAAAGCAGGCGCTGTCCCAGCCATGACAGGGGAGCAGAAATGAGGAGAGACGGGAACACTCACCCTTTGGTGGTATTATTAATAATTATCGCCAAGGAATAGAGTATCAGAGAATCACTAGGTCAGAAGTTGCTGATTAGATGGTAGTTGCCACCACTCCCCACTGACCAACTTAAATATCCCCATAGGATAACACCACATCTTCCCTCTTCTAAACATCTTCCCTGTTTACAGATCATTGAAAAAAAAAAAAAAACAGCTGGGAAACAGTATTCCCCATTATATATATATATATATATATATATATATATATATATAATTCACCTGGTTTTCTACCTTTTCATATTGATACCGATCTTGTGAGATTATTATTATTATTTTGCTGAGTACACATTACAGAACTATGGCCCTCATTCAGAGCCGTACGCTCTGAGCAGAGCGTACGCTCTGAATGAGGGCCGCCCTTCATAATTCTGGAGCGTCCTCTTGGACGCTCGTATAGCTGTGGGTCACCACCCACAGCCTATACGAGCGTGCAGTTTGATGGCCGCGATGGTCGTGACCATTGAAACTGCGAGCCGGAGCCTGCGGTTGAGGTTTTCAACCGCAAGGCCTGGAGTGATTTTGGCTCTATCAGAGCCAAAATTACTCCCACTGACATCACTAGTGATGTCAGTGGGCCGGCTTCTGACGGTAGGCGTTCCCTTGGGAACGCCCCCGTCAGGGAGGCACGCCCACCAAAGGGGGCGTGCTGTCAATCAACATCGACAGCACGCCCCCTTTGATCAGACACAATGAGCGAAGGACTTTCCTTCGCTCGTCGCGTCTGGCGCATGCGCACGACGGAGCTCCCGCCGTCGTGCGCATGCGCAGTGCACAACATCGACCCACTTGCGAGCGGACAGCCGCTTGCGAGTGGGTCTGAATCAGGCCCTATTTCAACAAACAGAACAGCAACATTGTAATTGACGCAACATTAATAGGAGACTTGTCAGGTCCATTTGCTTACATTCATTGTTGCTGCCTCGGGGTAAAGTAGGCTTGTACCAGGCCTGCTCTATATGTGCATTAAACGCTCTTCATTGGCATCCCCATGTGTACCAGCCTCTAAAGTGCCCACAGGCTGGCAGATCCAAACCTTTACAGTGCATGAAGCACAGTAGTGCAAAGAGTGCGCACCTTGGAAGATGCCGCTTCCTTGTCCGACCGGATTCTCCAGCTGCCCCGATGCAAAGATCCCAATCAGGTTCCTGGGATTTGCAGTCCTTATGGCACAAAACAAGGACACCCATCAATCAGGTCTATAACAATCTGGCTGATCATGTGCAGGCTCCTTTATAGTCTATCCCAGGTCACTCACTTTGGTATCTATTCTCCAGGAATAAAAAACATTTAATTTTGGTTTCAGCCAGATGGAATTTTGTTCTGTATTTCGTATAAATTAAATTTTTTTAAGTGGATTCTAAAAGGGCAAAAGTTACGGGTAAAACGTAATGATCTATATTTATTTTACACAAGACCATAGCAAGACGCAATATTTCACTACCAGGATGAATAGCATTTGATAGACACCACGACAGCCAGTGTTCTGTAGGTGCAATACGTCACTACTTAGAAATGGCTCTTCGTGACCTCAATGATATCTCAGGAGACAAACGCACGTTGATGGGCGTCAGTGATTTGCCAGCGCACGGCCCACAATATTCCCCCAGTGAAGCAGTCCCAAAAAAAAACAAAAAACCTGCATTATGTATCTGCTGCAGAATCCCCCGGGTGCCTGGTCTTATGACAGCTATAGAGACGTCTCTGGGCTCTCAGACGGCTAAAGGACGCACAGAGCCATTCCTCATACTATCGCTGAGATACTACAGACAGGCACGGCGTCCAGACCATTGTGCGCCTGCCAGCGCCGCTGAAACACATTAAAGAAGTGTCGTCACTGACATTTCTGGGGAAAGGAGGAAACACATAGGAGGGAGGTTTGGCTTTGTAAATATGTATTTAAAGAACTTAGCCCGTTACTTACAACAAACACAGTGGTACAAGCCTGGAAGCCGTGTTCTATGCAGACAAAGGCCGGGGAATGCAAAGGAGGGTGACTTTGCTCGGCGATTTCGCCATGGGAGCGATCCGTTAATTTACAGGAAAAGCCACTTGATTTTTCCAAAAATAAAAAATAGATATTAATACTACAAATCGCTGCAATATCACTTTAAAAAAAAAAAAAAAAAGTGACTTTTTGCAAAAATCGGACACTGTTATATTTCCTCAGACTCTCAGTTTAAGCATATAATTAAGTGTTAGCTTGTTATATATATATAACATAGAGATACTATACAGTCTATTTACAACTGTGCTAGCAAACGTTAAATCACATCGGTATTAGCATTTTATACACATCCCTACATTTCTTGTTCCGTACAATTTTAGCAGCCAATAAAAGATGCTTACCGAATGGCAAAGCTGATTTCCAGACTTAAATTGGGCCCCTGGCAAAAACAAATAACACAACCAGCAGCAGCTGCTAGAACGGAAACCTTATATTCTGTGCAGGGAGTGATGACCCAACACAAATGCTTGTTTCTTTGTTTTTTTTCCAATCATTCATAAAAATCAGGCCAAGAGCTTCCTGCAATCCCGGCATGCCGCTGTCCATTCACGGAAGGCAGACGGATGCATCGCGTGGCCCATTCAAGCAGAGAGAGCGATCTGAGAATCAATGGCTGCTGAGTACGGGATAAAGGATCACTTCTCCAGGAGTAGGTGCAATAGATAATCAGCCACATAATCCAGATCTCCAAAGTAAATTTGGCTCTCTATAAAAGTTACTAATAAACTCCATGCACAGCCGGAAGGACTGCAGGCAGAATATCAGCAGTAAGGCTGCTTTGTTACATAGCTTTGGTGCTGGTACTTCCTCAGTACAAATGCAGATCCCCATGTGAGTAAACGTTTGGGACTGTGGTGTACTCACTGGATATTCTACTAACAAATTACTTTAACGTTTAGGTGGAAGTTTCTTAGCTCTCCGCATAAACAGCTCACTTGTATTGTAGTCGCTGTCTATATAAATGACTGGGGGAAAGAACACAACGATAGGTTATTATTGCCTCATCAATCCCTTTACTAAGGGGTTACCGATACATGGGGGCCTTTGAAGGCTCACCCATCAGTCCCCTGGAACGCGGTGCTTGCACTCTGTAATCGATTATTTCCTTTCACGAGAATGCCGGCACGGGTAATGAGAGTGATCTGCAGCGCAGGAAGGAACTATCGCCAAGACGGAGTCAGCATTCACCAACACTTGTAAGAGAGTGTCCAAGCGATGGGTCAGCTGGAAGTCAGACTAGACGGCTGCGATCTGGCCTGCTCCTTACAGGTTAGGGCACGTGGGTAAGTATAACCCGTCCATGGTGAAGGGTATTGCCTGTAGCAGATGTGGGAAAAGATACAGGGGTCCATTTATGAATGACGGCATTGGCAATGCGATCTGGGCATGATATTACCGCAAAATGCGATCATACCGATGCAACGCATCAACCAGCACATGCAGGGACTGGGGCTTTGAAAGGAGCCAGTCACTGCAATGTGCCCAGAGTGCTCCTGGGACCTGCGGACTGCGCATGTGCGACAGTCATTGCCGGGGAACGTTCTGAGAGAAACCCTCTCCCGGCTAATTATGCGAAGTGTATCCCATAGGCTCCAGCAGCTGCTGTCATCTGCAGATACATTCCGGAAGGTATTAAATTTGGCAGCATCGCATCCCCCATAGAATACTATGAGGGATGCGGCTGCCGGCGGGAATGGAGGGATCACAGCAGGTATCGGAGATATCTGCTGCGATCCTTCTGTCATACATCTGAGGGAAACTTAATATTTGCGGTTAACTCACGAAAACAGGTGTTTTCGGGGATTAACCCGCAAATATACAATGATAAATGTGCCCCACACAGCGGTATGTGGATATAGGCCCTGATTCAGAGGCTTTAGCGGGCGGCCTGGCGATGGTCGCGATTATCGCGACCATCGGGCTTGCGACGAGACCCTAGTGGTAGGGTCTCGTCCACCGCAAGCCCCAGTGAACTTCCTGCTCTAAAAGAGCAGGAATTTCACTACTGACATCACTGGTGATGTCAGTAGGGCCGCCCACAAACGGCCGGCGTTCTTTCAGGAAAGCCTTTGTTTGTCCAGCCATCCCACCCTGCACGCCTACAAAACGGGGCGTGCTGTCAATCACAATCGACAGCCGCCCCGTCTTGTAGCGAGTCCCGCTCGGGCCTGCGCACTGCCCGGCCATCGCTAGGCGCTCACGAGCGGGTCTGAATCAGGCCCATAGATCTGAAGAGAAAGTCAAAAATAATTCAATTCTAGAAACGTACTAAACACTATGTTTAGGCCAAGGGCACATGGGTAGTTTGGGTAGTTGTATCATATGCGACAGGAGCCCAGGGGGAACAGCCTTTATTAAATAACGAAAAGCCAACGTTGAAACCAAGTTATTTTATTTTGCTTCCTCATCTGTCCTGGATGAATTTTCTCTAAGGGGTCATCAAACCCTTGTATACCAGCATCTATTCTATCTTCAGATAGGGAACATGGAATGCAGCATGGGAGGCTTACACCGCCCTCTGCGCACGTAGCCAAAGACTGGCAAGCGTGGCGCATTTCTGTAATTAGAACAGGACTTGTTTTTTGGCACGTAGCGCTCAGAACTAAAGGTCGGTTGGTGTGCAGCATGTTACTAGTCACAGTCTAGGAGCTCGTCAGAGGTGAAAAGCCAGATGAGTTGTGTATATGTCGCTTTATCTAACCGTATTAGAACACTGTCTGTTTAATATGCCTATGAGAGGGCAATGATCCACTCCTGTTATGACTCAGGACCAACCGTAGAGAAGCATCTGGGATCCTGGAAGTGGCCGTTGGAGAGGATATTGGATGCTGCTGGATACGGTAGAATTGTTCCAGAACGCAGCCTTGGCATGTATCCTCCACCTACAGAAACACAGGGAGAACGAAGGGGGAGACCGGAAGCCCAGCGTCACCTCTCTCCGCCGTCAGTAGCATCTGACTAACAATGCACGGTCCACATTTATGTAAGAGAGAAAACTTATATGACAGTAACCCTGGCACATCACAGATGGCACACTTTCCTGGGTATGAATACAAACACTTTCATATTCTAAATACATATATATATATACACACACACACACACACACACACACACACACACACATATTTGTGTGTGGGCTGCGGGCTTAAATGCATTGATCAATCCATGAACTAAATCCCCATTATTTATTTACTTATTTATACATCATCGTGAGTGTTTAAACATGGTGAGTGCTGGGTTTTCTGTTTTTATTTATTTAAGCAATGTGGTCACAGGCCACTTGCACCCCAGTCCTGGGAATGGCGAGTGCAGGTCTGCACCCCAAATCTAGGAGTGGCGAGTGCCGTGGATTTCTGACTTTGTGTATATGTATATATATATATATATATATATATATATATATATATATATAGCGTTCACGCTAGGCTGTTTTAGCGGGGCGCGGCGCCCTGCCCTCCTTCTGGAGGGCAAAAAGCGCCCTGCCCTAACAGCCTGCGGGAGCCGTTCTCACCCGCGGGACGCAGTGTCCCGCGGATGGACAAACATGCGGTGACCCGGTCACCGCCGGAGAATAGACGCCGGGCGCATGCGCCCGGCTTCTATTCTCCCTTTCTGCAGCGCTTGGGGGCTGCCCGGCATGTCCGTAAGCGCCGGGCACGCCCCCAAGTATGACGAAAAGGGGACACGTCTAAGACACGCCCCCTTTTCATAACCACACCCCCTTTTCGGGCGCGCGCGCACAAGATTGCCCTCTCTAGCTCCGGCGCCCTGCCTGCCGCTGGAGCTAGAGGGAACACTATATATATATACACACAAAGTCCTAGTAGGCGGCACTCTGAATCAATACAGGCATTTAGTGAATAATCACCAAAAGGTGATTATTCACTAAATGCCATGTTGCCTGTATTGATTCAGTGCCGCCTACTAGGACTTTGTATATGGGGCCAGTTTATGGCTTCCATCGGAAGGCCCCTGCAACACTGTTTTGAATTCCTGGGAGTGCCACCCTAAGGGACCTGCTATATATATATATATATATATATATATATATATATATATATATATACACACACACATACATACATATACACACACATTGTGACAGCACACTTTGGATTTCTCTCTCTATATATATATATATATATATATATATATATATACATACATACACACACACACACACACACATATAGACACACACACACAGTGGGGCAAAGAAGTATTTGGACAGCCACCGATTGTGCAAGTTGTTGCACTTTAAAAGATGAGAGAGGTCTGTAATTTCCATCATAGGTACACTAACTGTGAGAGACAGAATCAGAACAAAAAATTCCAGCATGACAATGACCCCAAACACACCGCCCGGGCAACTAAGGAGTGGCTCCGTAAGAAGCAGAGTTGAGAGAGTTGAAAGTCCGTGTTCCTGGCGACAGCCCCAAAACATGACACATCTAGAGAAGATCTGCATTGAAGAGTGGGCTAAAATACCTGCTGCAGTGTGTGCAAATCTGGTCAAGAACTACAGGAAACGTTTGACCTCTGTAATTGCCAACCGAGGTTACTTTACAAAGTATTGAGTTAAACTTTTTGATTGTCCAAATATTTATTTTCCACAAGAATATACAAATAAATTGTTCAAAAATCATACAATGTGATTTCCGGAATTTTTCGTTCTGATTCTGTCTCTCACAGTTAGTGTACCTATGATGGAAATTACAGGCCTCTCTCATCTTTTAAAGAGCAACAACTTGCCCAATCGGTGCAATACTTTTTTGCCCCACTGTATATACATACACACACACACACACACACACATAGGGGCGCTGAGAGGACGGGGGGGGGAGCGGGTACAATTTGCCCGGGCCCAGGCTTCCAGAGGGGCCCGGGTCCAGAGCTGCCGCCCCCTCCCTTCCTCCCTCCATCGCAGCAGCCCAACAGCGTGTGCTCTGATGCAGCGGGAGATTGCTCGCTAAGCAGCAGCCACAGCAATCTCCTATGCCTGATGGGGGGAATGATCACACTGATCGCGCCGCCCCCATGGCTTTGCGCCGGGCTGAGGGGCTCACAGCGCCCCCCCTTCAGCGGCGCTGCAAAAGTATTTATTTTTTAAAGGGGACGTGGCCATGCCTCTCTCGATTAGGCCACGCCCCCACGGCGCTCCACCGGGCCCGGCGGCGCTCTCTACGCCCATACACACACACACCTATATATATATATATAAAACACATACACACAATACCGTTCAAAGTTTGGGGGCACTTAGAAATGTACTTATTTTTTAAAGAAAACATTAAATTAATCAGAAATACACTCTGTACATTGTTAATGTGGTAAATGACCATACTAGCTGCAAACGTCTGGTTTTTAAAGGAATCTCTACATAGGTGTATAGAGGCCCATTTCCAGCAACCATCACTCCAGTGTTCTAATGGTACATTGTGTTTGCTAAGCGCGTTAGAAGACTAATGGATGATTTGAAAACCCTTGTGCAATTATGTTAGCACAGCTGAAAACAAGTGTGCTCGTTAGAGAAGCTAGAAAAAAACTGGTCTTCCTTTGAGCAGTTGAGTATCTGGAGCATCACATTTGCGGGTTCGATTATACTCTCCAAATGGCCAGAAAAAGAGAACTGTGGAAGAAGACAAGTACATTAGAGTCTCTAGTTTGAAAAATAGATGCCTCACAAGTCCTCAACTGGCCGCTTCATTAAATGGTACCCGCAAAACGCTAATGTCAACGTCTACAGTGAAGAGGTGACTCCGGGATGCTGGCGTTCTAGGCAGAGTGGCCAAGAAAAAGCCATATCTGAGACTGGCCAATAAAAGGAAAAGATTAACATGGGCAAAAGAACACAGACATTGGACAGAGGAAGATTGGAAAAAAGTGTTATGGACAGACGAATCGAAGTTTGAGGTGTTTGGATCACACAGAAGAACATTTGTGAGACGCAGAACAAGTGAAAAGATGCTGGAAGAGTGCCTGACGCCATCTGTCAAGCATGGTGGAGGTAATGTGATGGTCTGGGGCTGCTTTGGTGCTGGTAAAGTGGGAGATTTGTACAAGGTAAAAGGGATTTTGAATAAGGAAGGCTATCACTCCATTTTGCAATGCCATACCATACCCTGTGGACAGCGCTTGATTGGAGCCAATTTCCACCTCCAACATTACATTGACCCAAAGCACACCTCCAAATTATGCAAGAACTATTTAGGGAAGAAGCAGGCAGCTGGTATTCTGTCTGTAATGTAGTGGCCAGCGCAGTCACCAGATCTCAACCCTATTGAGCTGTTGTGGGCGCAGCCTGACCGTATGGTCCACAAGAAGTGCACATCAAGCCAATCCAACTTGTGGGAGATGCTTCAGGAAGCGTGGGGTGAATTTTCTTCAGATTATCTCAACAAATTACCAGCTAGAATGCCAAAGGTCTGCAACGCTGTAATTGCTGCCAAAGGAGCATTCTTTGACGAAAGCAAAGTTTGAAGGACAAAATTATTTCAAATAAAAATCATTATTTCTAACCTATGTCTTCACTACATGTCCTATTAATTTTGCAACTCATTTGATAAATAAAAGTCAGTTTTCATGTAAAACACGAAATTGTCTGGGTGACCCCAAACTTTTGAATGGTAGTGTATATAATATATATATACACACACATACATATTATATTATATTATATTATATTATATATATATATATATAAAAATAAAAGAGAAGGACCATCAATCCTTCCAATGGGAGGGAAATGCAAAATGATACCAGCAATTTTCAAGCAAATATGGACGATTAATGTTGGGAATACAAAGTAAAAAAAAACCACTTTATAGCCTGTATAAAGTGACGGGTGAATGGCGATATCCAAGGAATGTACCGTATATACTCGAGTATAAGTCGACCCGAATATAAGCCGAGGTACCTAATTTTACCACGAAAAACTGGGAAAACTTATTGACTCGAGTATAAGCCTAGGGTGGGAAATGCAGCAGCTACTGGTAGTAATCCCCCCCTGGTAGTGCCCCCAGTAGTAATCCCCCCCTGGTAGTGTCCCCAGTAGTAATCCCCCCCTGGTAGTGCCCCCAGTAGTAATACCCCCCTGGTAGTGCCCCCAGTAGTAATATCCCCCCCTGGTAGTGCCCCCAGTAGTAATACCCCCCCTGGTAGTGCCCCCAGTATTAATCCCCCCCCTGGTAGTGCCCCCAGTAGCAATATCCCCCCCTGGTAGTGCCCCCAGTATTAACCCCCCCTGGTAGTGCCCCCAGTAGCAACATCCCCCCCTGGTAGTGCTCCCAGTATTAATCCCCCCCCCCCCTGGTAGTGCCCCCAGTAGCAATATCCCCCCCTGGTAGTGCCCCCAGTATTAACCCCCCCTGGTAGTGCCCCCAGTAGCAACATCCCCCCTGGTAGTGCCCCCAGTATTCCCCCCCTCCCTGGTAGTGCCCCCAGTAGCAACATCCCCCCTGGTAGTGCCCCCAGTATTCCCCCCCTCCCTGGTAGTGCCCCCAGTAGAAACATCCCCCCCCTGGTAGTTCCCCCATTATTAATCCCCCCCCTCTGGTAGTGCCCCCAGTAGCGATATCCCCCCCCCTGGTAGTACCCCCCGGTAGTAGCCCCCCCAGTAGAAAGAAATGTAAAAAAAAAACCACTTACCTGTAACCCCGCTCCTGGTCCCGACGCTGCTACAGGCTCCTCCGCCGCTTTGCATAATGGGAGAGACGTCGTCATGACGACGTCTCTCCCATTACCCACTGCGGGAGCTGGAAGATGGCTCCCGCAGTGGGAGCAGCAGTAGCCGCTGAGAGTCTGACAGACTCTCAGCGGCTGCTGATTACACCAAACACATAGCTGCCGGCTCCGGCGGCTGTGTGTTTGGCAGTGTGTAGTGCTGACCGAACTCCGTCCGGTCAGCGCTACACACGCGGTGCAGGCTGTGTCACAGAGACACAGTCTGCACCGCGGCCCGCATGGTACGCTACTCAGCAGCGTACCATGCGGGCATGACTCGAGTATAAGCCGAGGGGGTGCTTTTTCAGCACAAAAAATGTGCTATACTCGAGTATATACGGTACATTAGCAGCCGCCCTCCATTTTTAAATTCCAAGTGAGGAATTTTAGTGAATCAACTCCCCAGTTTAATTTACTTTAAGCAAACTCACCTGTGGAGGACTTAGAGCAGGAGTGTGGAACCTTTTTTCTGCTGAGGGCCATTTTGATATATATTAAATTTTTTGCGGGCCCAGCGCAGCCCACGCCCCCCGCATGTGCCGTTACACAGGGCGGGGCCACAATCGCCGGTGATTACAGCAATGCTCGGAGGTTCCTGAGGATGCTCCGGGGAGCTGTAAGGACAGCGGTGTGACCGTCTGAAGTGTCCAGGCGGCACTGCTGCATAGATTCTGGCTGCATGGCGCCACTCTCGGCACCCTGCTGTCCATATGAGGCTAACAAAAAAAAAAGCTCAGAGGGCCAGACCAAATGATTCCGAGGGCCTTATACGGCCCCCGGGCCTGAGGTTCCCCATCCCTGCCTTAAAGGGTAGTTACAAAGCCCATATGAGAAGTGTTATAGAGTATTAGGGGTAAATTTACTGAAGTGAGAGGTTTTAAAAGAGATGTTGCCCATAGCCACCAATCGGATTCTACTTATCTTCTAGAAGGTGCTAGTTAAATGTTAAGTAGAATCTGACTGGTTGCTATGGGCAACATCTCTTCTAAAACTCACTTCTAAAAACTCTCACTTTAGTAAATTTACCCCATCGTCTGCCCTGAAAGCCATAGCACATATACGATACCATACCACCCTATTAACAAACGCTGAACAGCAAGATCAGAGGAACAACCACAGAACGGTTTGCGCAATTGTGTAAAAGTGCGGGTTGATCTGGAGCGAATTTTTGTATTCTTCAGGTCTTCCCCAAGTGAAATGTATAGCCTGTCTGTCTTTTGGAAGTTTATTTGGTTGTACCGCATCTTTGTCTTCATTATTCCATATAATGTTACATTTCACTTTGTTAATCCACAACACTACAATTCATAGCAGCCAGCAGTGTACACACGCTATTCTGTCATCATTTGGCATGTCCGCTCCCCCATATACCTAAGCCGTCTAGGCCTAGAGGTGTTCCTGGATTTCTAATTTACATAATCACACTCTTAGAAGAGATGACTACTGCTGTATTCAGCAATCACATGGCAGGGACGGAGTGTTGTTAACGGCAACGTGTGCTGGTATATATGCACCCCACCAGAGGCAGCCAGCACCAATCAGCAGTCAGCTGAAGCGCTAGGAATTGTGTCATCTTGCCCTACGCCCAGCACATGCTAGGATGTACACATAGCTCGCTGCGACATGTATATATTTACATAACACATACAATATACAATGAAATATTATAAATAGACTCACTTATATGTGCGGAGACCTCTTCTAACTTCTCCTGGGATCTACTGATCAGGACAATGCACATTCCGCACCGCGCCAGCTGCAGATAAAGAACATGGTGGTAAAAGGTGGGGTTGCGTTATCCATGTGTTACATTTAGCAGTACGGACGTTTGGAGAGCACACGCCAGCAGTACGGACGTTTGGAGAGCACACGCCAGCAGTACGGACGTTTGGAGAGCACACGCCAGCAGTACGGACGTTTGGAGAGCACACGCCAGCAGTACGGACGTTTGGAGAGCACACGCCAGCAGTACGGACGTTTGGAGAGCACACGCCAGCAGTACGGACGTTTGGAGAGCACACGCCAGCAGTACGGACGTTTGGAGAGCACACGCCAGCAGTACGGACGTTTGGAGAGCACACGCCAGCAGTACGGACGTTTGGAGAGCACACGCCAGCAGTACGGACGTTTGGAGAGCACACGCCAGCAGTACGGACGTTTGGAGAGCACACGCCAGCAGTACGGACGTTTGGAAAACTTTTCACATTGTCTGAACACTAACCAGCTGACCTTTCTAGCTGAATTTAGACCACCTTCGTGTTTTGAAGGCTACAAATATGCAACAATACACATTATTTCCCGGTACCACCACCTAAAACATATTTTGCTTCCAAATGATGGACCGACAGCAGCACGTCTTACAGACAATCCTTGCTTGCACTGTGCTTTTATTTGGATGTTGGCTAAAGTAGAACCAAAGTCTCACCTCTTCTGCATAGGCTTTTCCAATCCCATCAGTAGCTCCGGTTACAACTACAAAGAAAAGACAAAAGAAGGAGAGTTGTGAAATTAGCTGATATCACGAGTTTCAGTGTAGGCCACAGAGAAACAGGCCACATAGCCAACCACATCTAGCTCACTTTGTACAGCATGTGGTCCCATCTCCTATTGTGCTTCCTGACCTGTACTTTTTCCCATTAGCACCTTCTTACTGCCATCTTCAGTAAGCCAGGTATAGAAGGGATACGAAGCTTTTGGGACGAGCTTGGGGGAACCAATGCAGGAGCAATTATAGGGTTTCCTACCCAAATTGCCTCCCGCTCCTGTCCATATTCCCTTAGGATAGCCATGTAATGTATTATTATCTAGACGGCAAATCCTGCCCTGATTCACTTTACTTTCCCAGCCTGCCTCAAAATAATTCAGGAGAGCCAAGTTTCCGTGTACCCTGTAATGCACAATGGGCCTGAGACTCACTTGGGAGCAAATCACAGAGGAGCCAGTAACTTGGCACCTTGGTAACACCATGTTGCACGGCAGATTTGGCAGAAGTACGAGGGTTGTCCAAAAAGTAATGCCTAAATGCTCATAACTCTGAAATAATATGCAACATTTGAAACTTTGTAGTTTAATATGTCTGCTAACTATATATCTACTTTTGTTTAGGTGGTCCAAGAAATACCATGGAATCCAAAATGAAACAATGGGCCTGATTCAGACCCACTCGCGAGCGGCTGTCCGTTGCTGTCATTAGATTATACTGCCGGTCACCTTCGCAGCGCATACAATGGCAGCCGCTACTCATTGATAGAAGAAATACGATCACGCATGATACATTACGCTGGACGTCAGCAGCGCGCAAGCTCCCAAACCGCAGCGCCCAAATCCCAGCCAGACACAACCCAGAAGGGACGTGCAATGACTTACAGTTCCACAGCCGTCGACACGCCCCAGGCTTTACAGCACTTTAATTAAAAGCAGTAACTATAACATTATATATATATATATATATATACATATATATATATATATATATATATATAGAAAGACGATATATTTTGTCATTGGAGAGAGAACACATTCTCTCGCAGTCATTAACACATCATCCAGAACTTACAAAGTACTCGGCGCTGGATTTATAGTGTCGTGTGAAGAAAATTAACCCTTGGGGCGAAGCCCAATTACGCCATCACCATCAAAAACGCAAGACGCCAGCAAAATCGCCCGGCTGTCGGAAGACGTAAAAGACAGACGGCGCGGGTTAAAAAAATATTCTACACTCTTTGTCCTCAACTTTCTGGGAACAGTTATTTTTAGCAGCTTCCCAATCAACCTTATCTGAATCAAACATCAAAAATAGACTGGAGGAACACTGCAAGCAAATGAGTATTTATAGCCGCCCTGTCTATTGCTTCACCCACCGAAATCTAAAAGCCCAGGCTGAGCACGACTGCTTGCCAGCTCAAAGCAAGTCCCTTTGGGTGACCCCCGTCCTTCGCCTGAACACCTGAATAGAGCAAACACTCCATTGATTAAAGATTAATACTGCCGCAAACCTGTGACAGCTGCCTCTCCCAGCAGTTCTTTTGGGAAGGGAGTAAGACGGGGGGGGGGGGGGGGGGTGCACAGAGGAGGCATGACAGAAAACTTACATCAGTATTTCTCTTGGGGATCCATTACATAGAAAGAAAATTGCCATTTCAATTCCCCTTTGTTGCTAAAAATAGCAGCCCCAATTGATTCAAGCACACAGGGCACTAGCTTAGCAGATCCCAATATAGAAAGCGCTGAATTCTCCCAGACTGAATGCTAACGCAGTCTAACAGATGCCAGCTCACATTTAACAAAGAACAAAAGGATGAGAATTATGCAGACTGCAAGTTAATAAGACAGAAGCAACTCCCAGCATCTTCATGAAAGAAACAGCTAAAAATAATAAACATGGCGGGATGGGATAAATGTGGGGCACAGAAAACGGACCAATGGATTTATTAAGTACTATTGCACCATTCTGCTGCCGTAGTGCAAAGCACCTGAGAATAGAATTTGGGAGAAGACGTACACTGGGAACCCACAGCTAGGAACCCCCATTTGGAAGATTCTTGTGCGCACATCCGCTACGGTTTAATACGAGCTCGAACTCGGAATTCGCTATTCAGAAATATTGTCTTCAAGCCGGTTGGATGAGTCCCAACTTTCAGTGTGGAGCTGCTAGATTTATGGGGAGGGTCTGATAAACTGTAGGGGACAAAAGCAATTAAGGGCCTGATTCAGACCCACTCACGAGCGGCTGTCCGCTCGCAAGTGGGTCGATGTTATGGACTGAGCATGCGCACGACGGAGGGAGCTCCGTCGTGCGCATGCGCCAGACGCGACGAGCGAAGGAAAGTCCTTCGCTCGTTGTGTCCGATCAAAGGGGGCGTGCTGTCAATGTTGATTGACAGCACGCCCCCTTTGGTGGGCGTGCCTCCCTGACGGGGGCGTTCCCACGGGAACGCCTCCCGTCAGAAGCCGGCCCACTGACATCACTAGTGATGTCAGTGGGAGTGATTTTGGCTCTGATAGAGCCAAAATCACTCCGGAGCTTGCGGTTGAAAACCTCAACCGCAGGCTCCGGCTCGCAAATTCGATGGTCGCGATGGTCTCGACCATCACAATGCACGCTCGTATAGCCTGTGGGTGGTGACCCACAGCTATACGAGCGTCCAGGAGGACGCTCCATGAAAATGGAGCCCGGCCCTCATTCAGAGCGTGCGCTCTGCTCAGAGCGTACGGCTCTGAATGAGGGCCTAAATCTTCTGTTGTGCTTCATATAAGCATTCAGGAGCACACAGATATACAGATGTCACATATCACATTACTCAGCGCAGTCTCCCATATACAGACTCAGGAGCACACAGATATACAGGTGTCACATATCGCATTAATCAGCACAATCTCCCATATACAGACTCAGGTGCACACAGATATACAGGTGTCACATATCCCATTACTCAGCGCAGTCTCCCATATACAGACTCAGGTGCACACAGATATACAGGTGTCACATATCCCATTACTCAGCGCAGTCTCCCATATACAGACTCAGGGGCACACAGATATACAGGTGTCACATATCCCATTAATCAGCGCAGTCTCCCATATACAGACTAAGGTGCACACAGAAATACAGGTGTCACATATCACATTACACAGCGCAGTCTCCCATATACAGACTCAGGAGCACACAGATATACAGGTGTCACATATCACATTACTCAGCGCAGTCTCCTATATACAGACTCAGGAGCACACAGATATACAGGTGTCACATATCACATTACTCAGCGCAGTCTCCCATATACAGACTCAGGAGCACACAGATATACAGGTGTCACATATCACATTACTCAGCGCAGTCTCCCATATACAGACTCAGGAGCACATAGATATACAGGTGTCACACATCACATTACTCAGCGCAGTCTCCCATATACAGACTCAGGAGCACACAGGTATACAGGTGTCACATATCACATTACTCAGCGTAGTCTCCCTTATACAGACTCAGGAGCACACAGATATACAGGTGTCACATATCCCATTACTCAGCGCAGTCTCCTATATACAGACTCAGGAGCACACAGATATACAGGTGTCACATATCACATTACTCAGCACAGTCTCCCATATACAGACTCAGGAGCACACAGATATACAGGTGTCACATATCACATTACTCAGCGCAGTCTCCCATATACAGACTCAGGAGCACACAGATATACAGGTGTCACACATCACATTACTCAGCGCAGTCTCCCATATACAGACTCAGGAGCACACAGATATACAGGTGTCACATATCACATTACTCAGCGCAGTCTCCCATATACAGACTCAGGAGCACACAGATATACAGGTGTCACATATCACATTACTCAGCGCAGTCTCCCATATACAGACTCAGGAGCACATAGATATACAGGTGTCACACATCACATTACTCAGCGCAGTCTCCCATATACAGACTCAGGAGCACACAGGTATACAGGTGTCACATATCACATTACTCAGCGCAGTCTCCCTTATACAGACTCAGGAGCACACAGATATACAGGTGTCACATATCACATTACTCAGCGCAGTCTCCTATATACAGACTCAGGAGCACACAGATATACAGGTGTCACATATCACATTACTCAGCGCAGTCTCCCATATACAGACTCAGGAGCACACAGATATACAGGTGTCACATATCACATTACTCAGCGCAGTCTCCCATATACAGACTCAGGAGCACATAGATATACAGGTGTCACACATCACATCACTCAGCACAGTCTCCCATATACAGACTCAGGAGCACACAGATATACAGGTGTCACATATCACATTACTCAGCACAGTCTCCCATATACAGACTCAGGAGCACACAGATATACAGGTGTCACATATCACAGTACTCAGCGCAGTCTCCCATATACAGACTCAGGAGCACACAGATATACAGGTGTCACATATCACATTACTCAGCACAGTCTCCCATATACAGACTCAGGAGCACACAGATATACAGGTGTCACATATCACATTACTCAGCACAGTCTCCCATATACAGACTCAGGAGCACACAGATATACAGGTGTCACATATCCCATTACTCAGGACAGTCTCCATATACAGACTCAGGAGCACACAGATATACAGGCGTCACATATCACATTACTCAGCGCAGCCTCCCATATACAGACTCAGGAGCACACAGATATACAGGTGTCACATATCCCATTACTCAGGACAGTCTCCATATACAGACTCAGGAGCACACAGATATACAGGTGTCACATATCACATTACTCAGCACAGTCTCCCATATACAGACTCAGGAGCACACAGATATACAGGTGTCACATATCACATTACTCAGCGCAGTCTCCTATATACAGACTCAGGAGCACACAGATATACAGGTGTCACATATCACATTACTCAGCGCAGTCTCCCATATACAGACTCAGGAGCACACAGATATACAGGTGTCACATATCACATTACTCAGCGCAGTCTCCCATATACAGACTCAGGAGCACATAGATATACAGGTGTCACACATCACATTACTCAGCGCAGTCTCCCATATACAGACTCAGGAGCACACAGGTATACAGGTGTCACATATCACATTACTCAGCGCAGTCTCCCTTATACAGACTCAGGAGCACACAGATATACAGGTGTCACATATCCCATTACTCAGTGCAGTCTCCCATATACAGACTCAGGTGCACACAGATATACAGGTGTCACATATCCCATTACTCAGTGCAGTCTCCCATATACAGACTCAGGTACACACAGATATACAGGTGTCACATATCACATTACTCAGCGCAGTCTCCTATATACAGACTCAGGAGCACACAGATATACAGGTGTCACATATCACATTACTCAGCGCAGTCTCCCATATACAGACTCAGGAGCACACAGATATACAGGTGTCACATATCCCATTACTCAGTGCAGTCTCCCATATACAGACTCAGGTGCACACAGATATACAGGTGTCACATATCCCATTACTCAGTGCAGTCTCCCATATACAGACTCAGGTACACACAGATATACAGGTGTCACATATCACATTACTCAGCGCAGTCTCCTATATACAGACTCAGGAGCACACAGATATACAGGTGTCACATATCACATTACTCAGCGCAGTCTCCCATATACAGACTCAGGAGCACACAGATATACAGGTGTCACATATCACATTACTCAGCGCAGTCTCCCATATACAGACTCAGAAGCACACAGATATACAGGTGTCACATATCACATTACTCAGCGCAGTCTCCCATATACAGACTCAGGAGCACACAGGTATACAGGTGTCACATATCACATTACTCAGCGCAGTCTCCCTTATACAGACTCAGGAGCACACAGATATACAGGTGTCACATATCCCATTACTCAGTGCAGTCTCCCATATACAGACTCAGGTGCACACAGATATACAGGTGTCGCATATCACATTACTCAGCGCAGTCTCCCATATACAGACTCAGGAGCACACAGATATACAGGTGTCACATATCACATTACTCAGCGCAGTCTCCCATATACAGACTCAGGAGCACACAGGTATACAGGTGTCACATATCACATTACTCAGCGCAGTCTCCCTTATACAGACTCAGGAGCACACAGATATACAGGTGTCACATATCACATTACTCAGTGCAGTCTCCCATATACAGACTCAGGTGCACACAGATATACAGGTGTCACATATCACATTACTCAGCGCAGTCTGCTGGTGCGTCCTAGTCGAATTGCGACTTAGGTCCGTATTCAATTAGAAGCGAAAAGTCAGTTGCCGGACTTTTCGCCATTGTCGCTGGTTTCAGGTGCGGAAAAAGTATCGCGCGCGTCCTCGCGTATCCCCGTATTCAATTTGAAATAGCGAAAACGGAACCCGCCGAAACGCAAACAGGCTTAAAGTGCTGTCATTTTTGGGGAAATCAGCCTGTCACCCCCCAAAAGATGCTCTGACATGGGGGTTCACTATGGGTACCCACGATTAGCACCGTGGTATTTATTTGGGGTCGTTGAATGGTCCCAATAGGTGCTATTTAGCGTCTTTGGGACAGTGATGAAGAATAGCATTTAGGCACTTTTTTGGGGGGGAAAAAGTAGTTCCATCAAATTTGGGGTACATGAAAATGGGTGCAAGCATATTTTAAAGTTGCTAAAGTCCAGCATTAAAAAGCGCCAAAAACGCACCAGCAATCAATAATACACCTCCCCCATACTTACAGACCCCCCCCCCAAAGGCTATTTCGCTAGTTTTTTATTTTGTACCCCCACTTTGATTTTTTTTCGCCCACTTTTTCCAAGTGCTTTTTTGGGGGGTCTTGTGTTTTTTTTTAGCGTTTCTTGATGCAATTAGTGTCAAGGGGGGTGTAAAAAGGGTTTAGGGGAGCTGCCGCAATTTTGCACCCCAATTCTGCACTTTTTTCCCGCCGGGTATCCATTGGCGAAACTTTTCCGCAGGTTACAAGGTGCAAACTTTTTGCACCGGCGATAAGTCGGACAAATTGAATACGGGGATAAGTTTAAACCGGCGAGAATGACATCGGCGAAAAAGTATCGCCGAAACGGACTTTTCGCTAATTGAATACGGCCCTTAGATGCATTTTTGGCAAAAAAAAAAAGACGCCAGACACTAGCAGAGTAGCACCGAACTGACAGCTCACTTACGCCAGGAATGTCACGCTGCGTGGCGTATTGAGGCTAGATGTACACTATGAGGACACATCTGTATTAACACATAGGAGTTGATGGGAAAATAATTGACTACACACATACAGTATTTATTTATATAGAGATATATATATATATATATACACACACACACACACACCCCCCCCCATGTATTTCATGCATGTTTTAGGAACTATTGCACAAAGACAATTTAAAAAACTTTTAATCTAGAAATATATAGGGGAGGTCTCACAATCTGTAAAATGAATAAACATTTTGGTAAGTAGGAATGGAAAAACGACCCTTCCACCCTGTCTGTAGTGAGCTCAATGCCTTTTCTTGTATATTTCACCCAGAACAGACACAAAAATATAAGTCGACTGCGTCAGTGCTGCGTGCAGACGAGTGAACCGCGTGACGTTACAGATTTGTGAATTGAAACCTACAATACATGAATTAATCTCAGCCCCCCCCCCCCTCCACTTTAAGCCCCCTGAAAGGTAGAAGGGTGAAGGAGACGGGCACTGTGCGCACAGGGTGGCACAAAGGCAGGGAGTAGGACTATGGAATATTTATGAAAACGGATGGCCTGTCACACAGACACTGATGAATATTTTTTACGGGATAAAAATGGCAACAGAGATTCTAAAAATAAAACACTCTGTTTCAGACCTGTCTGGCTGAGCTACACCACTGGAATACAAACACTCTCTCGCTCTCTCCGGCGAGGCTCTACGGAGAGGATTTGCAATGAGAAGAGGGGAGGGGGCTGTGAAACAAAAAAAAAAAAGGAGGCTAAAAGTGAAGGAGACGGGAGAGAGGCAGCTATCTGAGCACAAAGGTTTAGAGGTACAGTTCTTTGCCGATGGTTTCACATTATAATGCATTGGGGCACATTACTATCCATAGTGATTATTGCCACCCTGTTAGTTTTTAAGTGGTTCCCCCCCCCCAATCCCACCAGGGAGTGCACAACTTAGAACGTGGCGTTTCTAAGCAGATGTCACATTCGCTGCAAATTCATGGTCCGAATATCAGCTCGCAGGCCTACGCTGTGCGTCGGTGAAGGATATACCTTTATAAATAGTCTGAATAGCCCGGCTGCCAGGACTGTCCCTAGCGCTGGGTGGGCACAATAGGGTAGAGGGCCAGATATATGTATCCACCATCCTCAACAGGAGGTAATTCCCAAGCGTTAGTGCCAGCTGTGCTGGGGCATGGGGCTTGGTCAAGGACTAGAGGCAGAGGGAGCCAACGAGTGGCTCCTCAACTGTTGTAGAACTAATAGTCCAAGCATTGCCAATTAGCCAAATCACCATTCCCGCTAATGAAAATCTAATAAGTTTTAAGCAGGTAGAAAAAGGGGACACTCCCTGAAGTACATTTCGTGTCGGTCATAGTAATCTATCACTTTCCTGTGAACCCAGACGAGAATTGCACGCCACAGGCACCAGTCCGACCCCCCTCACAGGTATGTACAAAACTATCGTCCAATAGGTTTACCCATTTGTTAGTAGGACTGCAACACGTCCAGATTCTTTCAATTTGTCCGACTTCCTACAATTCTCGCCCTCTTGGGTAGATGACAGGAGAATTATGCTGCAGCTCTTTGGCGCTAGAACCGCCATTGTGTTACGTCCAAACTCTATCTAGATTAACAGGATGAGCGACAACTGGTTCCTAAAACGATTTTTTAAAGGCCCTTGAGAACGAACCAGAAACATGCGGTGGCTTTTATGGACTGAATAAACACATAAAAAGAAAAGAAAATGAACAACAACAGGTCACAATTTTTTGCATCCAAAATCTCGGACATTTGAAAACACGAATGTGAAATCGTTCATAGCGAGATGAGGATTGTTACACACAGCAATCACATGATCTTGACTAATAAATGTATGTACTGTAATCTACAGTACCTTCACCTATTAAGTATATCATTTGTCTATTTCAATTTTAATTTGCAGTCAAAACCAGAATTGGGGCAGGTGCAATCTGCAAGAGCAGGAAAGGTCAGCTGTAATACAGAGACAGAGCTACGGGCAACATATACCCAATACGTTCCAAAACAAATATTTAAGCTTCAAACTTATTCAGAAGACGGAGAGACCGGCTTTGGTCTCTGCAGTTGACGTAAGGAGATTCGCCTGGGGGTTACGGGGGACGGCTCAGGGTTTTCAGAGGCAAGATGGCGAAAAATTCATTGATAAATCAGGAACTTATTTTGCACCTGTGCAAAACTGCAGAAAGCAGGCGGCTGCCCTCATAGGCTGCTGTGCGCCTATCAGCGCAGAGCCGTGTCTGTTGTCAAGGCAGGATTCTCCCTTCTCTCCAGCACCCTCTAATCTGCAGAGAACAGGCAGATTTTTTTTTTTCTCCTCCTCCTCCTCTGCTGGAAGAGATGCCTCTGAAATCGCGGAGACTGGATCATTCAAAAAGAATAAAAATAAACAGGGCTCGGATGGAAAATACTGGTATGCAGCAAATTAAGATTTTTACTCACGGGGTGAGATGCAAAACGACCAAACAAACAAAAACACAAAATCACAGATAAAAAGCAGCGTTTAAAATGAAAGAACATTATGCAAAATTTATAGAAAAAAAAAAAACACTTGTGCACAGCATTAAAATATTCTGCTTTATATAGGAAGCTACAACCTGCGTGTGTGTTAGTATATGTGTGAATACACATATATACATACATACATACACATTCCAATGAAGCGGCACTCAGGTCGAGAAATACACTCAGGGGGTCATTCAGACCCGCTCGTGAGCGTCAGTACGCTCGCAAGTGGGTCGATGTTCCCCCAGTGCGCATGCGTGAGACTCGGGGAGCGACGGGCTTTCCATCGCTCCGGGTCTCGCACCAAAGGGGGCGTGCTGTCGATGTTGATTGACAGCACGCCCCCTTTGGTGGGCGTGCCTGCCAGACGGAGGCGTTCCCATGGGAACGCCTACTGTCTGAAGCCGGCCCCACTGACATCACTAGTGATGTCAGTGGGAGTGATTTTGGCTCTGATAGAGCCAAAATCACTCCAGGGCTTGTGGCAGGGAGACCCTACCGCAGGGTCTCCGTCGCAAGTCCGATGGTCGCGATGGTCAAGACCATCGCGACCATCTTTTTGGCCGCTCGCATATGCTGTGGGTGGTCACCCACAGCTATACGAGCGGCCAGGAGGCCGCTCCATTTTCATGGAGGGCACTGATTCAGAGCGAGCGCTCTGGTCAGAGCGTTCAGCTCTGAATCAGGCCCTCAGTACACAGCAGGTATAGTGATCCAACGTTTCAATGCCTTTAATATAGCATTTTCCTCAGGGTTTAAATACCTGAAGAAAACGCTATATTAAAAGGCATTGAAACTAGAGATGTGCGGGTTCGGTTTTACTCGGATATGTTCGGAATTCTAAAAAACTGCATTTTATTGGCTATCGGCTATCACGTGTTTTGGATAGCCAATAAATAATCCGAGCTTGCGATAATTTTGGCGAAAAGAACTAAGTAAACCAGACCCGCTCATCTCTAGTTGAAACGTCGGATCACTATACCTGTTGTGTACTGAGTGTATTTCTCGACCTGAGTGCTGCTTCATTGGAATGTATACTTTTCCCGTTGCAAAGTAAACATACTTTACATACACACATAATATACACACACAGACACCATCTTCAAAAATATGACTGCGCGCAGTTATTAATGTTGCAGAAATAACCCATTAATTTAGCGTTCCCCGCCTGTCTCTGCTCCACGCTGGCATTGCCGATCATCTTCACTTTAGGATACTTAGTAGTCTCTCTCATGTAGAAGGGTTCGGGCTAACCAGTCTACAGAGAACACGATCGGTTAATTAGTACCTATTATCTACAGCATATACTGAATACAAAAAGGCCAAAAGAGAAAGAAACAAAAGTTAAGATTTAAAAAACACACTAAATTTTTAGACCAGTGGATGGAGGGTGAGTGGGGACATAACTTTCTCCATGACCCCCAGATATTAACCATTTCATTGTTTGAGCCTCCCACATGCAGTCATACTAATTGGGAGAACTTTAGGCAAAGTCTGACATGGGGCCTGATCCATTATGGATTTCTATAGCGTAATCGCAGCTATGACTACGCACGCACAAATATGCCAATGACTGCAAACGCAACGCTAATATAGAGACGGCCAAAGCCAGCATAGAGACGCCCACTACCACTTCCGCACAACCGTAGTACCTTGCATTCCAGCGTATACATCGGGAACATCGAGTAACACCGGCCCCTCGCGCGCAATTACAACAGGTCTGACCTTACTCAGAAATTGCTAACCTCGTCGCACGCAGTGAGCACTCAAGCTGCGTATGCCGTCGCAGTGGCTAATTTATGCACGCTCATGCAACTGCGGAGCTAAAAACGGACAGGCGCGGCTGCGTTTCCACCACTCCTCCGTCACCACCCCCAAACACTACGTCCCGTCCCGCTCTCTGCGATGGCTTTGTATCTACGTACCTGATCGCAATGCTAACTCGCGCGCTACGATGCATATGCATGTGCAGTATGCACCATCGACCGATCTGCGTGTGCTGTTGCGATCCGTAATGTATCAGGCCCATGGTTATAGGGCCCAACTACAAACTTCTCCCTGATGATAGACAAAGTGTAATGTACACAAGTTCCTCTACTTGTGCAAGAGTCCCACAATACGAGTGACGTGGCACCGTCCCGCTGGGCAATGAACGCGGAGGTCACGCTGCACATGTGAACACTAGTAGAGACTGTGCTGCGCACGCCCGATTGCGGATGTGTGTGAGCTCGCACCAAGCATGCTTCGGGACTGAGCGCATGAAAGCGCGGGCGACGCAGAGTCATGTGAATTTCAGTGACCTCTCCACGTGCAGCTAAAGGGGCGTAAGTCATGCAGGAAAAGTACAGGGAGGGAGCGCAGATGGAGCAGCAGGTGTAACGCGGAGTTGGACACAAGCGTCAATGCATCTGTTTTAAGGTGCATCTCCCGTACCTTGTATAGGCTGGTGCAAGTGCGCCAGGATGGCAAGTACAGCTATGAAACCAAGCAAGCGGATTGGGGAGTTTGCCCTCACTAAAATGCGTACTGCTACACGCATGGGGGCGAATAAACTCACGGAGCTCAGAGACCGCACCGACGGCAGACTTTGGGTCAGCACCGGCTCCTAGGAGTGTACTGGAGGAGAGGGGCCAGACCTCCTGAGAGAGTTACCCTGCGGTAAATCAGTCCTGGAGACAGGTTACCATACCACCCCAGTGCCTGCAGCTCCAAGACGGCAACTGAGCTGTGCACTATTAACACATCTACCGCATTCACATCAAAATAAAAAGGAGCAGTATTTGAGGAAAAAGCCTAAGCCTTACAGAGAAACATAAAATAATAGAGACACAACTAAATAGCACTGGTTTCATTTCCTTTTATATGGCACTGTACAAATGTAAAATCCAGGCACCGTTTCCCTGTCCAAATGGGCAACATTTTTGTTGACAGGTGACCCCATGCTGGCATTTATTATCCAGGCACAGTTACCTGTCCAAACGGGCGACAATTTTGTTGCCAGGGAGCCAGGTGACCCCACGCTGGCATTTATTATCCACGCACAGTTTCCTGTCCAAACGGGCAACAATTTTGTTGCCAAGGAGCCAGGTGACCCCACGCTGGCATTTATTATCCATGCACAGTTTCCCTGTCCAAACGGGCGACATTTTTGTTGCTAGGGAGCCAGGTGACCCCACACTGGCATTATCCAGGCACCGTTTCCCTGTCCAAACGGGTGACATTTTTGTTGCTAGGGAGCCAGGTGACCCCACGCTGGCATTATTCAGGCACCGTTTCCCTGTCCAAACGGGTGACATTTTTGTTGCCAGGGAGCCAGGTGACCCCACGCTGGCATTTATTATCCATGCACAGTTTCCCTGTCCAAACGGGCGACATTTTTGTTGCTAGGGAGCCAGGTGACCCCACACTGGCATTATCCAGGCACCGTTTCCCTGTCCAAACGGGTGACATTTTTGTTGCTAGGGAGCCAGGTGACCCCACGCTGGCATTATTCAGGCACCGTTTCCCTGTCCAAACGGGTGACATTTTTGTTGCCAGGGAGCCAGGTGACCCCACGCTGGCATTTATTATCCATGCACAGTTTCCCTGTCCAAACGGGTGACATTTTTGTTGCTAGGGAGCCAGGTGACGCCACGCTGGCATTATCCAGGCACCGTTTCCCCGTCCAAACGGGTAACATTTTTGTTGCCAGGGAGCCAGGTGACCCCACGCTGGCATTTATTATCCAGGCACCGTTTCCTGTCCAAACGGGCAACATTTTTGTTGCTAGGGAGCCAGGTGACGCCACGCTGGCATTATCCAGGCACTGTTTCCCCGTCCAAACGGGTAACATTTTTGTTGCCAGGGAGCCAGGTGACCCCACGCTGGCATTTATTATCCAGGCACCGTTTCCTGTCCAAACGGGCGACATTTTTGTTGCCAGGTAGCCAGGGGACCCCACGCTGGCATTATCCAGGCACCGTTTCCCTGTCCAAACGGGCAACATATTTGTTGCCAGGGAGGCAGGTGACCCCACGCTGGCATTTAAACCAGGTCTCCCTGTGTGCTCAGGGATTAAAAACCCTGGAGTAATTCTTCTCTCATGTACAGTAAGACAAAGGGAACATTATTATGATAAATTTCTACTCATTTAAGAAATGTATATATAACATACACACAGGCGCAGACATACATTGTGTAGGTGCTATGTTCAAACGATTCCTCTTGTGCTAATAATCACACACGTGTGCAGGAGAAGCAGGGACTTCTCCCCCCTGATTAGCTGCCGTGCAGAGCTGACAGTTCGGATTTAACAGTGAATAGTTGACATCACTTTCTCTACCAAGTTGTTCTGGAAAAGTACAGAGCCGACGCGATGCGCCGTTCACTTCCCAGGAAGAGGGGAGATACGTAGAGGAGCCTGTGGCCAGTAAATGGACATAAGTACACTAATCCGCAGCAACTCCCTCCCGCTCCCCACCTATCCCCCCCCCTCGCTGCACGTGTACAAGCCAGTGCCAGTGTCACATGACCAGGCCTCTCTAGGGCTCAGTCACATCAAGTCACGGTGCTCTGTGAAGAAATTACATTCAGTCCAATGTTCCCAGCGCATGAATGGCACCCAATCCAATTGAGAACTACAAAAGCAAACCGATTCATAATTCTCCTTTGGTGCACATTAATAGAAAGGCGCAAACATCCCGACCGTGTGGTGATTTGTGAATGAGCAAAACAATGCGAAGGGACAGTAATCGCATCAGCAACTGTGCAGGAAAGGGACCATCGTGATGGCAAACTAAGGAGCGGAGGTTACGGACTCCCGGCCAATCAGGAAGATCAATTCACACCAATAATAATAATAATTAACAGATTACTGTACTGCCCATTAGCATCAGGGGAATAGACAGCAATTACAAATAGCCCACTTATCCCCAATATTCACATAGGATGCACAAAGGTCAATTAAGTGAACAAAAAAAATTGATAAAAATGTCACAATTTTTTTGAGACAGATGTTTTTGTCATAGTGTTTGTGGTTTCCTCTTATCTTTTTCCCCAGGTCTTCAATCATGGAGTAAAATGTATCTTAGCCATGCCAAAGTAGGGATCACGAGAACCATTTATACTAGGGGCTTCTACATGCCAAATAAATGGGCATCTTAGTATAGACTCCCGCATCTATTTATATAACGCTGCGGAACACGCTACCAGATAGATAGAGAAGGGGTCAGCACCTAGTGTAACGCTCCGGAACACACTACCAGATAGAGAAGGGGTCAGCACCTACTGTAACGCTCCGGAACACACTACCAGATAGATAGAGAAGGGGTCAGCACCTACTGTAATGCTCCGGAACACACTACCAGATAGATAGAGAAGGGGTCAGCACCTACTGTAATGCTCCGGAACACACTACCAGATAGAGAAGGGGTCAGCACCTACTGTAACACTCTGGAACACACTACCAGATAGAGAAGGGGTCAGCACCTACTATAACGCTCCGGAACACACTACCAGATAGATAGAGAAGGGGTCAGCACCTACTATAACGCTCTGGAACACACTACCAGATGTATAGAGAAGGGGTCAGCACCTACTATAACGCTCCGGAACACACTACCAGATAGATAGAGAAGGGGTCAGCACCTACTATAACGCTCCGGAACACACTACCAGATAGATAGAGAAGGGGTCAGCACCTACTATAACGCTCTGGAACACACTACCAGATAGATAGAGAAGGGGTCAACACCTACTGTAATGCTCCGGAACACACTACCAGATAGATAGAGAAGGGGTCAGCACCTACTGTAACGCTCCGGAACACACTACCAGATAGATAGAGAAGGGGTCAGCACCTACTATAACGCTCCGGAACACACTACCAGATAGATAGAGAAGGGGTCAGCACCTACTATAACGCTCCGGAACACACTACCAGATAGATAGAGAAGGGGTCAACACCTACTATAACGCTCCGGAACACACTACCAGATAGATAGAGAAGGGGTCAGCACCTACTGTAACGCTCCGGAACACGCTACCAGATAGAGAAGGGGTCAGCACCTACTGTAACTCTCCGGAACACACTACCAGATAGAGAAGGGGTCAGCACCTACTGTAACACTCTGGAACACACTACCAGATAGATAGAGAAGGGGTCAGCACCTACTATAACGCTCCGGAACACACTACCAGATAGAGAAGGGGTCAGCACCTACTGTAACGCTCCGGAACACACTACCAGATAGAGAAGGGGTCAGCACCTACTGTAACACTCTGGAACACACTACCAGATAGATAGAGAAGGGGTCAGCACCTACTATAACGCTCTGGAACACACTACCAGATAGAGAAGGGGTCAGCACCTACTGTAACGCTCCGGAACACACTACCAGATAGAGAAGGGGTCAGCACCTACTGTAACGCTCCGGAACACACTACCAGATAGAGAAGGGGTCAGCACCTACTGTAACGCTCCAGAACACACTACCAGATAGATAGAGAAGGGGTCAGCACCTACTGTAACGCTCCGGAACACACTACCAGATGTATAGAGAAGGGGTCAGCACCTACTGTAACGCTCCGGAACACACTACCAGATGTATAGAGAAGGGGTCAGCACTTAATGTGACAAAGCCCCTGCTGGACTGAAACTTTGATTTACTATATACACCCACACATATACACAAACACACATGCATACATACACGGGGATAGCAAAATTAAAGGATCTGTACTTTGATCGAATTCTAAGGCTCGTAATTAAAAGAAATTTGGACAACAGGTAAACGCCAAATACTGAATTAAATTGTACTTTAAAGAGTCTAAAAGGTGCGTACAGACTAGACGACTCGCAGAAGATTCAATATCGTCAACGATTTCCCTTGAACTCCCCAGGCACTCCCAGACAAACGATATCGCGCATAAACGGTCCAATCTGACAAACGATCTGACCAATGACTTTAATCTTGTGAAGGAGATTGGCAGATCTTGCCTGCTATAGGCCAGATCTGAAGATGCGATGTACGACCCGTGGGTACGCGCATCGGCATCGTGAGTAGATACTCACGATTTCAACATATTTTACACGATTTGTCGCTCCAATGCGTTGAAATCGGGCAAATCGCGCAAAATATCGTCTAGTGTGTATGCACCTTAAATGGGAAAGTTGCCATTTAAGGGCCGTATTCAATTAGAGGCGAAAAGCCGTAATCGACGAAAAAGTTTAGCCTATTGCCGCTTTTCGCCTGTTCGGAACTTATCTCCAAATTCAATTCCACCAGGAATTTGCCAAAGCGGAAACTCAATACAATGTAATAGGCGAAAAAGTATCTCCTATGAATAGCGGAAGAAAAGGACAAAATCTTTATTTTGGGGTGCAAACGTGGGGAAACAACCCAGAACCCTTGGCACAGTCCCCCCAAGGACAAATCTTTAAAAAAAAAAAAAAAAAAAACCTAAGAACACCCCAAAAAAGTACTTTCATTTTTGGGGCGAAACAGTAATAAGTGGGGGGACAAACATAAAAGCTAGCGAAATAGACTTCTTGGTGGTCTGCAAGGATGGGGCAGGTCTTTTTAGGATTGCAGGTGTATGTAGCAGGAGCGTTTGACGTTTTTTAAAAATTCACTTTAGAGACATAAAAATATGCTAGCACCCATTTTCAAGTACCCCAAATTTTACTGGACTACTTATTGTCACCCAAAAATACAGCTTTATGCCATTCTTCACCACTAATGCAAAGACACTATTAAGCAATTTAAACAACTTAAGTACCCCAAACACTTTTATTAGGGCTATCAGTACACATCTACACTCATTCCCTATGTTACTGCATCTTTTTTGGGGGGTACAGACCGATTTCCCCAATTCTGACAGCACTTTCCGCCTGTTCCGCATTCGCCGCTTTCCGTTGTCGCCTGTTTCGGAATTGAATAGGGAGAAAAGCGTGAACGCTCACAAAAAAATTTTGCCTCAAAAACAGGCAAAGGAGACGGCAAGTCGGACAGGCGAAGCTTCTCCGATTTTTCGCCTCTAATTGAATACGGGCCTAAGTTGGGCCTGATCGGCACAAAATGTAAAAGCAAAACATAGCAATGTTCGGGAAGCCTAAAGTCACGCAATGTATATCAGACTGATGATAAAAGGCATCACTTACACATCATTTACCTATTGTACACATATGTAATAATAAAGTCACTCGTTGCGCTGTACCAGAAAGCATTGTGTGCGACAGGTCTTCTCAATGACACAACAGTTACCGACCCAACGCAGCACCTAATTCTCCTGATCATGACCCGCCTGTGTGTATCATTACTGCTGATGCTACTTGCTCTTAGTAACTGCCCTGTAGGGTAGGATTCGGCATGCTGGAAATAGTAGTTCCCCCTGCAACTGAAGAGTCACAGGCTGCTGACCCCTACATCAACAGCTAGTTTACACAGCGACTACATCCCATCCTATGCCCCAGTGCGTTACATCTGGGCAGTCCAACTGATCACACTCTAACCGGTAATATGGTCTTTAGGCTACAGTCACCTACCTGCATCTAACAAGTTCCTGAACACTGTGCAAAAATAAGCTTGGAAAGGTCTCATATAAAACATATGCACATCAGGACTCAACGTTCCTTACATATGATCTCACTGCAATGCACTTTATGCTGTGGGTACAAGGGGCTTGTATGAGCAAATTCTTGAATCATCAACTTTTTGACATATTTGAATTACGTATAATGCATATTATCTCTCAAATCTTTTTTTTTTTTTTTTTTTGAGATTATGCTTCATTATAGATGCTAACCGATTCGTGCCCACTGCCCGTCTGCTAAATTTTGCGACCGGCAAAATGATGTGCATGCTATAAAACAAATGGCCAGTAGATGGTGCTAGATAGCTCTGTACACAAATGGACACTAGCTGTATGCTTACCAGACTGGCATCCTCCTGGTACTGTGTGAGCACAAAGCCAAATCTTCCCATTACAGCTTGTGACGTAATGGTAGTTCCATCCAGGTCACCCTTTTGTATAACTGAGCTCCAAATAGTTTTATTTTTCCCCTTTAACTGATCAGGTTTAATCAAGATAAAAGGGAACAGGATGAACAGTTTGTTGAGCTTCTGATGGTAGGTAGTTAGGACACAGCAGTGGCTCACTGTAGACTATAGTTAGGATTGGTATATACTCCGAGTAATATTGAAGCCATTGGCCCTGATTCAGAGCCGGACGCTCTGACCAGAGCGCTCGCTCTGAATCAGGGCCCACCTCCATTAATATGGAGCGTCCTCCTGGACGCTCGTATAGCTGTGGGTCACCACCCACAGCATATACAAGCGTGCAGGATGATGGTCGCGATGGTCTTGACCATCGCGACCATCGAAACTGCGAGCAGAAGCCTGCGGTTGAGTTTTTCAACCGCAAGGCCAGGAGTGATTTTGGCTCACTAGTGATGTCAGTGGGGCCGGCTTCAGACGGCCTCCGTCTGTCAGGCACGCCCACCAAAGGGGGCGTGCTGTCAGTCAACATCGACAGCACGCCCCCTTTGATGAGACACTACGAGCGAAGGAAAGTCCTTCGCTCGTCGCGTCTCGCGCATGCGCACGACGGAGCTCCCTCCGTCGTGCGCATGCGCAGTGCAGACCATCGACCCACTTGCGTGCGGACAGCCGCTCGCGAGTGGGTCTGAATCAGGGCCATAGTCCATATGGAGCAAGCAGCCTTCTGCTGGGTGACATCACACTTGTTTTACAGCCAATCAGAAATTATCTCAGGATATTTCATTTGGACTCCCTTTGGCAATCCCATTCATAAAGGTCTCAATCAAGCCACCTGTGGTGGCTTCTTACATCCTTACAGAAAGGAGACATACATGTATGGGTTCATACAATGTTATAAACAGGCTCTTCAGCCGCCACTGGAGGAGGATCTATGGCCTCACCTGAGTTTTCCTCAGCTAAGGAAAATGTTCATCTATCAAATACTGTATGAAGATAGATCTACACTGTTTCAAGTCTATATTTTCTTTTATTTAACAAATAGCTTTCCATGTAAATAATGTTTAGCAGGAGACAGGTCTGTAGGGATCAGGGATATAAAGGGCATTGTATGCAGGCAGTGACAGAATGCACATACAGGCGATGCCATCTACACTCTGTTGAAAGATGTATCTAACCAGCACTAACAGATAGGAAGGGACTTGTATTTACCAAATAGGCCATGTTGTGCCTATTTAATCGTGTCATAATACAACCAAAACCAGTGCTACATACAGGTCAAAAAGTTCAATGATAAAAGCATAGCATCTCAGTTATGCTTGCTAGGACATCGCTGGCAGACTATAGGCCTGACCTGCACAAGAAGGGAGTATGGGCCTGATTCAGAGCCGCTCGTAAGCGGCCGCTCGTTCCGAGCTATGTTTGCACAACTGCGCATGCGTACGGATCGTAATACGCATGCGCGAACCAGTCAGTGCGGCTGAAAATCGTTTGTTCGCTAAATAGCGAATGCCTGCTATTTTGAGTGACAGGAGGAGGCGTATGTGGGTGGTAACAGGGGAAGGTGCTTGAAAACGGGGAGTGGAGATCAGAACGCAGGCGTGCTTAAAGGTCAAAACGGGCATTTTATGGGTGTGCATAATTAATACAGCAGCGTCATTGACCATGTCACTGGGTTATTTTATAGCCAGAACTGCTCGCAAGATTGTGGTAGGAAAAACCAACCACAAGAATAGCGAGCAGTTCATACGCTGGTCGATGTACTCGATTAATCTAATAAATAGCGGACATGACATAGGATGCGAGCGGCCAGGGGGCGTAGTTTCCCAAAAAACGCCTGCAAGTTTTGTTCGCTCGTTCAGACCTAGAGGCGTGAACAAACCGCAAAGAGCGAACGGTTCATTTGAAAAGCCACCCCTTTTTTCTGGACGAGCGAGCGCAAATAGCGTCCGGCTCTGAATCAGGCCCTATATTCACCATTGTGCAGAGATGTACTTACCTTGCGGTGCGTTGCCCCTTATCAGCACTCTTGGTTTGATACTAGTCATTATCAGTGCACACTTAAAGACGTCTTATATCAGACACAAATGACACATCTGGAAGCATACATGTTTGCATTCATGTCCGCAGTTCCGTTGATGTGTCCTCACTTAGCTTGGCCTACAGGAGAACACACCCTGTCAGAGTCCAATTCTGCCTCTTCTATGCACAGACGTAATAGAAACACACAACGGCCCTGTTACACAATGCTGCGCAGACCGAAAAAATGCAAGATACGCTGCGCCAGCCGGCACACATTCAACGCTGCATCCGGAAGCGTGCGTACAAATTCACCAAAACGCAGTCCAATCAGAGATCCTGTTACTTAGGATACTTCAAAGCTCATAGCACAGAATCTCACTTTACACTGTGACGTAGAGGAGAGGCACGAGGAGGAGAATAAAGTTGTGTCAATGCATCAGTTATTTCAACAATACACAATATATCAGTGCTGAAAAGTGACTGATATTTTTTTTTCTAATAACTAAAAGAGCAAAGAAAAACCTTTAACATAAACAAAATGAGAAGTGACGAAAAACGCTTCTAAACTCTCCTTCTGCATTCAGCATTAGCAGATCTGTGACAACATGGGGCCAATTCAGTTATCCCACCCCTGCGGGTAAGTGCAGCTGCATGCCGTAATTATGGTAGCATTAGGATTACCGATTTTTGCTTGCGGTCCCTTAGGACAGAGGCCCTAATTCAGAGCCGAACGCTCTGACAAAGCGCTCGCTCTGAATCAGGGCTGGGCTATTTTTTTTTAGGACAGCCTCCTGGCCGCTCGCATAGCTGTGGGTGACCACCCACAGCTATAGCGAGCGGCCAGGAAGATGGTCGCGATGGTCAAGACCATCGCAACCATCGGGCTTGCGACGAGCCCCTTGTGGTAGGGTCTCGTTGCCGCAAGCCCCAGAGAGATTTCGGCTCTAACAAAGCCGAAATCTCTCCCACTGGAACGCCTCTGTTTGGGCAGCTAATCCCCCGGCCCGCCCACCAACGGGGGCGTGCTGTCACTCAACATCGACAGCACGCCCCCTTTGGTACAAGACCCTATTCGGGTCTCGCGCATGCGCACGACGGAGCCGTGCGCATGCGCTCTGGGCCACCATCGACCCGGTTGCGAGCGCACACGACCAGGTCAGAATCAGGCCCAGAGTACAAAAATGAGCGACTGCGGGGTGGGATTGGGCCACTAGATGTGCCATTGCCGGTGTCTTCACACCCTTTCCTACAGCAACTCGTCCCCTAAAAATTTGCAATCCATTAAAGTCACCGTGCACATTCTACATTCTACATTTACCTAGTCATGGCTGGTTATCTGGAATTACCAATGTTGGACACGCAGGTCTATTTAAGTTATAAACACCTTTAGTACATGTTTTTGACACTAAAAAGGGGTCATGACATACGTTCAGATTAGTTAATCTCCGTTTATGACTGTACCGCTTACGACAACTATAAATGGTTAATAGACTGGGCTTTCCCTGACATGGTCGTATCGGATACGACCAGTCAGAAAAGCACTGTGGGCGGCTGCTGGAAAATCATTCACTAGCAACCGCCAATCACAGAGGGACCTCCTGGTCCCTCTGCACACTTTGGGCCTGATTCAGAGCCGGACGCTATTTGCGCTCGCTCGTTCTGAGAAAGGGGCCGGCTATTTAAATTGAGCGCTCGCTCTTTGCGGTCTGTTGACGCCTCTATGTCTGAGCGAGCGAACGAAACATGCGCTCGCTATTTTGTAAAGACGCCCCCTGGCCGCTCGCATCCTACGTCATCTCCGCTATTTATTAGACTAATCGAGTACATCGAAAGGCGTCTGAACTGCTCGCAGTGCTTGTGGTTGGATTTTCCTACCGCAATCATGCGAACAGTTCAGGCTAAGAGACAACCAAGTGACGTGGTCGATGATGCTGCTTTGTTAATTATGCACACCCTTAAAACGCCCGTTTTGACCGTTTGGCACGCCTGCATTCGGATCACCACTCCCCATTTTCAAGCACCTTCCCCTGTTACCACCCACAAACGCCTCATCCTGTCACTCAAATTAGCAGCCCCTCGCTATTTTGCGAGCGCTCGATTTCCGACCGCAATGACTGGTTGGCGCATGCGCATTACGACCCATACGCATGCGCAGTTGTGCGAACATCGCTCGGAGCGAACGAGCGGCCGCTTACGAGCGGCTCTGAATCAGGCCCTTTGTCCCTCCCCGTGGGCCGATCACTGCAGTGATCGGCCAGCTCAGCGCCGGCGCACCCACCCCCTCCCCGGGTCGCTGCCGAGAGGACAGGGCAGAGAAGGCAGCACTGATAGCGCTGTCCTTCTCTCCCTCGTTGCCGGCTAGCCGCAGCCCGGTGGCTGCTGACAGGGCGCTAACAGCGCTGTCCTTCTCTCCCTCCAACTCCGGCTAGCAGCAGACGCCGGGTAGGGAAGGTAGCGCTATCAGCGCTGTTCTTCCCTCACTCCACCCCCGCTATCAGCAGCCTCTCCCCCATTCTGGAAAGCCCCACCCCCATAAGTAAATCAGAGCCCTGGCCATATATATTATATATATATATATATATATATATATATATATACACATGCACGTATATAGATGGCAGCCCCCAACCGATGTTAAGGAAACATCAGCAGCTGTGGTCACAATTGATGTTTCTATCGATGGCCATCAGTACTAGTATATACCATAAAAATTGCCAGCATTTTTTTTTTACAAAACTTTTAATAAGCTGTTCCTGACCTAATTCAATCATAAAATAAACCGACAATTTCGGAGCGGTTTTTGGAGAAAGAATTCGTCAGTTAAGTGGTTAAAGGACAGGATGATAAATCCAGTCAGAATTTGGCCACTGCAGGATTGTAGTGTCAGTATAACACCAAACATATATGGAATACAAGTGCTCCATGGTGTCTACTCTGTTCTTTAGATGACTACATAGTAACTACAGCTCGTATTTTGCCTAAATAAACTGCAACAAGGGTCAAGTTTCCTGGGATTCATGAATTGGGGATTATATGAGGAACGTATGATGGGAACGTATAAAAATGTAGGAGTCTAACATCAATTCGCCATTAGAGTGAACAGTTTTCCTTTAGTCTGCGCATGATTGGGAATCTTATTTTGTAATTTCTTTACTTAAAATGCAATATATCTTCCGACTAAGATTTTTTTTGTTGTAAAGGGCAAAATTATAAATCAATGAAGGAACTTGCAAGAAAATAGACTGTGTCAAAGCTCAGATGCTAAAGGAGTCCTTCCAATCCTATCTAGTGACTATTACTGGAAGAAGCGGTATATGGCTAAGAAAAGGAGACTTATGTCTTACCTGTGAAGTCCTTTTCTTTGAACTCCACAGAGGACTCAGGGGCTACGCTGGGGTATAGGGCAGCAGGTTGAGTCTGGGCACCAAACAGTTAATTTCTTCAGAGATGTGCCGCTAAGGCTCCTCCTCCCCTATACCCCACCACCAGCCCAGGCAGAACAGTCAAGTTAGCAAGCGCAAGGCAGGAGCGGGAAGGAGAAGGAAGACAGTCAAGACACAGAAACCAACACCCGAAGAGACAGGAAAACAGAAACGAGGAAATAACCCCACCAGTCAGGGTGGGTGCCCTGTGTCCCCTATGGAGTTCGAAGAAAAGGACTTAACAGGTAAGACCTAAGTCTCCTTTTCTTCATCACAGTCCATAGGGGACACAGGGACTATTGCAAAACTGCTCTGCAGAGGAGCCGCGACGAACTGCCCAAAAAGTACCAACTGATCTCGTGAAATGAGCAATCACCAGAGCAAGAAGGATCTCCGCCACATACGCGTGGTGGATGGTTAAAAGGAGCCACCTGGCTAAGGGTCTGCTTTGTAGCCGGCCAACCACGCTTGTGGAAACCATAGAGTATGAAAAGGGAATCCGACTTCTGGATATCCCTGGTACGATCGACATAGATGCGGAGGGCCCTTACAACATCCAAAAAGAGGCCTCATCCGCAGAATCCTCCAGAGACTGAAAGACCGAGACGACTATCTCCTGATTGAGGTGGAATCTGGAAACCACTTTTGGAAAGTAACCTAGTCGAGTCCGAAGAACAGCCCGATCCGAGTGAAAGACCAGAAAAGTCTGACACTCTCCAAGCTGAAGCAATAGCCAGGAGGATTATAGTCTTCCCCGTGAGCCAACAAAGGCCCACCAAATCCAAAGGCTCGAAGGGAGGTGCCTGAAGAGCCCGAAGCACCAGGAACAAGTCCAACGGAGCCACCGGAGGAAAAAAACGGAGGCTGCAAGTGGAGCACAACCTGAAAGAAGGTACGAACATCCGGCATCAAGGCAATCTGCCTTAAAAGAGAATCGAAAGTGCCAAGACCTGTACTTTTAAGAAAGACAGACAAAGACCCAAATCCAGGCCGGACTGTAGAAACGAGAGAACTCTGGAAAGCCGAAAGGATCTGGGGTTAAAACCTCTGGAAGAACAACAGGAGAAGTAAGCGCACCAAATCAGACGATAAACTTTGGCAGAAGAAGGTTTCTGTGCATTCAACATGGTGTGAATGACTGACTGCAAAAAACATTTAGCTCTCAAGATGGATGTCTCAAGAGCCACCCCGTCAAAGCAAGTAGAGTTAGATTCGGGTGGAAGTACGGGCCCGGAGAGAGAAGATCCGGCCGTTGAGGAAGACGTTAGTGGGGCGTCGATGGCGAGGCTCAGAAGATATGCATACCAAGATCTCCACAGCCAATCAGGAGCTACCAGAATCACGGTGCTGCCTTCCAACTTCAACTTGCGGAGAACCCTCGACAGAAGTGAGATCGGAGAGAATATGTACATGAGATTGAAAGTCCACCATAAAAGCCCCCGGGTCTCTGGTGCGCGATCCGTACGGTACCTTTTGGTTGTACCGAGACGCCATCAAATCGACTTCCGGCAGGTCCCAACATTGAACTAGAAACTGAAAAAGACGTCCGGATGAAGACAGTTCGAAGTTCCAGGACATTGATCGGGAGGCAGCTCTCCAGAGCCATCCATCAACCCTGGAAAGACTGCTGGCAGGTTACAGCTCCCCACCTGCAAAGACTGGCATCCGTGGTGAGAAAGACCCAATCCAGAAGGGATGACCCCTGTCCAAGTGGGAGCTCTGTAGCCACCACGCAAGGGAGAGACGAACCTCCCAAGATAGGACTATTGTCTTCAGCTTGATCTGGAGATGGGATCAGTTCCAATGAGTCAGAATCTCTGCTTGAAGAGGCCGGGAGTGAAACTGGGCGTACTCCACCATGTCGAAGGTGGAGACCAGGGATCCCAGGATCCGCATGCAGGTGTGAATTGACACTCGGCGGTGAAGTAAGAATCCTGTCCTACAGATACCGAATCTTGTCCACTGGGAGTAACACTCTCTGACCAGTGAATCTAACAGGGCCCCCAGGTGGAGAATCTCCTGGGCCGGAGTCAGAGGGGACTTCTTCCATTTACCTGTGCAACTGTAGAAGATCTATTGTGAGGCGAAGGTGCTCCCTGAGCATATCCATAAATCTGGCTAGTTTAAGAAGATCGTCCAGGTAATGGAGAATTTTGATACCCTTGCGCAGCAAGTGAGCTGCCATGACCTTCGTGAACACACAAGGAGCCATGGAAATACCAAAGGGCAAGGCCCAAAACTGGTAGTGATCCTCCTTGACTGCAAACCGGAGGAAACGCTGGTGACTAAGTCGGATAGGCACATGAAATCTACCGGTTCAAAGGATAAAATGATGGAGTGCAAAGACTCCATACAGAACTCGGGGACCCGCATATCCTTTTTGAGGGATTTGAGGTTGAGAATTGGGCAGAAAGAGCCGTTCAGCTTCTGAACCAAGAAGAGATTGGCGTAGAAGCCAGAGCCCCTCTGATCCTGAGGGACTGGAAATATTACCTTGGAGGCTAGTAGAGAGCGAATTGACTCCCGCAGTGCTTTTGCTTATCCGTAAGGCCTGTGGTAAAAAAACGTACCGGTGGACGCCTCCTGAAAGTCAGACCTGTCCACGAGCCCACGCCGTGAACCCAGGCGTCCGACATGGTTGTCATCCAGACAGACATTGGAGAAAAGCAGAATCTGGACTCCCACACTGGGGTCCCCCAGGGAGAGGCCCGCCCCGTCAATCGGTAGGCTTGTCGGCTGGTTTGGCAGCCGGGCGTCTGGTGGCCAGGACTGCTTTTTTCTGGGCTTGGAGGTCTTAGCGGAAGAATTCTTGGACCTAGAAAAAGACTGGCCCATGGCTTTCCCTTGAGGGTGAAAGGAGCGATAGGAGGACGTTCGAGCTCTAGGGGCTGCCGCTGAAGGCAGAAATGCTGTCTTGGAAGCCGCCACCATGGCAACAATTTTATCCAATTCTGACCCAAATAGAACGTCATCGGCATAAGCAAGGGCCTCTAGGGACTTCTTAGAGTCTGCTCCTCAGCAGTGAGTGGGTAAAAGGACGCAATGCGCTTGGAGACCTGAAACCGCCTGTTAGGAGTGGTCCAAGCTTCTGCTAGAATTTCCTCCAGTTGTTCAGATTTAGGAAACTCCACAGAGACCTTTTTCTGACGTTTGAAAACCAGTGTTTTGGGTCTAGGAGCCGGTTCCTCGTCTTCAACAGAAAGGACCAATCTGACTGCCCTAACTAAGGTACCAACATCTATTAGAGGGAGAGGCAACTCCTGAACAGATGAGATTTCATCCTCAGAGGCACGGGAAGAATCCTCCTCTTGGTCCGAGATTTCTGAATCAGAAACCTCAACCATCTGGGGAACAGAGCTCTCACGCCTGGACGATTTGCGTCCGGAAGTACAGTCCCTATCCAACATTTGCTGAAAGGAGGCAGACACCAGAGATAAGCCCTGCACTGACTGTGAGAAGGTTCTCATCCACGGAAGTTCCAGTACAGGCAGCTGCAGATGAGGCTGAATAATAGGGGCGACTTGGACCCCCAAAGTAGGAAGGACTGGTGTGGGAACTGCAAGGCAATCCGATCCACCAACTGCGACATTACCTGCGACAAGTTGGCCGCCCATGTTGGTTCCTGGCTGGAAGCAGTAGAAGGGAAGTCTCGCTGCGAGTAACACCGGATACAGAGACCATCCTGGACCGCATCCTGTGAAGAAAGATCAGCAGATCTATGTCTACATGTACGCAGCAAAGGAGCCTCCTTCTCCTTGGGCGCTTTGTTCTTGGAAGACATGTTACCATATTCCAAAAAAAGTCCCACACACCAGGTTATATAACAGGGGTGCGCAATAGGGAACAGTGCACTGAATGTAGGAGCCACACAAATTTAACAATGAGTGGGGACACAGAGGGGGAGTTAACCCCTTTCACAGATATAGCAGATAAACAGAGACAATAGGGTGAAAAAGTAGAATAAGCACAAAGTCACATCAATGCAGTATAATAGGCATATAATGCTCGGCAAACCAACCCCAGCCGGCTGGATGGAGCTAGACTGTATAACCTGACCTAAGGGGAGGACAGGAGCCAAACCTCTCTGAAGAATAACTGCAGGCAGCACAGCTCTGTGAAATGGCTGTGCAGCATCTTGCAAAGAAGGAGAGAGGAGTAAGCCCTGCGGAAGCAAGCCTCCGTTAGGCAACACACTTAGTGCCGGGGGGGCTAACAGGGAGAGCCTACCTTCCCCTGCTGGCAGAGATCCCCCCGGGCAATGGCCGCCTACAATGTCCCGTTGGCGGTCATTATAATGCAGTTATACCGTTAGCGCTAAAGACCCTCCGCTGCCTAATTGCCCTGGTGGTCTAGCGGAGGTGATGGCAACCTGGCCGCCCCACTTGTCAGCACCGTCGGTGGTCTCCACACAGGTGGTGGATGCCGCACTGATGCTGGTCCCTATAGCAGGGAGCCCATCCTTACCCTATCGCTGCCCCCGGCGTCTGGCTGTTGCCCTCAGTGTGCTGTGAGGACCCAGTCGTTGTCGCAGGTGCAGCAGTCGGGGGTTGGTGGAGTAGCAGCGCAGACGCCCTTATAGGATCCCCGGCACTACCACTCAATAATAATAAAAAAAAAATTAAAAATGAAGAAATATGAAACTGCATTAGAAGCCCCGTTATAGGTGCACAATTCTGTGGCACCAAACTTAGACTGGCCTGTCTGGGCTGGGGTATAGGGGAGGAGGATCCTGAGCTGCACATCACTGAAGAAATTGTTTGGTGCCCAGACTCCACCTGCCACCCTATACCCCATCATATTCCCTGTGACCCCTATGGACTGTGATGAAGAAAACTGCGATAGCTCACACACAGTTACCAAATGGACGTATTCATGTACTTAATATCACATAAAGACTGGAATAATTGCTGTGGGGCCGTGCTTGTGCACGTGGAAGTGTTTCCATACTGGCAGAGCCTATACACAAATTTTCAAATGCACAGTAGCAAAGGTCTGGCTTCATAGTGACGCGCTCCACAGGGGGGGCGCAGCCACGCGCTCCACAGGGGAGCGGGCTAGATAGGACTTGTCATTTATTTGCACGTACTCATTTTGAGCCATTAAAACACAGATTGTCTTATGCTGAAGACTTGGAAATAGGGTCTTCATTGCAAAATTAATTAATGTCACAGATTTTAAAATAAGTGTTTTCCCTAATAACGGTGTCTCAATATAACTATGTACAGTCACCTGTTACCTCATCTTCCCTGATCCCTATACCGGCCTCTTCCCCAACATCTTCTACTCTGTACCCCTAACACCACACACTCATGTTACAGTCTCTCTCTCTTCTCACGCACCCCACAGTCTGTCTCTCTCCTCACACACACTCCACAGTCTGTCTCTCTCTCCTCCCACACTCCAGTCTGTCTCTCTCGTCCCACACTCCAAACTGTGTCTCTCTCTCTTCCCCCACATTCCAGTCTGTGTCTCTCTCTCTCCTCCCACACACCCCAAAGTTGTCTCTCTCTCTCCTCCCACACAACCCAGTTGTCTCTCTCTCCTCCCACACACTCCACAGTTGTCTCTCCCTCCTCCCACACACTCCACAGTTGTCTCTCCCTCCTCCCACACTCCAGTCTGTCTCTCTCCTCCCACACACCAGTTGTCTCTCTGTCTCCTCCCCCACACCCCAGTCTGTCTATCTCTCCTCCCACACACTCCTCAGTCTTTCTCTCCTCCCACACACTCCAGTTTGTCTCTCTCTCTCTCCTCCCACACACTCCACAGTCAATCTGTCTCTCTCTCTCTCTCCACCCACATTCCACAGTTGTCTCTCTCTCCTCCCACACACTCCACAGTTGTCTCTCTCTCCTCACACACACTCCAGTCTGTCTCTCTCCTCCCACACACTCCACAGTTGTCTCTCTCTCCTCCCACACACTCCAGTCTGTCTCTCTCTCCTCCCACACACTCATCTGTCTCTCTCTCTCTCTCTCCTCCCACACACTCTACCGTCTGTCTCTCTCCCCTCCCACACACCCTCATCAGTCTGTCCCTCTCTCCTCCCACACACTCCAGTCTGTCCCTCTCTCTCCTCCCACACACTCCACAGTTGTCTCTCTCTCTCCTCCCACACACTCCACAGTCTCTCTCTCCTCCCACACACTCCACAGTCTGTCTCTCTCCTCCCACACACTCCACAGGTATCTCTCTCTCTCTCCTCCCACACACTCATCTGTCTCTCTCTCTCTCCTCCCACACACTCCACAGTTGTCCCTCTCTCTCCTCCCACACACTCCACAGTTGTCTCTCTCTCTCCTCCCACACACTCCACAGTCAATCTGTCTCTCTCTCTCTCCACCCACATTCCACAGTTGTCTCTCTCTCCTCCCACACTCCACAGTTGTCTCTCTCTCCTCCCACACACTCCACAGTCTGTCTCTCTCCTCCCACACACTCCTCAGTCTGTCTCTCTCTCCTCCCACACACTCCTCAGTCTGTCTCTCTCTCTCCTCCCACACACTCCTCAGTCTGTCTCTCTCTCTCCTCCCACACACCCCACAGTTGTTTCTCTCCTCCCAGACACTCCACAGTCTGCCTTTCCCTCTCTCCTCCCACACACTCCACAGTTGTCTCTCTCTCTCCTCCCACACACTCCTCAGTCTGTCTCTCCTCCCACACACTCCTCAGTCTGTCTCTCTCCTCCCACACACTCCTCAGTCTCTCTCCTCCCACACACTCTACAGTTTGTCTCTCTCTCCTCCCACACACTCCTGTCTGTCTCTCTCTCTCCTTCCACACACTCCAGTCTGTCCCTCTCTCTCCTCCCACACACTCTACAGTCTGTCTCTCTCTCCCCTCCCACACACTCTACAGTCTGTCTCTCTCTCCTCCCACACACACACACTCATCAGTCTGTCCCTCTCTCCTCCCACTTATACTCCACAGGTATCTCTCTCTTCACCCACACACTCCTCAGTCTGTCCCTCTCTCCTCCCACACAGTCCTCAGTCTGTCCCTCTCTCTCTCCTCCCACACACTCCACAGATGTCTCTCTCTCTCTCCTCCCACACACTCCTCAGTCTGTCCCTCTCTCCTCCCACACACTCCAGTCTGTCCCTCTCTCTCTCTCCTCCCACACACTCCACAGTTGTCTCTATCTCCTCCCACACACACTCCAGTCTGTCCCTCTCTCCTCCCACACACTCCAGTCTCTCTCTCCTCCCACACACTACTCAGTCTCTCTCCTCAGTCTGTCTCTCTCTCCTCCCAAACACTCCTCAGTCTGTCTCTCTCTCCTCCCACACACTCTACAGTTTCTTTCTCTCCTCAGTCTGTCTCTCTCCTCCCAAACACTCCTCAGTCTGTCTCTCTCTCTCTCCTCCCACACACCCCACAGTTGTCTCTCTCTCTCCTCCCCCACACTCCAAAGTCTGTCTCTCTCTCTCTCTACTCCCACACACTCCACAGTTGTCTCTCTCTCTCCTCCCAAACACTCCTCAGTCTGTCCCTCTCTCCTCCCACACACTCCAGTCTGTCCCTCTCTCTCTCTCCTCCCACACACTCCACAGTTGTCTCTCTATCTCCTCCCACACACTCCTCAGTCTGTCTCTCTCTCTCTACTCCCACACACTCCACAGTTGTCTCTCTCTCTCCTCCCCCACACTTCAAAGTCTGTCTATCTCTCCTCCCACACTCCACAGTCTCTCTCTCCTCCCACACACTCCTCAGCCTGTCTCTCTCCTCCCACACTCTACAGTATGTCTCTCTCTCCTCAGTCTGTCTCTCTCTCTCTCTCCTTCCACACACTCCACAGTTGTCTCTATCTCCTCCCACACACACTCCAGTCTGTCCCTCTCTCCTCCCACACACTCCACAGTCTCTCTCTCCTCCCACACACTACTCAGTCTCTCTCCTCAGTCTGTCTCTCTCCTCCCAAACACTCCTCAGTCTGTCTCTCTCTCCTCCCACACACTACTGTCTCTCTCCTCCCACACACTCTACAGTTTCTTTCTCTCCTCAGTCTGTCTCTCTCTCCTCCCAAACACTCCTCAGTCTGTCTCTCTCTCTCTCCTCCCACACACCCCACAGTTGTCTCTCTCTCTCCACCCCCACACTCCAAAGTCTGTCTCTCTCTCTCTCTACTCCCACACACTCCACAGTTGTCTCTCTCTCTCCTCCCAAACACTCCTCAGTCTGTCCCTCTCTCCTCCCACACACTCCAGTCTGTCCCTCTCTCTCTCTCCTCCCACACACTCCACAGTTGTCTCTCTATCTCCTCCCACACACTCCTCAGTCTGTCTCTCTCTCTCTACTCCCACACACTCCACAGTTGTCTCTCTCTCTCCTCCCCCACACTTCAAAGTCTGTCTATCTCTCCTCCCACACTCCACAGTCTCTCTCTCCTCCCACACACTCCTCAGCCTGTCTCTCTCCTCCCACACTCTACAGTTTGTCTCTCTCTCCTCCCAAACACTCCTCAGTCTCTCTCTCTCTCCTCCCACACACTCTACAGTCTGTCTCTCTCTCCTCCCACACACTCTACAGTCTCTCTCTCCTCCCACACAACCCACAGTTGTCTCTCTCTCCTCCCACACACTCTACAGTTGTCTCTCTCTCTCCTTCCACACACTCCAGTCTGTCCCTCTCTCTCCTCCGACACAGTCCTTAGTCTGTCTCTCCCTCTCTCCTCCCACACACTCCTCGGTCTGTCTCTCCCTCTCTCCCACACACTCCTCGGTCTGTTTCTCCCTCTCTCCTCAGTCTGTCTCTCCCTCTCTCCTCCCACACACTCCTCAGTCTGTCTCTCCCTCTCTCCTCCCACACACTCCTCAGTCTGTCTCTCTCTCCTCCCACACACTCCTCAGTCTGTCTCTCTCTCCTCCCACACACTCCTCAGTCTGTCTCTCCCTCTCTCCTCCCACACACTCCTCAGTCTGTCTGTCTCTCCTCCCACACAGTCCTCAGTCTGTCTCTCCCTCTCTCCTCCCACACACTCCTCAGTCTGTCTCTCTCTCCTCCCACACAGTCCTCAGTCTGTCTCTCCCTCTCTCCTCCCACACAGTCCTCAGTCTGTCTCTCCCTCTCTCCTCCCACACAGTCCTCAGTCTGTCTCTCCCTCTCTCCTCCCACACAGTCCTCAGCCTGTCCCTCTCTCCTCCCACACACTCCTCAGCCTGTCCCTCTCTCCTCCCACACACTCCTCAGTCTGTCTCTCCCTCTCTCCTCCCACACACTCCTCAGTCTGTCTCTCCCTCTCTCCTCCCACAAACTCTACAGTTGTCTCTCTCTCTCCTTCCACACACTCCAGTCTGTCCCTCTCTCTCCTCCCACACAGTCCTTAGTCTGTCTCTCCCTCTCTCCTCCCACACACTCCTCGGTCTGTCTCTCCCTCTCTCCCACACACTCCTCGGTCTGTTTCTCCCTCTCTCCTCAGTCTGTCTCTCCCTCTCTCCTCCCACACACTCCTCAGTCTGTCTCTCCCTCTCTCCTCCCACACACTCCTCAGTCTGTCTCTCTCTCCTCCCACACACTCCTCAGTCTGTCTCTCTCTCCTCCCACACACTCTACAGTCTGTCTCCTCCCACACACTCCCTAGTCTGTCCCCTCTCCTCCCACACACTCCTCAGTCTGTCTCTCTCTCCTCCCACACACTCATCAGTCTGTCTCTCTCTCCTCCCACACACACTCATCAGTCTGTCTCTCTCCTCCCACACTCCAGTCTGTCTCTCTCCTCCCACACACTCCTCAGTCTGTCTCTCTCTCTCCTCCCACACACTCCTCGGTCTGTCTCTCCCTCTCTCCTCCCACACACTCCTCAGTCTGTCTCTCTCTCTCCTCCCACACACTCCTCGGTCTGTCTCTCTCTCTCTCTCCTCCCACACACTCCTCGGTCTGTTTCTCCCTCTCTCCTCCCACACACTCCTCGGTCTGTCTCTCCCTCTCTCCTCCCACACACTCCTCGGTCTGTCTCTCCCTCTCTCCTCCCACACACTCCGCAGTCTGTCCCTCTCTCCTCCCACACACTCCAGTCTGTCTCTCTCCTCCCACACACGCCCCAGTCTGTCCCTCTCTCCTCCCACACACTCCAGTCTGTCTCTCTCTCCTCCCACACACGCCTCAGTCTGTCTCTCTCCTCCCACACATGCCTCAGTCTGTCTCTCTCCTCCCACACACGCCTCAGTCTGTCTCTCCTTCCTCCCACACACTCCACAGTCTGTCTCTCCTTCCTCCCACACACTCCACAGTCTGTCTCTCCTTCCTCCCACACACTCCTCAGTCTGTCTCTCCCTCTCTCCTCCCACACACTCCTCAGTCTGTCTCTCCCTCTCTCCTCCCACACACTCCTCGGTCTGTCTCCCTCTCTCCTCCCACACTCTACAGTCTGTCCCTCTCTCCTCCCACACTCTACATTCTGTCCCTCTCTCCTCCCACACTCTACATTCTGTCCCTCTCTCCTCCCACACACGCCTCAGTCTCTCTCTCTCTCTCCTCCCACACACTCCTCAGTCTGTCTCTCTCTCTCCTCCCACACACTCCTCGGTCTGTCTCTCCCTCTCTCCTCCCACACACTCCTCGGTCTGTCTCCCTCACTCCTCCCACACACTCCTCAGTCTGTCTCTCTCTCTCCTCCCACACACTCTACAGTCTGTCTCTCTCCTCCCACACACTCTACAGTCTGTCTCTCCTTCCTCCCACACACTCTACAGTCTGTCTCTCTCCTCCCACACACTCTACAGTCTGTCTCTCTCCTCCCACACACTCCTCAGTCTGTCTGTCTCTCTCTCTCCTCCCACACACTCTACAGTCTGTCTCTCTCCTCCCACACACTCTACAGTCTGTCTCTCTCCTCCCACACACTCTACAGTCTGTCTCTCTCCTCCCACACACTCCTCGGTCTGTCTCTCCCTCTCTCCTCCCACACACTCCTCGGTCTGTCTCCCTCACTCCTCCCACACACTCCTCAGTCTGTCTCTCTCTCTCCTCCCACACACTCTACAGTCTGTCTCTCTCCTCCCACACACTCTACAGTCTGTCTCTCCTTCCTCCCACACACTCTACAGTCTGTCTCTCTCCTCCCACACACTCTACAGTCTGTCTCTCTCCTCCCACACACTCCTCAGTCTGTCTGTCTCTCTCTCTCCTCCCACACACTCTACAGTCTGTCTCTCTCCTCCCACACACTCTACAGTCTGTCTCTCTCCTCCCACACACTCTACAGTCTGTCTCTCTCCTCCCACACACTCCTCAGTCTCTCTCTCTCTCTCTCCTCCCACACACTCCTTAGTCTGTCTCCCTCTCTCCTCCCACACACTCCTCAGTCTGTCTCTCCCTCTCTCCTCCCACACACTCCTCAGTCTGTCTCTCCCTCTCTCCTCCCACACACTCTACAGTTGTCTCTCTCTCTCTCCTTCCACACACTCCAGTCTGTCTCTCCCTCTCTCCTCCCACACACTCCTCAGTCTGTCTCTCTCTCCTCCCACACACTCCTCAGTCTGTCTCTCTCTCCTCCCACACACTCTACAGTCTGTCTCCTCCCACACACTCCTCAGTCTGTCTCTCTCTCTCTACTCCCACACACTCCCTAGTCTGTCTCGCTCTCTCCTCCCACACACTCCTTAGTCTGTCTCTCTCTCCTCCCACACACTCCTCAGTCTGTCTCTCTCCCCACTGGCTCCATGCTGCATACCCAGCTACCTCCTCCCCCTAAAGAGTGCCCTCCCAATGCCATAGCTCCATGTGCCTGTGTCCCCTCATCACGCCGCACCGACCCCGGGGAGAGACTCACCTGCCCATTTCCCGGTCCTCGGACCCACCTGCGCTCCACTCCCCAGCACCCAGACCCGGAGACCACACACCAGGCGCCACGAGGCCCTCACACCCCACCAGGAGGCCGCTAGCACACCTAGGTACCAGAAGAGGCCGGCGCAGGGCACGGGGATACCCGCCAGCGGAGCTGCAGCCATGTCCCGTAACTACCAGCACAGAGCGGGACCCGGAAGAGCAGCCGCACAGTCACCGTGTGTGAGAGGCTCCTGTCACCTTGAGGCCGCGCCTACAACACGCCGCCCCATAGGCCGCGCCTCACGTCACTCTACCCTCACCACCTCCTCCCTCTCCTAACGGTCGGGAATTATCACATCCTCATTGGTTCACTGCGGCATCAATCATGTAGCTTTGCGTCTAACTTGCAGTTTCCACAGTCTGATTGGATGACTGTTTCCACGGCGACCTGCCTTCATTACCCTGGTAACACTCCTTACAAGCTCTGCTCGCCTGATAGATTCCTGTTGGACGATATGGTCTCGTCGTCTAGCAACAGCACCTCCCCCGCCCCCGCAGCTCATTCACAAAAGGGTCTGGGGAAGCTGCGATACGATTGGCTGAGATGCTTCTGTTACTATGCCTGGCCTGTACGGTGATTGGTGGATCGGATGGCACCAGGTTCTTCTAGCTGTCCAGGGGAGGGGGAGGGGGCAGCTAAGACTGAGGAGGACTCTGCTGCATAAGATTATTATTGTCCCTGTGTTTCCAGCAGGATCAGTCCCAACTTCCAGAGGATTTTGTTTTTCCTGTCTGTATCCTTACTTTGCACTGAAAATATCACAAATATAATGTCCCCACTCCTGCACATGTGCTGTGATACTTATTATGCAGGTAATTATAAGTTACTTGAACTTCTTAGAGAAGAGGTGTTGTTTAAAATGGGCTTGGGTATATGGGATTCCGGGGTTCGTGATGCCCGCTGTCAGAATACCAACCCAATACCAATACCAACCCCCCCCCCCACAGCGCAACAGAATATCCTGGAGCTATATAGGTAACTGTCAATAAATAAATTAAGTAAATGTATGTTTTGTACTGCAAGTTTATTATTTTTTTCATACTTTCTACCTGGAATAGTGGTATCATGTAGTACCGTCATTATGTAGCGACTACCGCCATTACTCATACCCCTTTCACATCGTAATGCCCGGTCACACCCGGGATTTTGTTCACAGGTGCGACCCGGCTGAGACCCCTTTCAGACTGGCGGCCCAACCCGGGTCGATGACGTCACTGCCATCAAAAGCTAAGATCATATCCAAGCGTCGGCTCATCCTATGCTGTGAATGGGACCTGTGTCGCATTGACCCTGGTTACCCGTTCACACTGCATCGCGAGCCAGGTTGATCCCTTGTTCAACCCTTCTCATTACCAGGGATGAAATACCGGCTTGACCCGGGTTGTCAACCTGGCCTTTTCACACTGCACAGTAACCCAGGTTATAGGTGCAAGTGTGAAAGGGCTATCACTGTGTTCCTACTCTCTGAAATGTCCCTGATGTCTGCGTTACCTTGTGGGAACCGTAGGCAAGCTGGCCACACATCTAAAGATTATCTGTCCAACCATCCAACTAGTTGATTGGTTGGAATGAAAATCTGGTAAGGTATGAAAGCAAATGACAATCAGCAATTTGCTCCCAAACGCTGGAAAATGGACAAAAACTGTTGTTTGAACAAATTGTTTAGATCAAACATTTAACAAACTTGTCTGAACGACCATTTTCATCTGTTTTCTGGCATTTAGGAGCAAATTGCTGATCATCATTTACTCCCATACCTTACCAGATTTTCATTCCAACCAATCAACTAGTTGGACAGATAATCTTTAGATATGTGGCCAGCTTCATACCTCCCAATATGACCCATTCTAGGAGGGACAAAATGCTCTGTTCCTGGACTTTCCTGTTAATTTATAATTGCCATCACCTGTGTTGAACTTGTTAATTGATAAGAAGGATGTTTCTACACAGGTGATGGCAATCGTACATTAAAGGTGGCCACACATCTAAAGGCCCCCATACATCAGAGATTGATTGCAGCAATCGTGCAATTTGCAATCGATTGTGTTTAAAAACTTTCCCTTTTTCAATCGATTGCAGAATTGCTAAAATCGATTGAAAAAGGGAAAGATTTTTATACACAATCGATTGCAAATTGCATGATTGCTGCAATCAATCTCTGATGTATGGGGGCCTTAATGCTGGGCATACACTCTACAATTATCTGTCAGATATCTGTCCAATCTGGCTGGTTGGAATGAAAACCTGGTAATGTGTGGGTACAAATGACAATCAACTATTTGCTCACAAACACTGGAAAACAAGATAAAAATGGTCGCTCAGACAAACTGGTTAAATCAAATGAATTTAACCAATTTGAACAATTTGTTTTTGTCTGTTTTCCAGTGTTTAAGACCATATGGTCTATTGTCATTTGCTCCAATACATTACCAGGTTTTCATTCCCGCCAGCCAGATTGGACAGATATCTGACAGATAATTGTATAGTGTATGCCCAGTATTAAGATTATCTGTCCAACCAGCCAACTAGTTGATTGGTTGGAATGACAATCTGGTGTTATGAAAGCAAATGACAATCACTAATTGGCTCCCAAACGCCGGGAAATGGACAAAAACTGTTGTTTGAGCAAATTGTTCAGATCAAACATTTAACAAACTTGTCTGAACGACCATTTTCATCTGTTCTCTGGCATTTAGGAGCAAATTGCTGATCATCATTTACTCCCATACGTTACTAGAGTTTCATTCCAACCAGTCAACTAGTTGGCTGATTGGAAAGAAAATCTTTAGCTGTGTGGCCAGCTTAAGTCCAGGAACAGAGCATTTTGTCGCTCCTGGAATGGGTCATGTTGGGAGATATGTAATAGCATTGAGATATATTGGCACAAATTAGGTCAGGTTCTCATAATAACAAACAAAACAAATTAATTAACTGCAATTAAGTAGACGCCCCACAAATTCAAATCCTAAAGCATGTGCACTACCGTCAAGGCCAGATTAACAATGGGGTGGATGGGACTACAGCTTCAGGCCTCCACATGAAAATAAACCCATCATCATTACAGCACCATGATGACCAGATGTCCAGTTGGCCATGAATCGGTTGTAAAAAATTAATTTTCTATTTGTCTCATGTTAAAGTACTTATTCTTTTCCCAGTCTATTCGTGGCACTGGAAATATTTTTATTTAAAGAGACATATCCACTTTTCTGCGCAGAGTGACGTGGAGTAAGTACAATGAGAAGTCAAGTAGATTTCTAGCCCATATCAAGTCACAGAGTATCTTTATACTCATAATTACAGAATCATTTACAGATGGGAGGTCACATGTACATTACAATACAGACATTTCATTGGATGATGTAGAGAAAAGGGCAGGGATAATATATGATAAACAATGGAACGGGTTGGTTTATTAAAGAATACGTAAGCCATAAAGATGATGCAATATGTATACTTTTATGTATGTAGCAAGAAATTGGGTCTAATAGTGTAAGGGAAGCAGAGGGTGTACACATCCGCTTGGCACAGGCCACACCCACCCACCACTTGTAACTCCTCCTTCGCCTCTCACAATAGGTCCTTGGTCATCTTCAGCCCCAGGTCCATGTGGCCCTTAATCTGGCCCTGCTACCAGTGCCAGTCACACTGCATATTTCACCTACTGATCTTTGTACCCTGTTTTGTAGCTATTGTCAAACTGAAATAGTCCCTATTGTATAAAATGCTTGATATTTTTGATGAGTCGTATACACCAGAGGTTCCTAAACTCCGCCATTACAGTCCACGTTTTAAGGATATCCATGCTTGGACTCAAGCATTGGACTGTATTGGCAGCGTTTGGGAACCTGTGGTATACACAGATGTCACATAGGTAGGGTTTAGCTCTCTGAAGTTTTGTTCTGGTTACTGACTATGAGAGCGGGACTGACTGACTGATCATTGTAGGAGAAGGGCACACAAAACTAAGCAGAACATTTTCAACACCTAACCCAGACATGAACTTGGGTGGGGTTTTCTTTACCAAGTTACCTCCTCCCATGCTCGAGTCAGGGGGCCACATAGAAACCAGCGAGTGCAATATAATGCAAGTTGAGTACAGTGTTTAGTAGTAAAATGGGCACAAAGTTAGCACACTGTGATTTGTCCTTGTCTTGCTTCAGATAAGAGTCTCATGATACACTTTCAAGACACCTAAATATTTTAATGGATAGGACACAGATGGCAACCATGTGCCCACTTTTATTACTTACTCTACTTACTTTCTTACTCAATCCATAAGAGTTTTGTGTTATAAGGTCTGACTCTGGGCCAAACGCCATACCTGTGGGCGCAGCTTGATTGCGATCTTATGCTAATGCGAGTGTCGGTTCCCCCGTCTTCATTTACTGTAGATGGCTGGCCCGCCCACTGTTTATCCGTCTGCAGTCGTCATCATTAGTATTGGCACTTACAATCACCCCAAGCTGGGTGCATAATATCCATTGTAAACGGGTGTCCCATCTGCGTCCACGCAATGCTAAAGGGCACGGAAGTTAGCTTACATGTCTACGACACTCCCGCGAGACAGATCTGTCATGTACAGTTGCCCAGAAACGCTTATTATATGGAAAGAGAGATCTGACAACAGATGGCTGTATGCACTTTCAGTCTCCATCTGTGTGCGTATGCAAGGTTCTCAGCATGCAGAGTATGTGGTTGCTCTCTACGGCGCATGCACAGTTTGCAGATACGCACAAGATCTGTCCGCATTTAGACTTATATTCAACTAAGAACATGGCCCATTATGAGGAAAGTGTGACATTGTGTTTGCTGTGATATTCCTAGAAACTTCAACTGGGAATTATCGTTAAAAAAAAAAATACTGCAGCAAATACTGTACATATCTTCTTGCTTTAAAACCACCTGCATCTGCTTGTATCCTGTGACTACCAGTTAAGAGCAAAATGCAAAACCCTTCTACAAGTTCTGCCATTTGGCCATGCCCACTACCAAGTGCATTACTGGTCCATAGTAAGTAGTCAGTGAGAATATTAGACATTACCAACTAGGAGATGCTGCCGTAACCGGACCACACATAACCATAAGCAGTTCCAGGTGCCAATGTAGGAGCTTGGGGGAACTGGGAGGAGTGAGCAACAGGCGGTTACTGACGGTGAAAGGGAATCTCTACATCTCAGGAGTGGCAGAGTAAGCCCACTAGGGTTGCTCAGGAATAGAGTAACCTGCCTGCAATCTGTACCTGCCAGCAGTGGAAGGCCATTGGTCGCAGTGCTGTTAATCCCTTCACACTACTTCCTAACACTTCTGGATTTGGAAAGATTCACCTGTTGTCATCAGGTGCACAGCTAACCCTCCCCTCCATCACAGATCATCATTATATAACACAAAAAAGGAGGTGCAGCTCTAACCCCATCAATATAAACTGCATCATATGGCCCCATAGCAGAATTTGGGACAAGGGCCCAGTGATGCAGTTTGTTCTCTTGTGGCTCCTGCTCTACGAAGCATGTGCATGAGTCAGTGCATGTGCAGCAATGTCCTGGTTCAGTTTCACAACTTTTGCTTTGCCCTCATAGTAAGTGCAGACATTTGCGGAAATACCGACATTGCTGTAAGTGCAGCAGCTATGGGAGCCCCTCTCACTTCCAGTTCCCCCGTCTTAGCTCCATCCACAACAGTGATTATTCCACCACTGCTGGGGGCCAGTGTCAGCGTATGGGCTCTCTCCAATGGATGGATATATTGGTTTTAGAATTGAGGATCCATTTCAATATATATTTTTTTATATATATATCTACATTTTGAATCAGCGTGCCCTGTGCAATATACTTGTGATCTTCCCAAATAGATATAGAGGTTGTGCATCACCAGCATAAGGAGAACATAATATCAGTAGAGATGTTTTTTATTACCCCTCTACACATCAATTATTTATGCCCCCCCCCCCCTTTTTCTGTATAACTTTTTTGATGCATTTTTTTTTTGTGTGCAAAGTAATTTAAACAGATTTAAAACAAATGTCATGTGTTTATAAAATACTTTTCCAGAAACTAAGAAGAAAAAAAGACAAAAACGGACCATAAAGAAAATACAATGAGACTGTGGTATTGATTTTATTTTATTCATCTTGTACTCTGTTTGTTTTATTAAGAAGAAAAAAAAAAAATCAATGAAGTGGGGAAAGACGCACCTGTGTGCAGTCATGGTGACTGATGCACTGGAAATCTAAACTCTTTTACGTTCCAGAACTTGTTGCACCCTAACCATGTTTGGTTCCTGACGAGTTTTCCAGGGGTCATAACGAGTGCGTATGACCATATTTGAAATTGTTGCCTTCCTGAATTTCTCAGCCACCCAATATAACAAGAGAAGAGGCCCAACTGGCGACTGTTTCTTATGCCAAAGAAATAGTTACAGTTTCTACCTTTACATGCCATGATGCTAGTGATTTAAAAATAGTGGCTACCCTCATAGATCATTAATAAAGGTTTTTTTTGTGTTATTAAAGCAAACATATTATCATTCAAAGGGATGTGTGGAAAAGAATGGAACTTCCAATTGTGGCACTTCTGTGACATTAATTGCCCAAAAGAATCAGTTGACAATGAGGGTGGAGGGAGAGTAACGATCCTTCCTAATAACTCGGTGCCATTAAATGTCCAGATAAGGAAATAATTTATGTTATAGATCTTGACAGAACTGCTGATTTAAGCAAAATAGAATACAAAATACTACTATGTATCTCTCCATATCTCACTTTTAGCTGATAAATGTGGTTATTTTGTTAACAAACAATCTCAAAGTCCAGGAGATAATTAATCTTGTCACCACGCATTCTTTTGATCTTTAGTATCACTGGAAATGGTCTACGTCGTCTTCTATGTCAAATTATAAAATTACTTGTAACATCTGATTTCCTTCTATGTAATGAATTTCTTTAGAAATGTAGTGTTACATTGACCTTTAGGTGGAAGATTTTACAATTACTTCACCACAGCCCTGCCTTTATCTTCACTTTGTTACAGTAAACATTATATTGCTGGAAATAATGCACCTGCACCCTGGAATAGTGCAATGTAGTATGGTAAAGGGATGTATGTGTATGTGAGAGGTGGGCTGCCATAGACATTGGAGCCTACCCCAAATTGGGCTCTGCTTGGTGTGGACAATGTATCATTATAATAAAATATAATAAAATAAAGGACAAGAACCAGTAATATTACAACAAATTTTAAAAAAGAAAACTGTTAAAATATGTTTTTCATTAAATATGAAATCATGTTTTGTATACAGTTGTCATTTTTTTTGTATTTGTCATATGAACATAATAGTTACTAATCATTCTAGGTTTTAAAGATTTGTCCCTGGAAAATGGTCTATGAAAATATACCTATATTTCAAATTGACCAACTGTAGAATAAAATTCCCCCATTTCTGTATATTAACATTGTTCTGCCCGTTTGCCATTTTGACCCATTTTCCAGTTTTACAGATCTTTAAAATTAGCAACAAAAACAAATGATACAAAAAAATTCTTAAGAGCAGAACTCATCAATCAGTGATACACCAAGTCTGCCCCAAGTGTATTGCTACTGATGAGACCAAAGGGTACAGTTTACTAAACCGTGGTATTACCCTTCATAGCCAGAATTTACTATCCATAAGTTTGGATGGTTATTCTCAAACTGTAGGATATAGCTGGAAGTTTGCAAATGGCTAAATTCAAGGTGGTTTGGTCAAAACCGCCATATCAATCAAGAATCGCAGTAGATTTATTATGAGGGCAATTATTATCTATTAGTTAAGGAAGAAAATAAGATTAATTCTCTTATGGGGCAGTATTATTTTATATTTATTATCATTAAATCTTGTTTTATTTTATGAAGAGAGCAATATTATTTATATTGAAAATGGCCAATATTAATTAATTGTTCATTAGTGTAAACATAATATTTATAACGGGCCACATTTATTATTCTATGATGTGGACACCATTTCTAGAGCATAAAAAAATAATTGTTGCCCTCATCATAAAACTTTTTACACCAATTAATACTTACCCTTTAACAGAAATACTATGTCTAATTTAATAAAATGAACATTTGTTGTCCCTAATATATTAATATATTTTTTGCAGAATTTTAGTTAAGAATTCCATGAGCTTTATGAGTTAATACAAAAAAAATAGGTGCTGCAAAACAAAATGGCAGTTCCGAAAAGTATTTTTAAAGCACAAAGGCAAAAACTTGGCTGGGGTGAGGGTATTATTGTACATGGCTTTGCTGTACAGTATTTGTTTTCTTAATACATGTTTTAAGTTTTTGTAAAGTTATTCTGCTGATTTCCCATTCAATAATTAATGGTTTAATAAAAAAAAAACAGCATAACATTTCTTTTGTTTAGAATTAAAAAAAAATATAAAGTAAGGCAGGTATAAAGTCTGCAAAAAAGAGGTTTAAGTGTTGAAATATTTAGCAATTTTCTTGATAACTAACTTTACATTTTTGTAGTTTCTAATTGTAATATTAAAATAATAACATTTAAAAAAAAGATATATAATTATAATAACAGACACTGGCTTGCCTTATAAATAGTCAATTAATAGTCTAAAACTGTTTATTAAGAAAAAAAAGACGTAATACAAGCAAAGCACTTTGCACTTAATATTAATGCCACTTTAAATTTTGAGGTAAAAGCTCACTCTTTTTTTTTCAAATAGACCCTGTTATAGCTTCTCAGATGGTCACAAACAAGGAGTGAGTAATAGTCCTCCCTGAAACACTATAATTATTTAGAGTAAAACCACTCCCATAACATAGGAGAAAAAACTAAATATGTATATGCATATTACTTTCTTAAAATTATTTTAATTATTTTATATCAGAAAAATCAACTGTTGTACAATACTTCTAACAGCACAGTGAACCTCTAACTATGGAGACACTACAAAATAATAATTTACCAACTACATACAACGGAGGCTGTCATTTTATGTGCTGAACTGATATTCATGAGAAAGTAGCCAATCAATTCACTAGGAACCAGCGACATCACTGAGGCACAAGTATGGCTTCCATAATTTTGAAATGAAAAACTGGGTCATGACTTTGTTCAACCATAAATAGTCACCACTTATTTCCTTTTAGGTCTCAAGTATGATAGATAAATTATGAGTATCTTTTTGCATTGTCATGCATATTTGGATCAATCAAGAGTTCACAACATGGGAACCTAAGGATTACAAGTAACATATTTTAGTCTAATAATTAAGTTTCAGATTTTAGATGCCAGAATCCATGGGAGACTTTGACATGGGAAACAAAGTAAATTGGTAGACTGCATTCCCATAGTTGTGGGTTCAGCCCATAAAATGCCTGCCTCTGTGATGTGTAACCTATGGATCTGCTAACACACGCTTGCCTACTCTCAGCGAGATCTCAGACTGTCGAGAGTCCAGTCAGGAGAGTAGTCACGTTCTCAGAGACTGCTTCTTTCTTGTTAAGTGGCCTTGATGGCGCAAATTGTTTAATAGACCAGCAGGGCATGTGGGGTAGTGGTGTGCATCCCCTACACACTTGTCCTCTGGAGATCCCACATGGGGAGAACCACGATTAGGCAAACATGTTTTAATATGAATCGCAAATTGTTAGTGTTACGGTCTCGGTTATAACTAGTCTATTGCGAATTATGAATCCTTTTATACCCAGTTCTTGTAGGATAAATGTAAAAGACTGTTCCTTAATGGCACAACTAGTACAGATTACGGGGCCACAATTTCAGGCAAGTATGCATCTACGATTTTCAGTCATAGTTCGCACAAATCCTCATGATCGCCTTTAGTGATGTAACTTTTCGCAGACAACTGCATGATTCTGGAAAAATAGTTAAGATAAAAAATATATATTATAATATCAGGTGTATTTAACCTAAATCACTGTCCTTGAGAAAAGTACTGGTATTTTCCATTTTCTCAATCTTTTTTTTCCCCCTCTTCAGGCTGCTATAAATGATTTAAGATTATGTATTACCAAGGCAATAGCCCCATGGAACATCGATTTAATGTGCAGAGAGGCTATGAAACATCCATCTGAGCTTAGCCTACAGCAGGCCTGGCCAACCTGTGGCTCTCCAGCTGTTGTGAAACTACAGGTCCCAGCATGCCCTGCAACAGTTTTGGCATTCCCTAAGCAAAACTGTAGCAGGGCATGCTGGGACTTGTAGTTTCACAACAGCTGGAGAGCCACAGGTTGGCCAGGCCTGGCCTACACTGTGACAGATGCTCATGAAAGAGTACAGAGACAATTGTGTCCGCTTGGCTAGTTAGCAGCCTATTTAACATTATATTCCCCCATGGTGTGGGTTTAGTGAAGATTACAGAAGGCCTTTTTGTAGTGTATCACCTTTCCGTACAGGTCATTTTTTTGTCCCACTTACTTTCCAAATTGTCCCATTTTTGGGATTGCTGTAGAAATAGGTCTTATGCAGGCCATACATCCATGGCCCAGTTCCCTGTTCTACCAATGCCGATCTGATCTGCAATCAAAACCGACGATCCACTGACATCGAAGATCAGCAATCTGTCGGCTGATCAGGGAAATTCAACATGTTAAAAATCGCTGGCTCACTGATTCCAACCATTTTCCAGATTGTCATGTTGGATATCTCTATTCTCCCGGCGTTGGCAGAACGGGGACTTGCCACAGATAATCGCAGATATATGACCCCCATTACGGATTTCTGATCTTGCATTGGCAAAGACTGTTCTCAAGAGTGGAGGCACATTGCTTTTTGATAGGATCTTACAAATGTAACCACATACTAAGGCCATGTTCTACACTCAGTCCATCAGGAACCTTGTCACATTATCCCCCAACACATCCACTTCCATTACGTGCCAGCTGGGTAATTGTCACGTTCACCATGGAGAAATCCCCTTTGGAGGGAGTGAAAGCTGAGGTCCCGGGTTGAGGGAGGAATCAGAGGCGTGGGGCTTGTATATATGATCTCCTCATCCACGGATGTCAGACGTTGACGAGACCAGTCCAAAGGCGCTGAGTCTAACCAGCTGGGAGGTGTTCTCCAGTGACCCCACCAATCAGGATATGGGTTTGAGCTGCACCCAACTGGCAGGTCGCGGCCCTTTGGACTGGTGTCTGATACTGTGGGAATAGAGACAGATATAAATGGCCCAGGAGATATATACTTCTAAAAGAAGCACCTGTACTGCACATGGATACTTGTACTAGAATGCGATAGCACTAGGTGTCCCGTGAAGACAAGGAGAGAATCTGAGACTTTACACTGGAAAGGTACCATGACACAATACTACGTCACTAGACGCAATAAGTAGTACACCAGAAGGGGGTTTGTGATGCATTGCTGGGTCAAGATGAGCACAGATAACTGGTACACAAGAAGGGGTCCTTAATGTAATCCTGCATCGGAATCTGGTATTTGTAGCGCGCACAGGCAAGATGATAACACACTGTTGCACGGGGAGTTGGCATAGCTGGCACACAGGCTAGATGTTCTGGATGCACTGTTGCATAGGGAGTTGATATAACTGGCACACATGCTAGATGTTCTGGATGCACTGTTGCACAATAATCTGATACTGGTTTCACAAGGCATCACAGAGGAACCTGGAATGAGGTAACAGCAAGGATACACTCAGAAGCGGCAACGTTGCACAGGCAACTTCCTGCTGTCCGGAGGCCGGCTTTATACCCTGCAGTAGCAGATCATTGGTGGACAGTGTCAGCTGACCACCACCATGCTACCATTGGGTACAGGGTAGTCAGGTGAAGCAAACTGTCATGGCTGTGTCCATGACGGCGACCACAGTAACCAAGGCACAGCCCAGACAGTCTACATGGCTCTAAGAATAATACTCAGTGCGTTACCCTCCGCCACACCTGGCGTCTGACCACAAGAGTGACCAAGGGAAGCCGGCGCTGGGGTGAGTAACGGCCGATCCTAGGCCGCAACCTGACAGTACCTCCCCCTTTCAGGGCGGACTCTGGAAGCCCACAAGGCTTCTCGGGAAATCTATGAAAAGCTCATATGAGTTGAGGAGCATGAACGTCAGTTGCCTTAATCCACATCCATTCTTCCGGTCCATAATCTTTCCAATCAATAAGGTACTGAAGTCCAAGCGATGACGAGAATCCAGGATCTTCTCTACCTCAAACTCAACCTCCCGATGCATCTGAACTTGAGGAGCTTTAGGAAGAGACTGTTGAAATTGATTAAGTACCAACGGCCGTAATAAGGACAAATGAAAAGTGTTGGAAATCCTTAACTGAGGAGGAAGTTCCAATCTGTATACCACAGGGTTTATTACTTTAAGAATGCAGTAAGGTCCGATGAAACAAGGTGCTAATATCATATTTGGAACTCTCAAGCAAATGTTTTTAGAAGACAGCCATACCCTGTCCCCCACTTTCAAGAGGGGAATGGCAAGACGTTTCCTGTCTGCAAACTTCTTGTAGTTACAGGAGGTTTGCTTCAAGGAACAATGAACCTCCTTCCAGAGATCAGAAAATGAACTCACCAATTTGGTAACGACAGGAACTTCCACAGATGGTAGATCTTGGAAATCTGGTACTCGAGGGTGCTTACCATACACTGTGAAGAACGATGTAGAGTTCGAAGAGGCGTGATACCTGAAATTATGGGCAAATTCTGCCCAAGGTAACAAGTCGCCCCAATCATCCTGAGAGGAGGACACAAAAATCCTAATGAATGTTTCTAGCACTTGGTTCACCCTCTCAATCTTGCCACAAATTGTACTCCCCGGTCAGACACGATCTCTCTCGGTAAGTCATGGAGTCTGCAGATCTCTTGGATAAACACTTTAGCCAACTGTGGGGCTGAAGGAAGGCCAGTTAAAGGAATGAAGTGGGCCATTTTAGAAAAGCTATAGACCACGACCCAAATAGTATAGCCCTTGGAAGATGGTAACTCGGAAATAAAATCCAAAGAGACATGAGTCCAAGGAGTATTCGGCACAGGCAGTGGTCGTAGAGGGCCAGCAACTTTACTTTGACTGATTTTGTGCTGGGCACACATAGCACAGGACACAATGAATTTGTGGACATCCTTTCACATGGAAGGCCACCAGTAGGATCGTTGCAGGAATCTGAATGTTTTGAGGATTGCCCGAGTGACTGGCAAAGCATTGGCCCACGTTAGTAATTTTTCCCGAATTTGAGGATCTACGAAAATTTTGCCCGGAGGAGGGTGAATTTGTGTGGGAGCCAAAACAAGAGGATTCAGTATGGTCTGAGTCTTTGGCCGATCTTCCTCCAGAGCAGACAGAAACGATCGAGATAGTGCATCCGCTTTTTTATTTAGGACTCCAGTACGAAATTGTAATTTAAAGTTGAAATGTGCAAAGAAGAGAGCCCAACGAGCTTGTCTGGCATTTAGGCGATGAGCCGTCTGGAGATAAACAAGCTTCTTGTGATCGGTGATGATGGTGAATGGAAACTTTGCCCCTTCCAGCAGATGTCTCCACTCCTCCAGAGCCAGATGCATGGGCAATAATTCTCGGTCTCCAATTGTATAGCTCTTTTCCGCTGGAGAGAATTGTCTGGAAAAAATAACCGCAAGGATGATTCTTCTTGTCATCACCAGTTTGTGAGAGCACCGCTCCTACGCCTATAGAAGAAGCATCCACCTGGAGAATAAAGGGTTTTTCAAGATGTGGCTGATGTAATATTGTAGCTGTGGATAAGGCAGACTAGTTTTTGGAAGGCGGCGATGGCTGTGGGTGACCAACAGGAAGGATTAAAACCCTTCTTAGTGAGGGCTTTGATAGGCACTACCACTGTGGAGAAATCCAGGATGAACCATCTATAGTAGTTTGAGAAGCCTAAAAAGCATTGTATAGCCTTCAGAGAAGTTGGCTGAGGCCACTCTTGAATATCTTTCAATTTATCCGGATCCATCTTTAACGTGCTGCCAGAGATGATATGCCCCAGGAATGGCACCGAGGACTGCTCAAAAATGTGGAAATCTTCCCGTACAGGCTGTGCTCTCGAAGGCGAGAGAGAACTTCCTTGACATGAAGCCGGTGTGTCTGTAAGTTCTCAAAGAAAATCAATATATAGTCGAGGTATACCACCACGAACTTGTAAAGAACATCCCTGAAGACCTCGTTGATATACCCCTGAAAGGTTGCTGGAGCATTACACAAAGCAAATGGCATCACCAAATATTCGAAGAGCCCGTCACACATATTGAACGTGGTCTTCCATTCATCGACAGATTTTATGCAGATCAAATTGTATGCTCCCTGAAGGTCCAATTTGGTAAAGATGCGAGAACCCCATACTTTATCAAAAAGTTCTGAAATGAGGGGTAACGGGTACCGTTTTTTTATCATGATTGCATTAAGGACCCTGTAGTCAATGCATCGCCTGAGGCCTCCGTCTTTTTTTTCCACAAAGAAGAACCCTGCCCCAGCAGGTGAAGAAAATGGTCTAATAAATCCCTTGGAAAGGTTCTCCTTGATATATTCCATCATTGCCGTAGTTTCTGGCACAGAGAGATGGTAAAACCAACCCCTAGGAGGCACTTTCCCGGCATCAGATCAATGTTACAATCCCACAGGCGATGAGGAGGTAACTTCTCTGCCGACTGCTCAGTGAAGACATCTGCAAACTCCTTGTATGCAATGGGCAAGCGCGGATCAGGAAGCACTTCCTTTTGCTTGGACACCAGGGAGGATTGCATAGAGAGGGAATGAGTATCTACGGGGACATTTTGCGACAGACACTGGTGGAAACAATTTGGACCCCAGGCTAGAACCTGCATCGTAGACCAATCCAATGTAGGGTTGTTTCTATTGAGCCAGGGGAGTCCCAATACTACTATTTCATAAGAAGTTTTGTGGAGAGCGAAAAGCTCTAAAGTTTCCTGATGAAGACAGCCTACCTGAAGAGATACTGAATGGGTAATGAAGAAAATCGGATTACCCAAAATTATGTTGCCATCTACCCCAGTGAGATCCAACTTAGTTGTCAGGGAATTATACCTAAGGAAAGAGCCAAGGCTTCAGAAATAAAATTTCCCGCTGCCCCCGAATCTATTAAAGCCTTCAATTCCCTTGTTTTCTCCTTGTCAGAAAGCAAGACGGGTAAAAACTATCCATGACATGGGTAGGCTTAATTAACACCCCTAATTGGACGCTCCCAAAACCAGTTAGGGTTTTGTGTTTCCCGCAAGGAGAAAACAATTCTTTAGTACATGATCTGAGGCAGCACAGTAAAGGCAGAGTTTATTTTGGAACCGGAGGGTTTGTTCAGCAGAAGATAGGTGGGATCGGTTAACCTGCATTGGTTCTTCTCCGCTAGAACTGGCGGAAGGGAAAAAATGAGCTGCTTAGGATGGCAGATTCTGTAGAAGACCCCATCGGCCTCTGCTAGCAGTATGCTCCCGATGGCGTAAGTCTATCTTAATACAAAGAGATACTCCTTCTGCAAATGACTCAGGAAGATCACAGGAAGCCAATTCATCCTTCATATTCTCCGAGAGTCCATGGAGGAAAGCTGCTTTTAAAGCCTGCTCGTTCCACTTTACTGTAATTCTGAGGAAATAGTCTGGAACTGGACCACATATTGTCCAACAGTACGGGTCCCTTGACGAACTCGTAACAGGTCAGAAGACGAAGAAACTGTGCGACCAGGCTCATCGAAGATTCGCTTTTAAACAGAAATGAACAGGTCATAGTTAGAGTAGAGACTACCGGGTCGGCCCGTTCCCATAGAGAAGAAACCCAGTCCAACACTGTCCTGGACAGCAGAGAGATGACATATGCCACTTTAGATCTCGGGGTGGGAAAATTTTGCGGCAAGCATTCGAATTGTATCTCGCACTGGTTGATAAACCCACGACAAGGGTTTCCATCAAATCGTTCCAGAGATGCCAGTTGAAGACGGGACTTGGTATTTCCGGAGCCCAAAGGTGGAGCTGGGGGAATAGGTGGAGGCACCACTGCCATAGAAGGAAGGAGTGTAGCCTAGAGGCCTGTATAGTCATTAGTTGTCCTGAAAGTTCTTGCAAACACCGGCCCACCTGGTGTTGAGCCGCCTCCTGATTATCCATGTGAGTGGCAAGGTCTTGTAATGCACTTGCTGCCAGAGAACCAGTAGCTTCCATTGGGCCTGTGCAAACTGTCATGTTCACCGTAAAGAAATCCCCTTTGGAGGGAGCGAAAGCTGAGGTCCTGGATTGAGGGAAGAATCGGAAGAATGGGGCCTGTATATATAATCTCCTCATCCACGGACGTCAGACGTTGACGAGACCAGTCCAAAGGCGCGGACTTTAACCAGCTGGGAGGTGTTCTCCAGTGACCCCACCAATCGGGATATGGGTTTAAGCTGCACCCAACTAGCAGGTTGCGGCCCTTTGGACTGGTGTCTGATACCGTGGGAATAGAGACTGATATAAATGGCCCAGGAGATATATACTTCTAAAAGAAGCACCTGTACTGGAGGTGGATACTTGTACTGGAATGCGATAGCACTAGGTGTCCCGTGAAAACAAGGAGAGCATTTGAGACTTGTACACTGGAAAGGTACCTTGACACAATACTGCGTCACTAGACGCAATAAGTAGTACACCAGAATGGGGTTTGTGAAGCAATGCTGCGTCGAGATGAGCACAGATAACTGGTACACAAGAAGAGCTCCTTGACGCAATCCTGCGTCAGAATCTGGTATGTATAGTGCACGCAGGTAAGATGAAAACACACTGTTGCACAGGGAGTTCGTATAGCTGATACACAGGCTAGATGTTCTGGACGCACTGTTGAACAGGGAGTTAGTACAACTGGCACACAGGCTAGATGTTCTGGACGCACTGTTGCACAATAATCTGATACTGGTTTCACGAGGCATCACAGAGGAACCTGGAACGAGTTAACAGCAAGGATACACTCAGAAGCGACAGCGTTGCACAGGCAACTTCCTGCCGTCCGGAGGCCGGCTTTATACTCTGCAGTAGCAGATCATTGGTGGACAGCGTCAGCTGATCACCACCTTGCTACCATTGGGTACAGGGTAGTCGTGATGCAAACTGTCATGACTGCGTCCATGACGGCGACCGCAGTAACCAAGGCACAGCCCAGACAGTCTACATGGCTCTAAGAATAATACTCAGCACGTCGCCCTCCACCGCATCTGGTGTCTGACCACACGAGTGACCAGGGGAAGCCGGCGCTGGGGTGAGTAACGGCCGATCCTAGGCCGCAACCTGACAGTAATATTCCCCAATTTGGAAGAATAAAAAATGGCCAGATTTATCAAACAAATCTGCAGATGTGGGGTTAGCTTTTAACAAACCATTAGTTTTTTTATAACAACAATTGCTAGGCGTCCTTTGGAGTGCTTCGTGACGTCTACACAACTGAGCAGTAAGTTTAGAAAATAGCCCTCGGTGATCACAAATATCCTAGGTTGTTGCACAAAATGACGACTACCTTTCAGACAAATGTCTACAGATTGCAATCACAAGTATCAGTCTGTAGAAAGTGTGAAAGTGATTTTCCAAAACAAGAATGATCTATAATGGGCCTATTATGTAATGTAAACAAGGTCAACATACCTATAGGAATACACATAAACTAACAAAGCGTACACTACAATAAAAACCAAGTATATATATACATATATATATATACATACATACACATACTATGTCTATACATATAGCCACACACACCCAATGTCTATACATATATCAATATCTACATTTATATATAGATATATATACACATACATACATGCACACTATATCTATTCTATACAAATATTAGTATGTATATTGACATAGTCTTCGAATACCTGTGAGTCTCCAGCTTTTGTGGAACTACAGTAGAAGTCCCAGCAAGCCCTGCACATAACTGAAATAGTCCAGCAGTTAATGTATGGGATTCCTCTGTGCGGATGTCACGCTATTCGCTTTCTAAATTATGTTTTTTTGGCAAATAAATCCCAGAGAGAGCCTGTAGTTATGTAGAAGGAGCAGGGACTGCATCATTACCTGATACACTGTCTTTTATCTGCAGCACAAGACCAGGATCTTCTTCCACTTATGCGGATAAATCTCACAGACACTTGTTACATTGTAACCCCTCTTCAGCCAGCTCCTAAACAGGGACAATAGAAAGATATAAAGAGATGACAGACCTGCAACAAAGTAACAATCCTGCCTATTGTCATGGCTGTAGCCTTTCCCCTACCTAGTACCAGGGATGATCATACAGAGAGGCGAGCCACCCCAATGAGAGGAGAAGGAGGAGGAGATATTTACTGCAGCCAGTGCTATATCCCATCGTCCCTGGCGCCTCCAAATCCCAGCATGCAAATGGTGTAGCAGAGCTTTAACCCCATCATTCCCATGTACCTCTTACATAAACAGCACACTATCCTTGTAGAAAATAAATGTCACATTTAGATACATGTTTCTCTTCACGGTAAAAATATATCGATTTTTTTGTATTAATTCCAGATACCACAGGTTTGTCAAATAACATTTATTTATCTGAGAGTGGGAGAGATTTATCCAATTTAAGAGAGAGATAAAGTGAAGAGAGATAAAGAACCAACCAATCAGATTCTAACTGTTATTTTTCAAACACAGCCTGTAACATGACACTTAGAAGCTGATTGGTTAGTATAGTACTTTATCTCTAACCACAAATTGCACAATTTTCCCCCCAATATATTAAATCCATATACAAATCATTCCAGACATCTATCTAACTGCCATTATATTACATCAGTCACACTTTGCATATGGGCTGTTAGTAGTAAAACAATCAATGTATACAGGTAGCCATCCTGAATTGCCTAGGGATATTATATAACTTAAAAGAACGTAGATCAGTGGTTCCCAAACTTTTTCTGAATCACGGCGCCCTCGAGTATCATCACTTTTTTCACGACACCCCTAGGCCAAACTTTTCTCATTGAGAAATTCTGAAAAATTTTTTAATAAAATGTGCTTACGTGTCATCCTTAGGTTCAGGTATGTGGTCATGGGCAGGGTTGTCATTCTGTTTGTCCACACATTTTATAATTGGCAGCCACCAACTCTGGTTTATAAATAATTTGATTGGTCCTGGACCACCAACCTGTGGCACCCATGCAATTGTCCCATGGCTCCCCAGGTTGCCATGGCACACAGTTTGGGAACCACTGGTGTAGACTAAAGAAATGATCGTCAGGTGACTACGTGATATAAAAATGTATGACCATCCTGTGTCTAAATGTGTATAAACTGTTTATCCTCATGGCACCGTAATCTGACAGTATATCATTTAAGCAAAAAAGTTATAAAAATCCCCCACTACTACATGGAATAACCCTAAATAACCTACAATAAGTACATATATGTTTTATTATAGAAACACATGCCTAAATGTACAAGGTCAGATTCCCAATCCCCAGAGATAAAAACATACACCCAGCCTACAGGTTGTGATTGGAAAGTCTTTTTACTAAGCCATATATATATATATATATATATATTTCTTTATTTCTTAAGTCTTCATATAAGGTTTATTTATAATTAAATAGTATCATTAAAATATCAGGAATACCTCTATGTCACAAACCTAGCTACTCCTGCTAGGCCCACTGGCACTTATTCACTCAGACTAGCTTCCCTGCAAGACGTTTATGCCTCATTCATTAAAAAAAATATTTTTCCCCTTCAGTTTGCACAAAATCCTTCAATGGAAATAGGCAGCAGATTTGACCCATCCATTTGGAAGTAACCTTACTATGTATAAACACAAGAAACCCAAGGTAGACTAAGACATTTATTACAATCCCATATTAAATGCAATATGATACAACCAATATTATGTTTGTTGTATTGTCACAAATACAGTGTATATGCCTTGTGAGTATCAAAACAGATTAATTCCAAGGGCAACTGTATTAAAGTATTTTTTTTCTCAGCACAACAAGGTGCAAGGAAATATACATACATTTATTGATTAAAATATAAACAGTTTTGTTTTCAATCAATGTTGACAAAAATCACCAATTTTTAAAACTTCAACAAGAACCAGATACACAAATGTTTTTTCCAACCATATGCACACATATTTATATATATATATATATATATATATATATATATATATTTATTTACAAATTTCAGCCTTTAACTGCATTAAATGTACATGTTTTTATCCGTTGATACTTATCTATCAAATCATATAATTTCTAATTGTTTTAAAATATAGAGGACTAGGCAAGCATCATTTAGCTTATGTATTTAGTTCCATCGCAAAGGACGAGTCAATTGTACATAGTGAGTGCGTCTCTGGGTCTAAAAATAGACGTATAAAATGTTTGGGAATTCCAAGTGATGGATTTTGATTTTAAGAATTAATTACTCTCATAAGGCCGTGGTTACAAGTGCAAAAGTTTATTTCTATGTAAAGGTTTATCGTCCTAAAATATGGCATAGCCATTAAAAGAAAAACTATACAATTTACATTTTTATCTTTCTATACAACGAACATTTATTTTTTAAAGGAGGCCTATTATTTTAATAACCAGTTTAGGGATGCAAAATCAAAGGGGGAAAAAAAAAACACTACAGTTTCTATATTTGAAAATAAAATCTGTGAGGGTTTTGTTGAAAAAGAGCCCCAAAATGGAAAAAGTTTAATATCAAACTGCAAAAATCTACATTCATATGTACATAGATTTTGTGTCTGTATTGAAAAAGTTCCCAGGCAGAATATAGCAATATGTTTTCTATACATAAATCCATTAAAAACACATATAGCATTCTCCAGGAAACAAAGCAATATTTATCTACAATCGGGTCACACATGGGAGATTTCAAAGAGCACATATCAGAATTTTTTTACCTAATTACCTCATCCTTAGTAATTTGTGATCAGCCCCCCAGTGCTAAGAGCAAACTATCCCCCATGTTAAACCCACTACATACATCTGAAACATGTTCCACCCCAAAACAGACAACAACAAATGAATGCATCAGCAGCCAACATAAAAGTCAAGGTCTTTATTATTCATTTATTGACAGACCAGTTGGAAGCATTCATCTGAAGAGAATTAACAAGAAGACACAGGCCTAAAAAAATTATTTGAACCACGCCAAAAATAAGTAACAAAAAGTAATATTTTATTATTGGATTGAATTCAGAGGGTTAAAACACGAAGTCATACAATATTAGGCCAAAGCACATTGCTTCTATATTTTCTTTCAAAGTGCTATGCATAACAATCTTTAAATAGGGCTCAGTCATATTTGGTCTCTTTATTAACATCAGATTAAATTTTTCAAAAAGACTCAACTTCCAAAACAACAACAACAACAGAATATCTGATCTTCTATCAGACGTTAGATTTAATAAGACAGTATGAATGCATAGTGATAAAAATATTTTCCCTATATACTTATGTATATATTGTACTGCAAAAAAATATATTTAATTAATATTTAAATAATAATAATATGTATATATCTATCTATCTATATCTATATATATATATTTGTAGTAAAAACTTTTCCAGCTTCTTCCGTCAATTACAATAGCTAGACAGGACACTGGTATTGCCTATGACGTATTTTTAGAAAGTAGTTTGCTTATGCAAACAGCAGGTCAATTTTTCCTAGTAATTTATGGTTTAAAATACATATTTTATTTATAGACATGAGTAGTTTATAGGGGATTTCCTTTAAAAAAAACCCAGATGATATTTACTTTTACAAAGTTATATCACTAATACATGAGCAAGACAAAAGCACTGGCAGCATTATAAAATAAAAAGAGATAATTAGATTAGGAAAACAACCAAACATTTACTCATACGGATTATTTTTATTTCCTTTTCCTTAACTAATTTTTTCTTTTTTTTTTTACTTTCTCAAATATTGTCATAGAAAACTCATAGTCCATAGCAAAATAATAATTATTATTTTTTACATATTGTGGTATAACAAAAATTTGTAAAATGCCTTAAAATACAATTTTTACATGTTAAAGGAACTAGTAATGACCAGCCAGGGGAGATCAGTTTCACCTTACTCCCATTATAATGTAATGGAGTTATAAAGGAACAGAAATACAATGTTTCATGGATCCCAGCAGCATCTATGGGGTTAACACCAGGTGCCAATCCTTTCTGGCCTTAACCCCTTTGACGCCTCTTTATGGCCTGCAAGTAATGGGTTAAAAACTTAATCAGCAGTTTACAAACAATACAATCTATTGCGTGCAGCTTATTTAATAATTTCTTCATTCTTTACACTTATGACTTTTCTTAAAGCCGGTAAATAACCCTAAAATACTCAATGATAATGCATCTAGACTCAAACATCATTATGTTTACTCTATGGGGAAACTACAAGGCCATTTAGGAGGTGCAGCTCTTTAATTTAGAGGTTAAAAACACATGCTAGTTATATAAATATTAGATACATGTCCTGTTCTTTTTTCCTATAAAAACAAGGTTTCAATACCGCCATGACATAAATGCGTCAGTCCACGTAACTCTATCAGCTATAATGAGAGCACATTATATATATATATAATATAATATATATATATAATACAACAACTGGACGGCATTCCACAGTTTCAAAGAATAATAGAGCAACATATATAGCATCAACATTTCAGATGCTTTTTGTCAGGATGCATTAAAGATGAAACATTAATACTATATATGTTGCTCTATTGAGTCTTCTTTAAAATCGTGGAGTGGGGTACAGCCCAGTTGTTGCAAGTATTATTTTAAACTAACAATTCCCCAGAAGTCCAGCCAGGTAGTTATTGTAGTAAAGCAGAGTGCAGGTCATTTCTTTACACACACACACACACACACACACATATATATATATATATATATATATATAGCCCATAGCGCAATGTACTGTATGTATTAGCCTAATGTATATAATGGCCTATTTAATGACGTATATAAAATTTGTTGGACAAAAATTTTGCCATAAAAGGTGTGCATCTCATTACTTTTCTGTTCAATAATTCTACAGTTATTCATGCAACTCAATACATTTCTGTTCTATAATTCTAGAGTTATTCAGTATTATAATGTTCAAGAAGGTCATAAAGAAAAACCTTGGCTGGTTTATCAAAGTTGTTAGCAAGTCTACTATAGCAAGATAAATAAATTTTGTTACAGAATCATAATTATGAAATGAATTCATGCATGTATACATTATATATATATATATATATATATAATGAAATGCATATATGCATAAACACATACATATATATTCTGAAATATATATATGCATATACAAACACACACATATATATATATAGTGTGTGTTGTGTGTGTGTGTATATATATATATATATATATATTTATATATGTTAATGTTTGTATATCTATATGTATATATAAATCACAATCTTCCTCCAATATATATATATATATATATCATATTTGTACAGCTATAAATATATATGTGTCTATATATTTATATATGTATACATATGTATATCAGTACTTTTTATGGCACCCCAATTTCCCATATATAACTCAAATTTTGGCAGCTTATTCTCCAGGTGCTCATTAACTGATATGCTTGAGTGCGTTTCTGTCTCTTTAAGCCAGTGCCTAAACCAGAGAGTCCTAAACTCGGTCCTCAAGGCACCCTAACAGTCCAGGATGTAAGGATATTCATGTTTGACCACAGGTGACATAATTAGTACCTCAGTCAATTTGATTTTACCATCTGTGTTCAGCCATGGATATCTAAAGCGTTAACTGATGGGGTGCCTTGGGGACTGCATTTGGGAACCTCTGGCCTAAACCCATAGATAAAGCATCATTTGTATTTAAAATCAGTTTGATACCTGGAGCCAAATGAATCAGAGCAATGCTCATATTTTTGAGTGTCCGTGTAGGGACTGACCAGAAGGGGAGATCTTGATGTGGTTGGTCAGCTGGACAAATTATCAAATTACTGTAATATTTTGGAACTAACATTCACTGAAAAAACCTATATATATGTGTATATGTGTATATATATATATATATATACTTACAGCTGTTCCTGCAGAGTATAGAACTCCAGGGTTGTCACACACTAAAGAACAAAATAAAATCCCTATTATACTACAGCTACAAACAACCTACTTTATAAAGTTTTTCACATCTTCAGATGTGCGCGTTTAAACCTGCATGTGCTATAGTTGTCCCTTAAAAGGTAGAGAACCTAGGTGCAGACTGATTAAATGGCGAAAATCTTTACTGCCGGCGATAGTCTTTTTTTTTTTTTTTTTACCAGCGTTTTTTTCTCACTTCACCCTATGTGCATCACGGGGTTACTCCCGGTGATAGCCCCTTCTTGCCTTTGTAGTGGTGGTGAGAACAAAAGGCAATCACTGAAGGCATGCTTTGAATAAAGCTGTTTTAAAAAATGATAAAAAAAATTCTTTATCTCTTTATAAATATATTTTATCTATTTTTAATAATTTGGTAATAATTATAATTTTTTTTATTAGTGAAATGAAAGTCCATATCAGGACTGTCAGTTCTGCTGCGTACATGAGAGCCAGCTAGATGGCTCACTAATCTGCATGTCGACACAATAGAGACCATCAAAGGGTTACGTTTACCCTGACCAGTGACGCCAGTTCTTTTGATATTTTGAGGCAAGAAAATATATTTTTTTTATCACCACGATTAACAGTTTAAATAACTAGGCCCCATAGTTCATAGGACAATTACTTCCTGTACTTGACTTGGAAAATTATATCCAATAAAATATTTAAAGATCTTTAACAGTAAGGTAATTTCTATAAAGATGCCTGAGACTCTCACTGAATGTGTAATACAATTTATTTTGCTTTATATGTCATTTTTAAAGAGATCCCACACTGGAGCACAGCACATCCCCCATCTTCTGCACTCTCATCTACAGGAGGGGAGGGGCTGTGGAGCTAGGTATCTTGTGGGCGTATCCATTCAATATTTATGAAAATGCAAACTATGAATTCAGTAGGAACCGGTATCTCATTAATATTAATTATGCTGGTCACACAGCATGAGTGAGGTCACAAGTGACGTCTACAATGCACATTGACCGTGCAGCCTTCTCCCTGTTCAGTTGGCCGGATAAATGCATCTACCAGGGATTAGTAAAGTGATCGCCTGCATTCTTGTTATCATTGGTTCAGTTTACAAGATGGCTGCCCATTCTGTGAGCAACTGACTGGTGCTCTTTTAGGTGGACCTCTCACCGACACATAACTGCACATTAAACAGTTATCTAAACAGCTAACACATAACTAAACATATGTTACTTTAACTATGTTACCGATGTATAGTTACAGTAATAGTTACCTTTTTATATACCTACCTAAGGATGGGCATTGGAAGACGATGGTTAGCAAGCGGTGATGTTCCCGGCTTGATGGGAATAGTTTTTCCATGCTGGGTGTGCAATGGTGGTTAAGCATCCTTACGCTGTGCATCCGATGGCTGCATTACCTAAATTCACCTGCGGACAAGCTGAAGCGGTGACCACAAGCGCTGCAACATTGCTCATGCCTGAGTTCTCACGGCTGACTGTACAACAGAACCATCGATGGTTGCCTTGTGATGTCTACATGTCTTCGCAAGGCATGTTCTGGTTGCAACATTGCTGTCGCTATTCTCGATCGCCAAGTCTACCATAACCGTTGTCATCTTCTGGGCGGCTATGCCATAATCATGAATATTAGGGGTAGATATATCAAACCTTCTGAAGAGGACAGGTAGAAGAGGTGCTCACAGCAACCAATCCAATACCAGCTATCATTTTATATAATGCACTAGATAAATGATAGCTACAATGTAATTGCTTGCTATAGGCAACACCCCCACTGGTCATCTTTGGATGGTTTGCTAAATCTCCTCCTTTGTAAGAGTGTGAACAGGCCGCATACTGGCAGGAGCATGATCAGGGCGCTACAGTGAATCAACCTCTGACATCATCCACATGCCAGCTACCAGTACATTGGCTCTGAGTGATCACATGGCATCAGTGTCACAGGAATTGTCTATCTGCACCATCAGCCCATATGAATAAAGCCTAGAGCATTTATCTCAATAACAACCTTACATTGGAAATATTGGACTTTTTAAAATGACTTATGGGGTGCTCTTTAACTGTCTGCGTCCTGATACTGTGCCATATGGGCACATCACTTAATTTTATAACTATGGGCCTGATTCAGAGCCACTCGTAAGCGGCAGTTCGTTCGCTCCGAGCGATGTTTGGCCAACTGCGCATGCGTACGGATCGTTATACGCATGCGCTAACCAGTCAGTGCGGCCGAAATTCATGTGCTCGCAAAATAGCGAATGCCTGCTATTTTGAGTGACAGAAAGAGGCGTATGTGGGTGGTAACAGGGGAAGGTGCTTGAAAATGGGGAGTGGAAATCAGAACGCAGGCGTGCTTAAAGGTCAAAACGGGCGTTTTATGGGTGTGCATATTTAAAACAGCAGCGTCATTGACCACGTCACTGGGTTATTTTATAGTCAGAACTGCTCGCAAAATTGTGGTAGCAAACACCAACCCCAAGAATAGCGAGCAGTTCATACCCATGTCGATGTACTCGATTAATCTAATAAATAGCAGACATGACGTAGGATGCGAGCGGCCAGGGGGCGTATCTTTCCAAAAAACGAACGCAAGTTTTGTTAGCTCGTTCAGACATAGAGGCGTGAACAGACCGCAAAGAGCGAACGGTTCATTTGAATAGCCACCCCTTGTTTTAGAACGAACGACCGCAAATAGCGAGTGGCTCTGAATGAGGGCCTATGACTTTAAATCCAGACGTCGCTAACACATACAGTACATGCCTGCCCTCCCGAAATTTGCGGGGGGCTCCCGATTTTTTGGGTAACCCCCCACACCCCTGGAAGGGTAGGCACTTCTCCCGCATTCTGCCCACTTCCTAGTGAGGTGGGCAGAATGGGAAGAATTTCCATGGTGATCACGGGTCTTCGTGCAGGGGGCAGGGCTTAATGATGCGATTCTTCATTATTCGTGTCATTTGGCCAAGCCCCTATTTAAATTTGAGCCAATTGCGGCACTTTGCCATGAGGGGGCGGGGCTTAATGAAGTGCATCATCTGGCCCTCCCCCCCCCCGTCGCCACCCTCCTGCTTGTCTTACCCGGGCATCTCCCGGGAGCAGAAATATAAAGATAGGTAAGTATGCGCTAACAGTGCTGTAGCAGGGCTTTAATGTGCCCTGTGCCTGCCCCACCCCCTATGTGCATAACGTAATGACATCACGCATAGGGGCGGGCAGTGCACAGAGCATCTAGAAGACGCTCTGTGCAGTTGTATACACAGCAGGGAGCCTGCATGTAGTGTCCAAAGAACGTAGCGTTACTGGATGCCAGCTGCCATTCCAGATACTGTGCTAGCCAGAAGCAACTGAGCTTCTGGTTAGCAGGAACGGTGCTGCCAAAAATGCCCCGCGCACTGTGCAGGTTCACCGGTCAGACACCGCATAGTTACAGCCCTGATCACTAATATGTCTATAGAAGAATTGCAGACAACATCTCTGTGCTAATTGATAAAAAAAAATGTCTAACTGCGACTCATTTTACTGACCTCATCTTGGACTAAATGTAATAGGTTCCGATTTTCAGCCGATGTGGGGATTTATGCAAGTCTCCCCGCATTTTTAAAGTGGCAATCATATTAAAGGCTAAACCATCTTGGTTTAGCCTTTAAAATGATTGCCACTTTAAAAATAGGGGGAAACACGCGTAACACTCTGCAGCGGCTTAAGACTGGAACTTATTACATTTAGCCCCTTGTCTTTATTAGGGATCAAGTAGCTGAAGAGAACATGTTGGATCTGACATCATGTATACCCATCAATTAACACTGTTTTCATTGCAGAGCTCTGTAAAAACGTCTGAGCGCGCCAACGTCTGTGACACTGTTGTAAAGTATACAGTATATGAATTGTTCTCTATATGGACGGATGCATACACTTTTATTGCAGTCAAGGTCATCTCACCCACAAATGATACACCACAGAGAGTTGTGGAGTAACCAGCGATATTACAGCTTGCCCCTAATTAAACTGTCCCCTAAATCTTCTGTTCATGAGTAAAGAAATCCTGAAAACATGAGCTGTTGGTGTGCGTGAGCACTGGAGCTAAGAAACACTGCAGTAACACAATCATAATGGTCTCTGGTCTCAATCACAGCGCACTCCAGGGGGTATATTTAGTATCGGTCGATTGTAACCGATTTTGACTGATTTAAAACCGATGAACATCGATGGTGTGTTTCTGGAGCGAAATCACACATTTACTAACACAATTTTTTTTCCTTTTTTTAAGTATTAATAAATGTGGGATTTAGCTCCAGAAACACAACTATTACATTCGACCTTCAGTAAATATGTCCCCTATTGTATATTATACTTTTCTCCGAGTAATCTCCGCAAATAGCATTTTGGAATACCCTGACTATTGGCACAATGCTAAATTACAGCGGTATTAAATTGCTGGCTGCCAAAGATGCTATCTGGCGTTGCAGAATGATTCTGTTATGCCCACAAGCACCTCTGTACTGCCCAACAGAGATGTGACCGTAGATCTGAATAGTTGCCACACTTGCCCGTCCATCCCTCTTGCTCAGGTCTCCCACTGTAACCTTGCCCTCATCGTCACCCATCTGCCTTGTTCAGCGCCGGGCACAATGTCAAAAAGCAGGGATGGCGCAGGGCTTCCAGCGCTCCTCTGCCAAATAACCAATGATCTGTTCTGGACGTTCATCAGGATACTGCCCTGATATATATGCTATAAGTGACAGCTCAGTAATATAGGGTGCCCACAATATTGCTGCAACTTTCACATACAAATGTCCAGATCCGGGGTGTTGGGTAGAGGTGAGCTGGCACCTCTCTCTGCTATTTTGCATGGCGGCCAGCTGACAAGGGCGCAGATAAGGTTGGGGCCAGAAGGCCTGATTCAGAGCTGAACGCTCTGACCAGAGCGCTCGCTCTGAATCAGGTCCCTCCTACCTTTTTTTGGAGCATCCTCATGGACGCTCGCATAGCTGTGGGTTACCACCCACAGCTATAGCGAGCGTCCATGATGATGGTCGCGATGGTCTTGACCATCGCGACCATCGGGCTTGCGACGGAGACCCTGCGGTAGGGTCTCGCTGCCGCAAGCCCTGGAGTGATTTTGGCTCTATCAGAGCCAAATCACTCCCACTGACATCACTAGTGATGTCAGTGGGGCCGGCTTGAGACGGTAGGCGTTCCCATGGGAACGCCTTCGTCTGGCAGGCACGCCCACCAAAGGGGGCGTGCTGTCAATCAACATCGACAGCACGCCCCCTTTGGTGCGAGACCCGGAGCGATGGAGAGCCCGTCGCTCGCCGGGTCTCGCGCATGCACACGACGGAGCTCCCTCCATTGTGCGCATGCGCAGTGAGGGAACATCGACCCGCTTGCGAGCGTACTGCCGCTCACGAGCGGGTCTGAATGACCCCCAGAGTTCATCTGTAATAATAACAATTGACTGCACAGACTATAGGTGAGGGAGAAAATGTGTTTATTATTGGAATAACCCTTTGAATAATCATGTTTCTTAATGAACTGACAGCCTGATTCAGCAAGGATCGCAGTTGCTAATACGCACGCAATCGGCCGATCGCTGCGTTCTGTGCATGCGTATGCATCGCAGTGCGCGTGCGTGAACTAGCCTTTACGATCAGGACTGCGATTGCAGTGACTATGTAGACCCATCGCAGAGTGATTGACAGGAAGTGCCGTTTGTGGGTGGTAACGGGGTGGTGGTCGGCCGAACGCAGACGTGACAGTGCGTTTGAACACCGTTGCATGGGCGTGCATAAATTATCCACTGCTATGGCCTACGCAGCCTGAGGCCTCGTAGGGTGCGTGGAAGTTAGCAACTCCTGAGTAAGGTCAGAGCTTGTGCAAGTGTGCGTGAGGCAGCGATGGTACTCCATGTTACCGATGTTTTCGCAGTCTTGCTAAACATTACAGATGTGTGTAAGGTAAAGTGGGCGTCCTTATGTAGTGCAGCGTGGGTATGGCGATTGCAATGGATTAGCATACTATCGCAGATGAACTGCGCGCGAAAACGCTATTGCATTCGCAGTTGCGTTCCGCAGTGAATCAGGCCCTGAGACAACACTCTAGGTGAAAATAAGGCCACCGACTCATTGCGCAGCCCTGTGTAGTATTGGGGGGCGTGGCCTATAAAAATATGTGACTGTGCCTTGTAGTGTTGTAAGGGCCTGATTCAGAGCTGGACGCTCTGACCAGAGCGCTCGCTCTGAATCAGGGCCCTCCTACATGAAAATGGAGCGGCCTTATGGACGCTCGCACAGCTTATGCGAGCGTCCATGATGATGGTCGCGATGGTCAAGACCATCGCGACCATCGGCTTGCGACGGAGACCCTGCGATAGGGTCTCGCTGCTGCAAGCCCTGGAGTGATTTTGGCTCTATCCCATGGGAACGCCTCCGTCTGGCAGCCACGCCCCCAGCACGCCCACCAAAGGGGGCATGCTGTCACTCAACATCGACAGCACGGCCCCTTTGGTGCGAGACCCGGAGCGACGGAGAGCCCGTCGCTAGCCGGGTCTCGCGCATGCGCACGACGGAGCTCCCTCCATTGTGCGCATGCGCAGTGGGGCAACATCAAACCGCTTGCGAGCGTCCTGCACTCGTGAGCGGGTCTGAATGACCCCCTAAGTTCCTATAGTGCATGCCAGGGAGGGGGCATGGTTGCACTATTGCATTGGAGCGTGGTTATGTCTCATCCTGTACTTCCAGGCTCCTACATAGGCCTGGGTACAATGTATCTGCCCCTCCACCTTTCACCTTACATAGTAGTCCCTCCATTAATTAAATGAAAGGCTAGTCTATCAGTACCCCTGTAAAGCATTATTCAATGAAAGAACACTAACCTACTCTCCTAGAATGTCCGAGAAACGCACTCATTTAGGGAAGTTCTCCCAAACTCCACAGAGATCAGGGAGCTCTCACAAGTTCCTCCCATTTACCTAACAAAGGGCCTGATTCAGACCCGCTCGCAAGAGTTATGCGCTCACAAGTGGGTCGATGGCCGGGCAGTGCGCAAGCGCAGCGTGCGCGAGCCCCAGAGCGAGCAAAATTCACTCGCTCCGGCGCATGCATCCAAAAGGGGTGGCTGTCGATGTTGATCGACAGCTCGTCCCATTTGGTAGGCGGGTTCCGGGGGGGAGGTGGCTGGCCAAACGGAGGCGTACCTGAAGGAACACCTGCCGTTTGGGGGCGGCCTCACTGACATCACGAGTGATGTCAGTGGTGAGCTTCCGGCTCACTGGGGCTTGCGGCAGACGAGACCCTACCACAAGGGTCTCGTCGCAAGCCCCGATGGTCGCGACCATCGTGACCATCACCTGGCCGCTCGTTAAAGCTGTGGGTGGTCACCCACAGCTTAGCAAGCGGCCTAGAGGCCGAACTCTAAAAAAAAAATGCCCTTCAGACCGGCGAGCTGCCTCCGGCAGCGAGCAGGTCTGAATCAGGGCCAAAGTGTGCAGGCAGTCCAGGGGCGTTTCAAGAGAGGAGGGGGCCCGTGTGCAGTCTCCGTGTGGGGCCCCCTCCTTTCTCTCTGGAAGCCGGCAGCACAGCAGCGGTAGACTCTGGGCACTAGTCTGTGCCCAGAGTCTACAGCACATGTATGTGCTGGTGTTTTCCCTACTGTGCATGCGCAAAACGCCAGGAAAATGGCCGTGGTGGTCTTTTTCAAGCGATATATTTCAGCACTGATACCGGCTCCGACATGGGACTCCAAAGTGGTATTAAAAATATGGGTGCAGGGTATGCGGTGTGGGCCCCCCTGTACCCAGAGGCCTGTGTGCTCCGCACACCTTGAACCCATTATAGATACGCCCCTGAGGCAGGGGCTTGATAGTGCAATTTGCATTATCATGGCCCCCAGTCCATGCTATGTGACACCCTGAATTGCAGCATTACACCTCAGGGGTGGGGCTATGCCAATCATGTAACCACGCCCACTGCTCTTGCCACTTGGCCCTCCCCCCAGGATCTCTGAGAGGGGAATTACAAAAAGTCGGCAAGTATGAATGAAGGAGGTTATCCTAAAATCACTGGGAACACAGTGGAGCACAGTTCTGCCATTTATATTAGGTACGTTCCATCCAGACGCGATCCATCCCTGCTCAGTCACCGTTACTGGTGAGTAGAGGGACATGCGGTTAACAGACTAGTAATTAGTACAGAAGTACAGACTGATGGGGTGGTGGGCATATAAAGTACAGACTGGTGAGAAAAGCTGCATGTGTTTCATAGTCTAGAAAGGAGAGGGGCATGTGGGTATGTGGGGCACATATTGGTGAGGTGGGGGTTATGGGTAATATATGAGTTATATAGTAATACAGTGGAAATAAACAGTGAAGGTAAGACTATGCTGATTATTTATTGCAGCAGCACTGGTGATACATTATACTATAAATGCTTATAACTGTTGTTTCATTATTTTCATTTATTATATGTAACTTTATTAGGAAAATCGCCGTCATCACACCATCGAAACTTGAATATGTTTTTTTTCAGGAGTAATGAGGATTATGTAAAACTGTGTACGTTATAGAATAGCAAAATAAATCAGCTAATATTAATAGTAAGGAGGGGATGTTGGTATAGGAATAGCATGGGGATCAGGGCAGTATTCCTCTCCATGTGCCGGGGAGGCTTCCCCTTGTACTAAAGCAGCGGCTGAGCTGTGCATAGAGCTGGCAGGGAATTCCTCAGCTAAAAAGCAGCAGGATCTGCAAACTCCTGGGTTCTGCTCTCCTCAGTCTAGATATTATGGATATAAAGGGGTTATATACAGCTGCATCTGAAGCATACTGCATATGATGAGCCTATCGCTGCTTATCGGGTACATATTTCACCACCTTCCTTCTGCCTAACTAACAAAATAGCTGCAGTGATACCCCAACTACATCAGTTACATCCAATCCAGGGAGGGGCCTTCTTTATATGCCGTACCACTACCACCTGGAAGGGGACCTCGGCAGCCCTGGTCCCAAAACAGAACAGGGTCTGAGTACTTTTTACCCCTTCTCCTCCATCCTTGGTGGCCCTGATCCCATCATTCCACAGTGAAGAATTAAGGGATCACATTGGGCCCATTTTGTGTGGTTGCTAATGACCACAACCCAAAGTACCATGGTGAAGCTTTTTCTTATTATATTTTATTGTATAGTCCTGAAATGTCTAGGAGACTCCTGAATTAGAGTGAGATCTCCCGGGTTCTATCTCTTGGTCCACCACCTGCTGCTCTGAGTCACCTCAGTTTGCCCCCTGCTCCAACACTTCCCCTCCTGGCCCCGTCCAGCTCCCATCCCCCCCTCCCAGATCCGTCCCTCCTGTCCCTGTTTGTCCTATGCCCGCTCCATCACGTCCCTGTCCCCGCTGTATACATTACTTACCCCGTTGTTCCCAGTGCAGAGTGTTCCTCTGTCCTCACCAGGCGGTCTATCTTTGCTGATTATTATATAGATGTAATATGAAAATAAACTACTAGAACACTAATAACGCTCCACAAACAGTGTACATGGACCTATAAATAAGGTGTTGCCCACAGCAACCAAACAGGTTTCTTAATTTTTATAGTACAAGTTAGAATGTGAAAGGAAATGGTTGCTATGGGCAAATGGTTTCTATGGCCACCTGGTATCTGTGGGCAACACAATTATTCCAGGACCAGCATTCATAAATATGCTCTAATATTTAAATATTACAGACATACTGATCTGCGCAGTGCTTCTGTTTGGACTGGTGCGCCATTGTGATTGTACTTCTAATTGGGGTCAGTTTTTAACTGAAAGATCAAAACCCGACGGCAATTAAAGCAGAAAAAAAAATAACTGATATCGTCGACAGATTTCAAATGACGCTGTAAACCGACGGTTAGTAAATATAGATATTTAGACACAAACACAATGGCAATAACCATTGTTGTTGGTCGGTTTTGGTATAGAACTAAAACCAATCTTTACCCCATGGAGATTTTTCAAAGGTTGGAGAGATTTAAAGTGGATGGAGATAAAGGCCCTCATTCAGAGTCGCTCGCAAAATGCGAGCGGTCGCTCTGAATGAGGGCGGCCGCTTGGCTTTTGAAGTGCGGCCCACTGGTCGCTAGCTAAGCTGTGGGTTACCACCCACAGCTTTAGCGACCGACCAGGTTGATGGTCGCGATGGTCAAGACCATCGCGACCATCAGGGCTTGCGACGAGACCCTAAGGTTGGGTCTCGGCAGCCGGAATCGGTATGAAATACCGCCGGTGGTTCGATTCCCAGCATCGCCTGGCCGACAAAAGCAGAGTTCCTGGCAGCGGAAGCCCGACAGCGCTGGAAATCCCGATCGTCGAAAGGTAAGTACTTACTAACCTAACCTAACCCCTTAACCCTCCTTAAGGGTGCCTAACACTAACCTCCCCCCAAGTGCCTAACCCTAATCCCCCCTCTATGTGCCTAAGCCTAACTCCCCCTTCCCCACTGCCTAAACCTAAGTCCCCCGGGGGGTGCCTAACCCTAAGTCCCCCCCTGGGGGTGCCTAACCCTAAGTCCCCCCCGGGGGTGCCTAACCCTCCCTCCCCCTAGCCTAACCCTCCCGGGGGGGTGCGTAACCCTAAGTTCCCCCCGGGTGCCCTAACCCTCCCCCCCGCGGCTGTCAGCTCGCAGTGCCTGGCATCCCTTTGATCGGGATGCCGGGCACCTGTCTCCTGGCGTGGGGAAAATGTCAGGCGTTTACATCTAGACGCCCGGCATTTCACCCTCACCGGGATATGACAGTCGGGAAGCCGGCTGTCGGTATTAACCCCTAAGTTCCCCCCGGGTGCCCTAAACCTAACCCTCCCCCCCGCGGCTGTCAGCTCGCAGTGCCTGGCATCCCTTTGATCGGGATGCCGGGCACCTGTCTCCTGGCGTGGGGAAAATGTCAGGCGTTTACATCTAGACGCCCGGCATTTCACCCTCACCAGGATATGACAGTCGGGAAGCCGGCTGTCGGTATTAAGGCAGCCGACTTCTCGATTGTCCACCCGGCAACCACAAGCCCCAAGGAGCTTCCTGCTCTGATCGAGCAGGAAGCTCCCCACTGCTGATGTCAGTGCGGCCGCCCACAAAACGGCAGGCGTTCCTTAAGGAACTCCTCCGTTTGTGAAACCACCCCCCTGCCCCGCCTACAAAACGGGTCGAGCTGTCGATCAACATGGACAGCCGTCCCTTTTGTAGTGAGCTCCGGAGCAAGAGAATATCTCTCTCGCTCCGGGGCTTGCGCACGCGCAGTGCGGCCGCTGCGCGTGTGCAGGTCCTAAACATCGACCCGCTTGCGAGCACTCAGCGCTTGCGAGCGGGTCTGAATGAGGTCCAAAGTACCAGCACTTGAGCTCCTGTCATTTTTCAAACACAGCCTCTAAAGTGACAGTTAGGAGCTGATTGGTTGGTACTTTATCTCTCTCCAAGCTTTGATAACTCTCCCCCATACCTATATATAATGCTGTGTACACAAGGTACGATGGCAACGATCAGATAACGATCAGACGATTGTTGTCTGATCGTCCTGCATGTGTTGGATGTTCATCCAACACATGCAGTAACCCCTTAACGTAACTGTGCCTTGTAGTGTTGTAAGTACTTCTAAGCAGCTTCAAGGTGTAGTGAAGAGTTGTCCCATACGTTACCAGATTTTCATTCCAACCAATCAACTAGTTGGATGGTTGGACAGAAAATCTTTACGTGTGTATGCAGCTTTAGTCTTTATTGATAATCACCAGTGCAATTAACTAGTGATATTCTTCAGTGACATTCTGCAGTGATATTTTCCAGTGATATTCTATATGTAACATTCCCCAGTGATATTCTCTATGTGACATTCTCCAGTGATATTCTATATATGTCATTCTCCAGTGATATTCTCCAGTGATATTCTCTATGTGACATTCGCCAGTGATATTCTCTATGTGACATTCTACAGTGATATTCTATATATGTCATTCTCCAGTGATATTCTCCAGTGATACTCTCTATGTGACATTCCCCAGTGATATTCTCTGACATTCTCCAGTGATATTCTCTATGTGACATTCTCCAGTGATATTCTATATATGTCATTCTCCAGTGATATTCTCCAGTGATATTCTCTATGTGACATTCCCCAGTGATATTCTCTACGTGACATTCTCCAGTGATATTCTCTACGTGACATTCTCCAGTGATATTCTATATATGTCATTCTCCAGTGATATTCTCCAGTGATATTCTCTATGTGACATTCTCCAGTGATATTCTCTACGTGACATTCTCCAGTGATATTCACTATGTGACATTCGCCAGTGATATTCTCTATGTGACATTCTACAGTGATATTCTATATATGTCATTCTCCAGTGATATTCTACAGTGATACTCTCTATGTGACATTCCCCAGTGATATTCTCTGACATTCTCCAGTGATATTCTCTATGTGACATTCTCCAGTGATATTCTATATATGTCATTCTCCAGTGATATTCTCCAGTGATATTCTCTATGTGACATTCCCCAGTGATATTCTCTATGTGACATTCTCCAGTGATATTCTATATATGTCATTCTCCAGTGATATTCTCCAGTGATATTCTCTATGTGACATTCGCCAGTGATATTCTCTATGTGACATTCTACAGTGATATTCTATATATGTCATTCTCCAGTGATATTCTCCAGTGATACTCTCTATGTGACATTCCCCAGTGATATTCTCTGACATTCTCCAGTGATATTCTCTATGTGACATTCTCCAGTGATATTCTATATATGTCATTCTCCAGTGATATTCTCCAGTGATATTCTCTATGTGACATTCCCCAGTGATATTCTCTACATGACATTCTCCAGTTATATTCTCTACGTGACATTCTCCAGTGATATTCTATATATGTCATTCTCCAGTGATATTCTCCAGTGATATTCTCTATGTGACATTCTCCAGTGATATTCTCTACGTGACATTCTCCAGTGATATTCTCTATGTGACATTCTCCAGTGATATTCTATGTATGTCATTCTCCAGTGATGTTCTCCAGTGATATTCTCTATGTGACATTCTCCAGTGATATTCTCTACGTGACATTCTCCAGTGGTATTCTCTATGTGACATTCCCCAGTGATATATTCTATGTGACATTCTCCAGTGATATTCTATATATGTCATCCTCCAGTGATATTCTCCAGTGATATTCTCTATGTGACATTCCCCAGTGATATTCTCTACGTGACATTCTCTAGTGATATTCTCTATGTGACATTCTCCAGTGATATTCTCTATGTGACATTCCCCAGTGATATTCACTATGTGACATTCTCCAGTGATATTCTCCACTGATATTCTCCACTGATATTCTCTATGTGACATTCTCCAGTGATATTCTATATATGTCATTCTCCAGTGATATTCTCCAGTGATATTCTCTATGTGACATTCTCCAGTGATATTCTATATATGTCATTCTCCAGTGATGTTCTCCAGTGATATTCTCTATGTGACATTCTCCAGTGATATTCTCTACGTGACATTCTCCAGTGATATTCTCTATGTGACATTCCCTAGTGATATTATCTATGTGACATTCTCCAGTGATATTCTCTATGTGACATTCCCCAGTGATATTATCTATGTGACATTCTCCAGTGATATTCTCTATGTGACATTCTCCAGTGATATTATCTATGTGACATTCCCCAGTGATATTATCTTTGTGACATTCTCCAGTGATATTCTCTACGTGACATTCTCCAGTGATATTCTCCAGTGATATTCTCTATGTGACATTCCCCAGTGATATTATCTTTGTGACATTCTCCAGTGATATTCTCTACGTGACATTCTCCAGTGATATTCTCTATGTGACATTCTCCGGTGATATTCTATATATGTCATTCTCCAGTGATGTTCTCCAGTGATATTCTCTATGTGACATTCTCCAGTGATATTCTCTATGTGACATTCCCTAGTGATATTATCTATGTGACATTCTCCAGTGATATTCTCTATGTGACATTCCCCAGTGATATTATCTTTGTGACATTCTCCAGTGATATTTTCTACATGACATTCTCCAGTGATATTCTCTATGTGACATTCTCCAGTGATATTCTCTATGTGACATTCTCCAGTGATATTATCTATGTGACATTCCCCAGTGATATTATCTATGTGACATTCACCAGTGATATTCTCTATGTGACATTCTCCAGTGATATTCTCCAGTGATATTCTCTATGTGACATTCTCCAGTGATATTATCTATGTGACATTCCCCAGTGATATTATCTTTGTGACATTCTCCAGTGATATTCTCTACGTGACATTCTCCAGTGATTTTATCTATGTGACTGTTACAAGTCGCAGTCACGACTTGTCTCTCTCTAACAGTTTACCTTCTCAGGATGCTATTGTTTCGGTTCCCTCTGTTGCTAGGCGATCGGCACGACTCAGGAGGTCACATGATTATCCATAGCACAGCGTGATTGGTTTGTCTTCCTATTTGTACACGCTGGCCTTTTGCCGCCTCACCGACTATAGCGTTCCTGTAGGTCCTCTCAGCTCAGACGCAACGATAGCATTCTGTTTCATCTCGTGGAAGGGTATTCCAGTGGTACTTCCTTGCTATCAGCTCTCCAATGACTCCTTAGCCGCACCAGCAGTGTCCGTGCTGCCACCGGCTCTCCAGCCTCTCCAACTGCTCCTTAGCTGCATCAGCAGCATCCGTGCTGCCACCGGCTCTCCAGCCTCTCCAATGGCTCCTTACCCGCATCAGCAGTGTCTGTGCTGCCACCGGCTCTCCAGCCTCTCCAACTGCTCCTTAGCTGCATCAGCAGTGTCCATGCTGCCACCGGCTCTCCAGCCTCTCCTATGGCTCCCTAGCCAAACCAGCAGCTTCCGTGCTTCCATCGGCTCTCAAAGCCATACCATTGTACGATAACTAGTACACAAAATTGTGTACCAATTTTCGTGAACCCTGTACACTAAATTGTACACAAACTTGTACACCAACTTGTGTACCAACTCTTAAGGATGCAGTACACTAAATTGTGCACAAACTTGTATACCTACAGTACTTGTGTACCAACTCTTTGGACACAGTACACTAATTTGTACTCTAACTTGTACACAAACTAGTACTTATACTTGTCTACTGGCTCTCAGAGCCGCATCGATTTCTACTCGTTTCTGCATCCGGTGTCAAGCCGCACCATCATCCCTCTAAGCCGCTTCAACTGTGTACTAACTTCTGTAACCGGGTCCAAGCCACACCATCGGCTCTCAAAGCCGCATCAGTTGTGTCTCACTTTTGCATCCAACTTCAAGACGCACCATTGGCTTTCAAAGCTGCATCGTTTATTACACACTTCTGTATCTGACTCCAAGCTCTCAAAGCCGCATCTATTGTTTTTTTTTGTCTAATACCAGCTCCAAGCCACACCATCGGCTTTCAAAGCCACATTGTTTATTACCCACTTCTATATCCGGCTCCAAGCTGCACTATCGTCTCTCAAAGCCGCATCTATTGTATTTTTCTGTCTACCAGCTACTGTTCCTGTTGTCTCTCTCACTACTGAATCCCATAGTATCTTATGGAGAACCTCTACTACCCCAAATGATAAGTCCAGGCAGCCACCTAAGTACCGGTGAATGTCATCTAGTTCTAAGGGAACAACGAGCAGTTGTTATTGGTGGAAGAACTCGCTAGCCTAAGTTCTAGGGAGATCACACAAAGCAGGTTTTGGGTATCAGAACAGTGACATTTTCCAGTGATATTCTTAACGATACTCTCCAGTGTTATTAGCATTGGTCACCACCAATATTCTCCTGTGTGCTACTGATACTCTCCCTGCACGTGGAAGAGGGCCAGTCCCCCGCTATTTTGGTTCCTCTCAAAGACCCAAAAATTAATTTGCCAGACTGATTTTCTGGAGATTGCCGGCAGTTCCTAAACTTCCGCGAAAGCTGTAAGTTATACTTCAGGCTTCGTCCCGTCTCCTCAGGGACAGAATCACAGTGAGTAGGACTGGTTATTTCCCTTCTGCAGGTGGACCCACAAACTTGGGCCTTTGGGTTACCCTCAACCCAGGCAGCCTTACAGTCAATCATTGCCTTTTTTTACTGCCATGGGTTTACTGTATGATGATCCTGATAAGCCTGCCTTGGCTGAGTCCAAATTGCATTCCCTCAAGCAAGGTCAGAAGGCAGCGGAAGATTACTCCTCAGAATTCCACAGATGAGCCACTGACTCTGGTTGGAACAACCCGGCCTTATGCAGTCAATATCGACTCAGACTTTCACACGAAGCAGGCTTTGGGTATCATAACAGTGACATTCTCCAGTGATATTCTTACCGATCCTCTCCAGTGTTATTAGCATCGGTCACCACCAATATTCTCCTGTGTGCTACCAATACTCTCCAGTGTTCCCTGTATCAGTCACTACTAACACACTCTAGTGTTTATCTGCTGCCTCCCCACCTAGTTCCCTTGACTCCCGAGTTCCCAGACTGGAATCTCACGGCCAGGTTGTGACACCAGTCCATCAACTGAAGATCCCCAGAGCCAGGTTGTGACAGGGCTCTTCTCCATACCCCTGGCCTAGTGGGATACGGAGGTAATGTGTAATTTAATAAATTATATATATATATATATATTGTGACACAGGTGGAAGCCCTAATGAGCCTGCTTCCAGGCTGAAAGGCAAAAAAACCTGGAATGGCCTGTGGATGGAGCCCTCCCTCTCCTCACACCCATACCCCTAGGACCCATTCTGGCTTTTCACAGAAGCCACCATTACTAGTCTGCTTTTCTAACAGACTTCTCCTGGGGGTTTTAAAAGACATAAGACAGGAATCTGGGACAAATATAGATGCCATTCCACACTTCTCCAGATCTTCTATCACATATCCCCCCTTTGTTTCAACCTGTGGGGTGGAACAAATGCAGTCCCCAGACAATGGCTATGTGACAAAGCGTCTGCATTGGCCAGCTGGCTTCCTGGCCTATGTTCTACTGAGAACTTAAAGGTCTGTAATGCCAAGAACCACCTCGTTATTCTCGCATTACTGTCTTTGTTCTCTGACATCCACTTCAAAGGGGCATGGTCAGTGATCAATCTGAACTTCCTTCCCACCAAACTTTGTAATTAACTTCCCCCACTTTTTCTAGAATTTCAAAGGGTCCTTGCCACTTATCTAACAGTTTACTTTCTACTGTGGGAACCAACACCAACACTCTGTCCCCAGGAGTAAAGTTGTGTAAGCGAGCATTGCGGTTGTATACCCTCTGCTGTGCCTGTTGGGCCTGTTCGAAGTGCTCTCTTACTATCAGCACCACAGGAGCAATTCTTTCTTGCATTTGGGAAACATGCTCAATAACTGTTTTATACGGACTGGACTGCCCCTCCCATGTCTCTTTGGCAATGTCCAGTAATCCCCTTGGATGTCTCCCGTACAATAAATCAAAAGGGGAAAACCCTGTGGAGGATTGGGGAACCTCTCTTATGGCCAACAGCAAATAAGGTAACAAGTAATCCCAATCTCTACCATCTTTGTCCACTACTTTTCTTAGCATGCACATTAAAGTTTTATTAAACCTCTCCACTAACCCATCTGGCTGGGGATGGTACACAGAAGTTCTTAATTGATCAATTTTAAACAGGTGGCACAACTCTTTCATGATTTTTGAAATAAATGGGATACCTTGGTTAGTCAGGATTTCCTTAGGTATTCCCAACCTGCTAAAGACATGGACTAATTCCCTAGCAATTGTCTTTTTTGACATATTGTGCAATGGTATCGTTTCCTGGTACCGGGTAGCATAATCCATTATCACTAGAATATATTGATGGCCCTGGGCAGACTTCATTAATGGTCCAACCAAGTCCATAGCTATTCTTTCAAAGGGAACCTCAATAATAGGCAACGGGAGAAGTGGACTTTTAAAATGCGGCCTCGGAGCATGATATTGACATTCAGGACAGGATGTACAATAGTCAGACACCTCTTTATGGTCCCCGGACCAGAAAAACCTCTGCAAGATCCGCTCAGTGGTTTTTTCTACCCCTAGGTGACCTGCCGTTATATGACTATGAGTCAGGTCTAACACTGTTCTTCTGTATGCCTTGGGAACTATTAATTGTTCCACAATGTCTTACCCTTTTTTAGTCACTTGATACAAAAAATCCTGGCATACCACCATGTGAGGATACGACAACAAACTATCAGGGCCTATGGGTTTGCCATCAATTACTTTTACATTTTCCCTGGCTTTTACTAGAGTAGGGTCATTCAACTGCTCCACGGCAAAGACCTCTCTCCTGACCTCAAGATCAGGCAGGCAATTCACGGGCTCAACAACACACCGCCTGGTGAGCCATCACTCTCAGGTTTGCCAACCATGCTAGAAAAAGGGATCACAGACTCTGAAGAAACTCCTCCTTCTACCTCATCAGTAACCCTCTCAAATGGGTCGGGGTTGTTTACTTCTGGAACAAATCGGGTTTCCCACAACTTCCAGAAGTGGGCAGTCTCTCCCCAATATCGCATCATACATTAAGCCAAGTACCAAACCCACAGAGACTATCGCGGAACCACATGGTGTCTCGATGTTCACTTCTGCAGTAATATTATACCTAGTCTGCCCATTTATGCAGGTCACACCAACAGTTTTCCCCTTACGCTTCAAGGGGTTCACCAGTTCAGCATTCATAAGTGTAACCAGGCTACCAGAATCTAACAGAGCCATTACTCGGTTGCCTTCTATAGTGAGTACACACATGTGCTTATCTGTCTCAGCCTGCCGGTCAGCAGTACAGGCTGGCTGTGCAAGGAAGACATCCTGCGGTTAATATGAGCAGTATCACATTGCATAGGTTCAGAGGTAAGTGAACAATTTGCCACCAGACTTGCCCATTGTTCCTTTGGCCAACTCTCCCTCTCTGCTGTTCTCTCAAATGCGGTGAGATATGCTTCCACATCATCGCCCGAAGTCATCTTCTGTAGGAAGTGACTGGCGCGTATATGGAGCGAGCGGTGGTGGGAGGACCAGTGGTAGCATCACCAGACTGGGCTACTAGGTGTTGTACCATCTCCTTTAAGGCCTGGTTGCTTTCCACTAAGGCCTGGCGGGTTTCCTCAATGGTAACCTGTTGCAGCCTCTGGGCCGCCTCCAAGGCCAACAGTTGCACCTGGGTGGTTTCCTGCTGAGCTCTGGTTGCGTCCTGCTGAGCCGCCGTAGCTTGGAGCAAGGCTTTTACAATGTCCTCGATGCTGCTTTTAGTTGTGGGCTGGAAGCAAAATCTGGCTTCTCTAAGCATCTGTGGGTGCTACCTCCATGGACTTCAACGTTATATCCACCATAAAAAATGGGTGTCTGTCACTTTAAATTTTAAACGTAGCAATATTTTCCTGACTGCAACTGCGGGTGAGTGCCCGCAGTCTCCACGAAATGTGACACAGTTGGGATAGGGGTCCCTCTCCGGGAGTAGATGGACTCCCTCTTTACACACAGCAGCCGTCGAAACAGGAGACACGTCTGGAAATCTCGTACAAACTGGTTGGCACCAGTCTTTATTGTGCCACACACAAAAATATAAGCAAAAGCATAAACACAAGTCCTAGCCCGGCTGGGCACTAACTACACAGCATACTCTCTTACTACAACAATGGTAGGGACTATTGCCCTTACCATCAACAAAACATGTGCACAGTACTTACAGGATTTTAACCAAGTGTTTCTGAACAGGCTAGACTGCCAGCTCCCCCAGGTATGAGACACTCAGCCACAAACAAACCCAGCTTAAATCAGCCAGTTCCAGGTGGAAGCCCTAATGAGCCTGCTAACAGGCTGAGAGGCCCAAAACCTGGAGTGGGCTGTGGATGGAGCCCTCCCTTTCCTCACATCCACACCCCCAGGACCCATTCCTGCTTTTCACAGAAGCCAACATTACTAGTCTGTTTTTCTAAGACTTCTCCTGGGGTCTCCTGGGGTTTTAAAATACATAAGACAGGAATCTGGGACAAATATAGAAGCCATTCCACAGTACTCCAGTGCCTCTATCACAATATATATATACAATATATATATCTGGAATTGAGAGCAAGAAAGAAGGGGCGCCACATAGTGCATGAAACTGTAAAACAGATTTTATTGCAGACAGCGGACATAAAACTCGTTCAATGAATATGCGTACCACAATCAGCGGTCAGATACCACCGCAAGTAATAAAAATGAAGAAGCCTGAATATCATCCGAACGTCTCCGGGTGCTCCGTCGGCTATTCGACCAGTAATGGAAAGCAACGCCAAACCACGCCCCAACGCGTTTCCTCATCGACTTCATCAGGAGGCTGATCAGCCTCCCGATGAAGTCGATGACCCCAGGGGGTCATCGGCGGCCGTCAGCAGACTGAAGGCTGGCGGCCGCAGCATCAGTAGACTCTGGCCACTATTTCCTCACTGCGCATGCGCAAAAATTTGAGAACATGGCTGCGGCGGCCATTTTCCAGGGTTTTGTGCAGGACTGAGCAACCCGACATGGGACCTCGGAGAGGTGAGTATTAGAAAATATGGGTGCAGGGTGTGTAGTGCGGGCCCCCCCTGGACCCAGGGGTCCGTGTGCACCTCACATCCTGCACCCATTATAAATACGCCCCTGCTAGCGTGCAATGCTGTATTATCTCCTCTGTCTTCAAAGGGACTTGAACCTAAGTTGCTAGCTATGCTAAGTATCGATCATTCCACAAGGCCAAGATAACCACCTATTCATGTGGGGGACACCAGCAGTGCTAAAAAGTAATTTCAACGATAGTAGTGAATATTTTTTTTCCCCTAACCCTTGATTTCATTTTAGTTAAACAGTTATTGCTGCAAGGTTGTTGTAAAAGACGCAGTCAGTGTGTAATCCAAATATATCACTTTCTGTGCTGAGACTTGTAGTTGAGTGATCATTTCATAGGGCGCCCCTCAACCCCACTGTACATTTCTAACGATGTAAGTAATGAACGATTTTCGTTAAGTCTTGAAAAAGTGAACGAAAATCGTTTTACAAAGTAGTTGGTTTCACTTTACTTAATAAACGATTTTCTGTGTGTTGAAGGAAAAAATGTTGCAACTTCTATTGAAAATCGTTCAGTTGGTCAGTCTGACTGAACTACAAACTACAATCGACAAACGTGAACGTGCATGAACGATAATCGTTCACCGTTAATCGTTTTACACTGAATGATTTTTTGAACGATAACAACGTTGTCATAGTTAAATCATTCAAAAAATCGTTGTGTGTTTACGCACCTTAAGGCATTTCATCGTTGTGTGAGTGCCGCACATAACTGCCGAAATTGAAGCTAGGTCCTTGCAGAAAAATTTGCACGGCACATATCACTGATTGTAGCGCTTTTTTCCCCCCAACCATGCATTTACTTTTTAGAGGTTTTCAGGAGGTTGCTGCAGAAGACGCATAGTCATCACTGTGTGCGTGCCACAAACCAGCACTGAGTTTACTAAAAGAGGTGTTATTGTGTTATCGTGCAGTACAGTACAGTATATCCAGCATTATATAATATAATATAATATTGGTAACAGAATACAGTTAGAAATTGTAAACAAAAAAACACAGATGGGAGTAAAAGAGGGGAATACTGTAAATAAGCATCCAAAACATCACACATGCGCAATGCCGTTTTTCAAAAAGGACACCTGGTGGACAAATATAAGTACTGCAGTCTCCGGCCTTTCAGTACACTAAACTGAGACTTAATACGCCATCCTGCGAACATCAGCAAGCATATTAAAAAGGTGACAACCTTTCCCCACTACACCATGTAGATGAGCAGGTAAACAGCGGTAAATTAAATTAAACCACTTATATTTACAGTATGAAGCTATACATAATATAAACAAATGTACCTGTTACTTCTACAGGATGAGGCTACACACAATAATGATATAAATGTACCTGTTACATGTAAAGTATGAGGCTACACACAATAATGATATAAATGTACCTGTTATATGTACAGTATGAGGCTACACATAATAATGATATAAATGTACCTGTTATATGTACAGTATGAGGCTACACACAATAATGATATAAATGTACATGTTACATGTACAGTATGAGGCTACACATAATGATATAAATGTACCTGTTATATGTACAGTATGAGGCTACACACAATAATGATATAAATGTACCTGTTATATGTACAGTATGAGGCTACACACAATAATTATATAAATGTACCTGTTACATGTACAGTATGAGGCAACACATAATAATGATATAAATGTACCTGTTACTTCTACAGGATGAGGCTACACACAATAATGATATAAATGTACCTGTTATATGTACAGTATGAGGCTACACATAATAATGATATAAATGTACCTGTTATATGTACAGTATGAGGCTACACACAATAATGATATAAATGTACCTGTTACATGTACAGTATGAGGCTACACACAATAATGATATAAATGTACCTGTTATATGTACAGTATGAGGCTACACACAATAATGATATAAATGTACCTGTTATATGTACAGTATGAGGCTACACACAATAATGATATAAATGTACCTGTTATATGTACAGTATGAGGCTACACACAATAAGGATATAAATGTACCTGTTATATGTACAGTATGAGACTACACATAATATGGATATAAATGTACCTGTTATATGTACAGTATGAGGCTACACGTAATATGGATATAAATGTACCTGTTATATGTACAGTATGAGGCTACACACAATAATGATATAAATGTACCTGTTACATGTACAGTATGAGGCTACACACAATAATGATATAAATGTACCTGTTATATGTACAGTATGAGGCTACACACAATAATGATATAAATGTACCTGTTATATGTACAGTATGAGGCTACACACAATAATGATATAAATGTACCTGTTACATGTACAGTATGAGGCTACACACAATAATGATATAAATGTACCTGTTATATGTACAGTATGAGGCTACACACAATAATGATATAAATGTACCTGTTACATGTACAGTATGAGGCTACACATAATAATGATATAAATGTACATGTTATATGTACAGTATGAGGCTACACACAATAATGATATAAATGTAAATGTTACATGTACAGTATGAGGTAACACACAATAAGGATATAAATGTACCTGTTATATGTACAGTATGAGGCTACACACAATAATGATATAAATGTAAATGTTACATGTACAGTATGAGGCTACACACAATAATGATATAAATGTACCTGTTATATGTACAGTATGAGGCTACACACAATAATGATATAAATGTACCTGTTACATGTACAGTATGAGGCTACACATAATAATGATATAAATGTACATGTTATATGTACAGTATGAGGCTACACACAATAATGATATAAATGTAAATGTTACATGTACAGTATGAGGTAACACACAATAAGGATATAAATGTACCTGTTATATGTACAGTATGAGGCTACACATAATAATGATATAAATGGACCTGTTACATGTACAGTATGAGGCTACACATAATAATGATATAAATGTACCTGTTACATGTACAGTATGAGGCTACACACAATAATGATATAAATGTACCTGTTATATATACAGTATGAGGCTACACACAATAATGATATAAATGTACCTGTTACATGTACAGTATGAGGCAACACACAATAATGATATAAATGTACCTGTTATATGTACAGTATGAGGCTACACATAATAATGATATAAATGTACCTGTTATATGTACAGTATGACGCTACACACAATAATGATATAAATGTACCTGTTACATGTACAGTATGAGGCTACACACAATAATGATATAAATGTACCTGTTATATGTACAGTATGAGGCTACACACAATAATGATATAAATGTACCTGTTATATGTACAGTATGAGGCTACACACAATAATGATATAAATGTACCTGTTATATGTACAGTATGAGGCTACACACAATAAGGATATAAATGTACCTGTTATATGTACAGTATGAGACTACACATAATATGGATATAAATGTACCTGTTATATGTACAGTATGAGGCTACACACAATAATGATATAAATGTACCTGTTACATGTACAGTATGAGGCTACACACAATAATGATATAAATGTACCTGTTATATGTACAGTATGAGGCTACACACAATAATGATATAAATGTACCTGTTATATGTACAGTATGAGGCTACACACAATAATGATATAAATGTACCTGTTACATGTACAGTATGAGGCTACACATAATAATGATATAAATGTACATGTTATATGTACAGTATGAGGCTACACACAATAATGATATAAATGTAAATGTTACATGTACAGTATGAGGTAACACACAATAAGGATATAAATGTACCTGTTATATGTACAGTATGAGGCTACACACAATAATGATATAAATGTAAATGTTACATGTACAGTATGAGGTAACACACAATAAGGATATAAATGTACCTGTTATATGTACAGTATGAGGCTACACATAATAATGATATAAATGTACCTGTTACATGTACAGTATGAGGCTACACATAATAATGATATAAATGTACCTGTTACATGTACAGTATGAAGCTACACACAATAATGATATAAATGTACCTGTTATATGTACAGTATGAGGCTACACACAATAATGATATAAATGTACCTGTTATATATACAGTATGAGGCTACACACAATAATGATATAAATGTACCTGTTACATGTACAGTATGAGGCAACACACAATAATGATATAAATGTACCTGTTATATGTACAGTATGAGGCTACACATAATAATGATATAAATGTACCTGTTATATGTACAGTATGAGGCTACACACAATAATGATATAAATGTACCTGTTATATGTACAGTATGAGGCTACACATAATATGGATATAAATGTACATGTTATATGTACAGTATGAGGCTACACACAATAATGATATAAATGTACATGTTATATGTACAGTATGAGGCTACACACAATAATGATATAAATGTACATGTTATATGTACAGTATGAGGCTACACACAATAATGATATAAATGTACATGTTATATGTACAGTATGAGGCTACACACAATAATGATATAAATGTACCTGTTACATGTACAGTATGAGGCTACACATAATATTGATATAAATGTACCTGTTACATGTACAGTATGAGGCTACACACAATAATGATATAAATGTACCTGTTATATGTACAGTATGAGGCTACACACAATAATGATATAAATGTACTTGTTATATATACAGTATGAGGCTACACACAATAATGATATAAATGTACCTGTTACATATACAGTATGAGGCTACACACAATAATGATATAAATGTACCTGTTACATGTACAGTATGAGGCTACACACAATAATGATATAAATGTACCTGTTATATGTACAGTATGAGGCTACACACAATAATGATATAAATGTACCTGTTATATGTACAGTATGAGGCTACACACAATAATGATATAAATGTACCTGTTATATGTACAGTATGAGGCTACACACAATAATGATATAAATGTACCTGTTATATGTACAGTATGAGGCTACACACAATAATGATATAAATGTACATGTTATATGTACAGTATGAGGCTACACACAATAATGATATAAATGTATCTGTTATATGTACAGTATGAGGCTACACACAATAATGATATAAATGTACCTGTTACATGTACAGTATGAGGCTACACATAATAATGATATAAATGTAGCTGTTACATGTACAGTATGAGGCTACACACAATAATGATATAAATGTACCTGTTATATGTACAGTATGAGGCTACACATAATAATGATATAAATGTACCTGTTATATGTACAGTATGAGGCTACACACAATAATGATATAAATGTACCTGTTATATGTACAGTATGAGGCTACACACAATAATGATATAAATGTACCTGTTATATGTACAGTATGAGGCTACACACAATATAGATATAAATGTACCTGTTACATGTACAGTATGAGGCTACACACAATAATGATATAAATGTACCTGTTACATGTACAGTATGAGGCAACACACAATAATGATATAAATGTACCTGTTATATGTACAGTATGAGGCTACACACAATAATGATATAAATGTACCTGTTATATGTACAGTATGAGGCTACACACAATATAGATATAAATGTACCTGTTACATATACAGTATGAGGCTACACACAATAATGATATAAATGTACATGTTACATGTACAGTATGAGGCAACACACAATAATGATATAAATGTACCTGTTATATATACAGTATGAGGCTACACACAATAATGATATAAATGTACTTGTTATATGTACAGTATGAGGCTACACATAATATAGATATAAATGTACCTGTTACATGTACAGTATGAGGCTACACACAATAATGATATAAATGTACCTGTTACATGTACAGTATGAGGCTACACACAATAAAATGTACCTGTTATATGTACAGTATGAGGCAACACACAATAATGATATAAATGTACCTGTTATATGTACAGTATGAGGCAACACACAATAATGATATAAATGTACTTGTTATATGTACAGTATGAGGCTACACACAATAATGATATAAATGTACCTGTTATATGTACAGTATGAGGCTATACACAATAATGATATAAATGTACCTGTTACATGTACAGTATGAGGCTACACACAATAATGATATAAATGTACCTGTTATATGTACAGTATGAGGCAACACATAATATAGATATAAATGTACCTGTTACATGTACAGTATGAGGCTACACACAATAATGATATAAATGTACCTGTTACATGTACAGTATGAGGCTACACATAATATAGATATAAATGTACCTGTTACATGTACAGTATGAGGCTACACACAATAATGATATAAATGTACCTGTTACATGTACAGTATGAGGCTACACACAATAATAATATAAATGTACCTGTTATATGTACAGTATGAGGCAACACACAATAATGATATAAATGTACCTGTTATATGTACAGTATGAGGCAACACACAATAATGATATAAATGTACCTGTTACATGTACAGTATGAGGCAACACACAATAATGATATAAATGTACCTGTTATATGTACAGTATGAGGCTACACACAATATGTATATAAATGTACCTGTTACATGTACAGTATGAGGCTACACACAATAATGATATAAATGTACCTGTTATATGTACAGTATGAAGCTACACACAATAATGATATAAATGTACCTGTTACATGTACAGTATGAGGCAACACACAATAATGATATAAATGTAACTGTTACATGTACAGTATGAGGCTACACACAATAATGATATAAATGTACCTGTTACATGTACAGTATGAGGCTACACACAATAATGATATAAATGTATCTGTTACATGTACAGTATGAGGCTACACATAATAATGATATAAATGTACCTGTTACATGTACAGTATGAGGCAACACACAATAATGATATAAATGTACCTGTTACATGTACAGTATGAGGCTACACACAATAATGATATAAATGTACCTGTTACATGTACAGTATGAGGCTACACACAATATGGATATAAATGTACCTGTTTTATATACAGTATGAGGCTACACACAATAATGATATAAATGTACCTGTTATATGTACAGTATGAGGCTACACACAATAATGATAGAAATGTATCTGTTACATGTACAATATGAGGCTACACACAATAATGATATAAATGTACCTGTTACATGTACAATATGAGGCTACACACAATAAGGATATAAATGTACCTGTTATATGTACAGTATGAGGCTACACACAATAATGATAGAAATGTATCTGTTACATGTACAGTATGAGGCAACACACAATAATGATATAAATGTACCTGTTACATGTACAGTATGAGGCAACACACAATAATTATATAAATGTACCTGTTATATGTACAGTATGAGGCTACACACAATAATGATATAAATGTACCTGTTATATGTACAGTATGAGGCTACACACAATAATGATATGAATGTACCTGTTATATGTACAGTATGAGGCTACACACAATAATGATATAAATGTACCTGTTATATGTACAGTATGAGGCTACACACAATAATGATATAAATGTACCTGTTACATGTACAGTATGAGGCTACACACAATAATGATATAAATGTACCTGTTATATGTACAGTATGAGGCTACACACAATAATGATAAAAATGTACCTGTTATATGTTCAGTATGAGACTACACACAATAATGATATAAATGTACCTGCTACATGTACAGTATGAGGCTACACACAATATAGATATAAATGTACCTGTTACATGTACAGTATGAGGCTACACATAATATGGATATAAATGTACCTGTTACATGTACAGTATGAGGCAACACACAATAATGATATAAATGTACCTGTTATATGTACAGTATGAGGCTACACACAATATGGATATAAATGTACCTGTTACATGTACAGTATGAGGCTACACACAATAATGATATAAATGTACCTGTTACATGTACAGTATGAGGCTACACACAATAATGATATAAATGTACCTGTTACATGTACAGTATGAGGCTACACACAATAATGATATGAATGTACCTGTTATATGTACAGTATGAGGCTACACACAATAATGATATAAATGTACCTGTTATATGTACAGTATGAGGCTACACACAATAATGATATAAATGTACCTGTTATATGTTCAGTATGAGACTACACACAATAATGATATAAATGTACCTGTTACATGTACAGTATGAGGCTACACACAATATAGATATAAATGTACCTGTTACATGTACAGTATGAGGCTACACATAATATGAATATAAATGTACCTGTTATATGTACAGTATGAGGCTACACACAATATGGATATAAATGTACCTGTTACATGTACAGTATGAGGCTACACACAATATGGATATAAATGTACCTGTTACATGTACAGCATGAGGCTACACACAATAATGATATAAATGTGCCTGTTATATGTACAGTATGAGACTACACACAATAATGATATAAATGTACCTGTTACATGTACAGTATGAGGCTACACACAATAATGATATAAATGTACATGTTATATGTACAGTATGAGGCGACACATAATAATGATATAAATGTACCTGTTATATATACAGTATGAGGCTACACACAATAATGATATAAATGTACCTGTTATATGTACAGTATGAGGCTACACACAATAATTATATAAATGTACATGTTATATGTACAGTATGAGGCAACACACAATAATGATATAAATGTACCTGTTATATGTACAGTATGAGGCTACACACAATATAGATATAAATGTACCTGTTATATGTACAGTATGAGGCTACACACAATATAGATATAAATGTACCTGTTATATGTACAGTATGAGGCTACACACAATAATGATATAAATGTACCTGTTATATGTACAGTATGAGGCTACACACAATAATGATATAAATGTACCTGTTATATGTACAGTATGAGGCTACACATAATAATGATATAAATGTACCTGTTACATGTACAGTATGAGGCTACACACAATAATGATATAAATGTACCTGTTATATGTACAGTATGAGGCTACACACAATAATGAGATAAATGTACCTGTTATATGTACAGTATGAGGCTACACACAATAATGATATAAATGTACCTGTTATATGTACAGTATGAGGCTACACACAATAATGATATAAATGTACCTGTTATATGTACAGTATGAGGCTACACACAATAATGATATAAATGTACATGTTATATGTACAGTATGAGGCTATACACAATATAGATATAAATGTACCTGTTACATGTACAGTATGAGGCTACACACAATAATGATATAAATGTACCTGTTATATGTACAGTATGAGGCTACACACAATATAGATATAAATGTACCTGATATATGTACAGTATGAGGCTACACACAATAATGATATAAATGTACCTGTTACATGTACAGTATGAGGCTACACACAATAATGATATAAATGTACCTGTTATATGTACAGTATGAGGCTACACATAATAATGATATAAATGTACCTGTTATATGTACAGTATGAGGCTACACACAATAATGATATAAATGTACCTGTTATATGTACAGTATGAGGTTACACACAATAATGATATAAATGTACCTGTTATATGTACAGTATGAGGCTACACATAATAATGATATAAATGTATCTATTATATGTACAGTATGAGGCTACACACAATAATGATATAAATGTACCTGTTATATGTACAGTATGAGGCTACACATAATAATGATATAAATGTACCTGTTATATGTACAGTATGATGCTACACACAATAATGATATAAATGTACCTGTTATATGTACAGTATGAGGCTACACACAATAATGATATAAATGTACCTGTTATATGTACAGTATGAGGCTACACACAATAATGATATAAATGTACCTGTTATATGTACAGTATGAGGCTACACATAATAATGATATAAATGTACCTGTTACATGTACAGTATGAGGCTACACACAATAATGATATAAATGTACCTGTTACATGTACAGTATGAGGCTACACATAATAATGATATAAATGTACCTGTTATATGTACAGTATGAGGCTACACACAATATGGATATAAATGTACCTGTTACATGTACAATATGAGGCTACACACAATAATGATATAAATGTACCTGTTACATGTACAGTATGAGGCTACACATAATAATGATATAAATGTACCTGTTATATGTACAGTATGAGGCTACACACAATATGGATATAAATGTACCTGTTACATGTACAATATGAGGCTACACATAATAATGATATAAATGTACCTGTTATATGTACAGTATGAGGCTACACACAATAATGATATAAATGTACCTGTTATATGTACAGTATGAGGCTACACACAATAATGATATAAATGTACCTGTTACATGTACAGTATGAGGCAACACACAATAATGATATAAATGTACATGTTATATGTACAGTATGAGGCTACACACAATAATGAGATAAATGTACCTGTTACATGTACAGTATGAGGCTACACACAATAATGATATAAATGTACCTGTTATATGTACAGTATGAGGCTACACACAATAATGATATAAATGTACCTGTTACATGTACAGTATGAGGCTACACACAATAATGATATAAATGTACCTGTTATATGTTCAGTATGAGACTACACACAATAATGATAAAAATGTACCTGTTATATGTTCAGTATGAGACTACACACAATAATGATATAAATGTACCTGCTACATGTACAGTAAGAGGCTACACACAATATAGATATAAATGTACCTGTTACATGTACAGTATGAGGCTACACATAATATGGATATAAATGTACCTGTTACATGTACAGTATGAGGCAACACACAATAATGATATAAATGTACCTGTTATATGTACAGTATGAGGCTACACACAATATGGATATAAATGTACCTGTTACATGTACAGTATGAGGCTACACACAATAATGATATAAATGTACCTGTTACATGTACAGTATGAGGCTACACACAATAATGATATAAATGTACCTGTTACATGTACAGTATGAGGCTACACACAATAATGATATGAATGTACCTGTTATATGTACAGTATGAGGCTACACACAATAATGATATAAATGTACCTGTTATATGTACAGTATGAGGCTACACACAATAATGATATAAATGTACCTGTTATATGTTCAGTATGAGACTACACACAATAATGATATAAATGTACCTGTTACATGTACAGTATGAGGCTACACACAATATAGATATAAATGTACCTGTTACATGTACAGTATGAGGCTACACATAATATGAATATAAATGTACCTGTTATATGTACAGTATGAGGCTACACACAATATGGATATAAATGTACCTGTTACATGTACAGTATGAGGCTACACACAATATGGATATAAATGTACCTGTTACATGTACAGCATGAGGCTACACACAATAATGATATAAATGTGCCTGTTATATGTACAGTATGAGACTACACACAATAATGATATAAATGTACCTGTTACATGTACAGTATGAGGCTACACACAATAATGATATAAATGTACATGTTATATGTACAGTATGAGGCGACACATAATAATGATATAAATGTACCTGTTATATATACAGTATGAGGCTACACACAATAATGATATAAATGTACCTGTTATATGTACAGTATGAGGCTACACACAATAATTATATAAATGTACATGTTATATGTACAGTATGAGGCAACACACAATAATGATATAAATGTACCTGTTATATGTACAGTATGAGGCTACACACAATATATATATAAATGTACCTGTTACATGTACAGTATGAGGCTACACACAATAATGATATAAATGTACCTGTTATATGTACAGTATGAGGCTACACACAATATAGATATAAATGTACCTGTTATATGTACAGTATGAGGCTACACACAATATAGATATAAATGTACCTGTTATATGTACAGTATGAGGCTACACACAATAATGATATAAATGTACCTGTTATATGTACAGTATGAGGCTACACACAATAATGATATAAATGTACCTGTTATATGTACAGTATGAGGCTACACATAATAATGATATAAATGTACCTGTTACATGTACAGTATGAGGCTACACACAATAATGATATAAATGTACCTGTTATATGTACAGTATGAGGCTACACACAATAATGAGATAAATGTACCTGTTATATGTACAGTATGAGGCTACACACAATAATGATATAAATGTACCTGTTATATGTACAGTATGAGGCTACACACAATAATGATATAAATGTACCTGTTATATGTACAGTATGAGGCTACACACAATAATGATATAAATGTACATGTTATATGTACAGTATGAGGCTACACACAATATAGATATAAATGTACCTGTTACATGTACAGTATGAGGCTACACACAATAATGATATAAATGTACCTGTTATATGTACAGTATGAGGCTACACACAATATAGATATAAATGTACCTGATATATGTACAGTATGAGGCTACACACAATAATGATATAAATGTACCTGTTATATGTACAGTATGAGGCGACACATAATAATGATATAAATGTATCTATTATATGTACAGTATGAGGCTACACACAATAATGATATAAATGTACCTGTTATATGTACAATATGAGGCTACACACAATAATGATATAAATGTACCTGTTATATGTACAGTATGAGGCTACACACAATAATGATATAAATGTACCTGTTATATGTACAGTATGAGGCTACACACAATAATGATATAAATGTACCTGTTATATGTACAGTATGAGGCTACACATAATAATGATATAAATGTACCTGTTACATGTACAGTATGAGGCTACACATAATAATGATATAAATGTACCTGTTACATGTACAGTATGAGGCTACACACAATAATGATATAAATGTACCTGTTACATGTACAGTATGAGGCTACACATAATAATGATATAAATGTACCTGTTATATGTACAGTATGAGGCTACACACAATATGGATATAAATGTACCTGTTACATGTACAATATGAGGCTACACACAATAATGATATAAATGTACCTGTTACATGTACAGTATGAGGCTACACATAATAATGATATAAATGTACCTGTTATATGTACAGTATGAGGCTACACACAATATGGATATAAATGTACCTGTTACATGTACAATATGAGGCTACACATAATAATGATATAAATGTACCTGTTATATGTACAGTATGAGGCTACACACAATAATGATATAAATGTACCTGTTATATGTACAGTATGAGGCTACACACAATAATGATATAAATGTACCTGTTACATGTACAGTATGAGGCAACACACAATAATGATATAAATGTACATGTTATATGTACAGTATGAGGCTACACACAATAATGAGATAAATGTACCTGTTACATGTACAGTATGAGGCTACACACAATAATGATATAAATGTACCTGTTATATGTACAGTATGAGGCTACACACAATAATGATATAAATGTACCTGTTACATGTACAGTATGAGGCTACACACAATAATTATATAAATGTACCTGTTACATGTACAGTATGAGGCTACACATAATATGGATATAAATGTACCTGTTACATGTACAGTATGAGGCTACACACAATAATGATATAAATGTACCTGTTACATGTACAGTATGAGGCTACACACAATGATATAAATGTAACTGTTATATGTACAGTATGAGGCTACACACAATAATGATATAAATTTACCTGTTACATGTACAGTATGAGGCTACACACAATAATGATATAAATGTACCTGTTATATGTACAGTATGAGGCTACACATAATAATGATATAAATGTACCTGTTATATGTACAGTATGAGGCTACACACAATAATGATATAAATGTACCTGTTATATGTACAGTATGAGGCTACACACAATAATGATATAAATGTACCTGTTATATGTACAGTATGAGGCTACACACAATAATGATATAAATGTACATGTTATATGTACAGTATGAGGCTACACACAATAATGATATAAATGTACCTGTTACATGTACAGTATGAGGCTACACACAATAATGATATAAATGTACCTGTTACATGTACAGTATGAGGCTACACACAATGATATAAATGTAACTGTTATATGTACAGTATGAGGCTACACACAATAATGATATAAATTTACCTGTTACATGTACAGTATGAGGCTACACACAATAATGATATAAATGTACCTGTTATATGTACAGTATGAGGCTACACACAATAATGATATAAATGTACCTGTTACATGTACAGTATGAGGCTACACACAATAATGATATAAATGTAACTGTTATATGTATAGTATGAGGCTACACACAATAATGATATAAATGTACCTGTTACATGTACAGTATGAGGCTACACACAATAATGATATAAATGTACCTGTTATATGTACAGTATGAGGCTACACACAATAATGATATAAATGTACCTGTTACTTGTACAGTATGAGGCAACACATAATAATGATATAAATGTACCTGTTATATGTACAGTATGAGGCTACACACAATATAGATATAAATGTACCTGTTACATGTACAGTATGAGGCAACACACAATAATGATATAAATGTACCTGTTATATGTACAGTATGAGGCTACACACAATAATGATATAAATGTACCTGTTATATGTACAGTATGAGGCTACACACAATATAGATATAAATGTACCTGTTACATGTACAGTATGAGGCTACACACAATAATAATATAAATGTACCTGTTATATGTACAGTATGAGGCTACACACAATAAGGATATAAATGTACCTGTTACATGTACAGTATGAGGCTACACACAATAATGATATAAATGTACCTGTTACATATACAGTATGAGGCTACACACAATAATGATATAAATGTACCTGTTATATGTACAGTATGAGGCTACACACAATAATGATATAAATGTACCTGTTACATGTACAGTAAGAGGCTACACACAATAATGATATAAATGTACCTGTTATATGTACAGTATGAGGCTACACACAATAATGATATAAATGTACCTGTTATATGTACAGTATGAGGCTACACACAATAATGATATAAATGTACCTGTTATATGTACAGTATGAGGCTACACACAATAATGATATAAATGTACCTGTTACATGTACAGTATGAGGCTACACATAATAATGATATAAATGTACCTGTTATATGTACAGTATGAGGCTACACACAATAAGGATATAAATGTACCTGTTATATGTACAGTATGAGGCTACACACAATAATGATATAAATGTACCTGTTACATGTACAGTATGAGGCTACACACAATAATGATATAAATGTACCTGTTATATGTACAGTATGAGGCTACACACAATAGTGATATAAATGTACCTGTTATATGTACAGTATGAGGCTACACACAATAATGATATAAATGTACCTGTTCTATGTACAATATGAGGCTACACACAATAATGATATAAATGTACCTGTTATATGTACAGTATGAGGCTACACACAATAGTGATATAAATGTACCTGTTATATGTACAGTATGAGACTACACACAATATGGATATAAATGTACATGTTATATGTACAGTATGAGGCTACACACAATAATGAGATAAATGTACCTGTTACATGTACAGTATGAGGCTACACACAATAATGATATAAATGTACCTGTTATATGTACAGTATGAGGCTACACACAATAATGATATAAATGTACCTGTTACATGTACAGTATGAGGCTACACACAATAATTATATAAATGTACCTGTTACATGTACAGTATGAGGCTACACATAATATGGATATAAATGTACCTGTTACATGTACAGTATGAGGCTACACATAATAATGATATAAATGTACCTGTTACATGTACAGTATGAGGCTACACACAATAAGGATATAAATGTACCTGTTACATGTACAGTATGAGGCTACACACAATAATGATATAAATGTACCTGTTACATGTACAGTATGAGGCTACACACAATGATATAAATGTAACTGTTATGTGTACAGTATGAGGCTACACACAATAATGATATAAATTTACCTGTTACATGTACAGTATGAGGCTACACACAATAATGATATACATGTACCTGTTATATGTACAGTATGAGGCTACACATAATAATGATATAAATGTACCTGTTATATGTACAGTATGAGGCTACACACAATAATGATATAAATGTACCTGTTATATGTACAGTATGAGGCTACACACAATAATGATATAAATGTACCTGTTATATGTACAGTATGAGGCTACACACAATAATGATATAAATGTACATGTTATATGTACAGTATGAGGCTACACACAATAATGATATAAATGTACCTGTTACATGTACAGTATGAGGCTACACACAATAATGATATAAATGTACCTGTTACATGTACAGTATGAGGCTACACACAATGATATAAATGTAACTGTTATATGTACAGTATGAGGCTACACACAATAATGATATAAATTTACCTGTTACATGTACAGTATGAGGCTACACACAATAATGATATAAATGTACCTGTTATATGTACAGTATGAGGCTACACACAATAATGATATAAATGTACCTGTTACATGTACAGTATGAGGCTACACACAATAATGATATAAATGTAACTGTTATATGTATAGTATGAGGCTACACACAATAATGATATAAATGTACCTGTTACATGTACAGTATGAGGCTACACACAATAATGATATAAATGTACCTGTTATATGTACAGTATGAGGCTACACACAATAATGATATAAATGTACCTGTTACTTGTACAGTATGAGGCAACACATAATAATGATATAAATGTACCTGTTATATGTACAGTATGAGGCTACACACAATATAGATATAAATGTACCTGTTATATGTACAGTATGAGGCTACACACAATATAGATATAAATGTACCTGTTATATGTACAGTATGAGGCTACACACAATAATGATATAAATGTACCTGTTATATGTACAGTATGAGGCTACACACAATAATGATATAAATGTACCTGTTACATGTACAGTATGAGGCTACACACAATAATGATATAAATGTACCTGTTATATGTACAGTATGAGGCTACACACAATAATGAGATAAATGTACCTGTTATATGTACAGTATGAGGCTACACACAATAATGATATAAATGTACCTGTTATATGTACAGTATGAGGCTACACACAATAATGATATAAATGTACCTGTTATATGTACAGTATGAGGCTACACACAATAATGATATAAATGTACATGTTATATGTACAGTATGAGGCTACACACAATATAGATATAAATGTACCTGTTACATGTACAGTATGAGGCTACACACAATAATGATATAAATGTACCTGTTATATGTACAGTATGAGGCTACACACAATATAGATATAAATGTACCTGATATATGTACAGTATGAGGCTACACACAATAATGATATAAATGTACCTGTTACATGTACAGTATGAGGCTACACACAATAATGATATAAATGTACCTGTTATATGTACAGTATGAGGCTACACATAATAATGATATAAATGTACCTGTTATATGTACAGTATGAGGCTACACACAATAATGATATAAATGTACCTGTTATATGTACAGTATGAGGTTACACACAATAATGATATAAATGTACCTGTTATATGTACAGTATGAGGCTACACATAATAATGATATAAATGTATCTATTATATGTACAGTATGAGGCTACACACAATAATGATATAAATGTACCTGTTATATGTACAGTATGAGGCTACACATAATAATGATATAAATGTACCTGTTATATGTACAGTATGAGGCTACACACAATAATGATATAAATGTACATGTTATATGTACAGTATGAGGCGACACATAATAATGATATAAATGTATCTATTATATGTACAGTATGAGGCTACACACAATAATGATATAAATGTACCTGTTATATGTACAATATGAGGCTACACACAATAATGATATAAATGTACCTGTTATATGTACAGTATGAGGCTACACACAATAATGATATAAATGTACCTGTTATATGTACAGTATGAGGCTACACACAATAATGATATAAATGTACCTGTTATATGTACAGTATGAGGCTACACATAATAATGATATAAATGTACCTGTTACATGTACAGTATGAGGCTACACATAATAATGATATAAATGTACCTGTTACATGTACAGTATGAGGCTACACACAATAATGATATAAATGTACCTGTTACATGTACAGTATGAGGCTACACATAATAATGATATAAATGTACCTGTTATATGTACAGTATGAGGCTACACACAATATGGATATAAATGTACCTGTTACATGTACAATATGAGGCTACACACAATAATGATATAAATGTACCTGTTACATGTACAGTATGAGGCTACACATAATAATGATATAAATGTACCTGTTATATGTACAGTATGAGGCTACACACAATATGGATATAAATGTACCTGTTACATGTACAATATGAGGCTACACATAATAATGATATAAATGTACCTGTTATATGTACAGTATGAGGCTACACACAATAATGATATAAATGTACCTGTTATATGTACAGTATGAGGCTACACACAATAATGATATAAATGTACCTGTTACATGTACAGTATGAGGCAACACACAATAATGATATAAATGTACATGTTATATGTACAGTATGAGGCTACACACAATAATGAGATAAATGTACCTGTTACATGTACAGTATGAGGCTACACACAATAATGATATAAATGTACCTGTTATATGTACAGTATGAGGCTACACACAATAATGATATAAATGTACCTGTTACATGTACAGTATGAGGCTACACACAATAATTATATAAATGTACCTGTTACATGTACAGTATGAGGCTACACATAATATGGATATAAATGTACCTGTTACATGTACAGTATGAGGCTACACATAATAATGATATAAATGTACCTGTTACATGTACAGTATGAGGCTACACACAATAAGGATATAAATGTACCTGTTACATGTACAGTATGAGGCTACACACAATAATGATATAAATGTACCTGTTACATGTACAGTATGAGGCTACACACAATGATATAAATGTAACTGTTATATGTACAGTATGAGGCTACACACAATAATGATATAAATTTACCTGTTACATGTACAGTATGAGGCTACACACAATAATGATATAAATGTACCTGTTATATGTACAGTATGAGGCTACACATAATAATGATATAAATGTACCTGTTATATGTACAGTATGAGGCTACACACAATAATGATATAAATGTACCTGTTATATGTACAGTATGAGGCTACACACAATAATGATATAAATGTACATGTTATATGTACAGTATGAGGCTACACACAATAATGATATAAATGTACCTGTTACATGTACAGTATGAGGCTACACACAATGATATAAATGTACCTGTTACATGTACAGTATGAGGCTACACACAATAATGATATAAATTTACCTGTTACATGTACAGTATGAGGCTACACACAATAATGATATAAATGTACCTGTTACATGTACAGTATGAGGCTACACACAATAATGATATAAATGTAACTGTTATATGTATAGTATGAGGCTACACACAATAATGATATAAATGTACCTGTTACATGTACAGTATGAGGCTACACACAATAATGATATAAATGTACCTGTTATATGTACAGTATGAGGCTACACACAATAATGATATAAATGTACCTGTTACTTGTACAGTATGAGGCAACACATAATAATGATATAAATGTACCTGTTACTTGTACAGTATGAGGCAACACATAATAATGATATAAATGTACCTGTTATATGTACAGTATGAGGCTACACACAATATAGATATAAATGTACCTGTTACATGTACAGTATGAGGCAACACACAATAATGATATAAATGTACCTGTTATATGTACAGTATGAGGCTACACACAATAATGATATAAATGTACCTGTTATATGTACAGTATGAGGCTACACACAATAATAATATAAATGTACCTGTTATATGTACAGTATGAGGCTACACACAATAAGGATATAAATGTACCTGTTACATGTACAGTATGAGGCTACACACAATAATGATATAAATGTACCTGTTACATATACAGTATGAGGCTACACACAATAATGATATAAATGTACCTGTTATATGTACAGTATGAGGCTACACACAATAATGATATAAATGTACCTGTTACATGTACAGTAAGAGGCTACACACAATAATGATATAAATGTACCTGTTACATGTACAGTAAGAGGCTACACACAATAATGATATAAATGTACCTGTTATATGTACAGTATGAGGCTACACACAATAATGATATAAATGTACCTGTTATATGTACAGTATGAGGCTACACACAATAATGATATAAATGTACCTGTTACATGTACAGTATGAGGCTACACATAATAATGATATAAATGTACCTGTTATATGTACAGTATGAGGCTACACACAATAAGGATATAAATGTACCTGTTATATGTACAGTATGAGGCTACACACAATAATGATATAAATGTACCTGTTACATGTACAGTATGAGGCTACACACAATAATGATATAAATGTACCTGTTATATGTACAGTATGAGGCTACACACAATAGTGATATAAATGTACCTGTTATATGTACAGTATGAGGCTACACACAATAATGATATAAATGTACCTGTTCTATGTACAATATGAGGCTACACACAATAATGATATAAATGTACCTGTTATATGTACAGTATGAGGCTACACACAATAGTGATATAAATGTACCTGTTATATGTACAGTATGAGACTACACACAATATGGATATAAATGTACATGTTATATGTACAGTATGAGGCTACACACAATAATGAGATAAATGTACCTGTTACATGTACAGTATGAGGCTACACACAATAATGATATAAATGTACCTGTTATATGTACAGTATGAGGCTACACACAATAATGATATAAATGTACCTGTTACATGTACAGTATGAGGCTACACACAATAATTATATAAATGTACCTGTTACATGTACAGTATGAGGCTACACATAATATGGATATAAATGTACCTGTTACATGTACAGTATGAGGCTACACATAATAATGATATAAATGTACCTGTTACATGTACAGTATGAGGCTACACACAATAAGGATATAAATGTACCTGTTACATGTACAGTATGAGGCTACACACAATAATGATATAAATGTACCTGTTACATGTACAGTATGAGGCTACACACAATGATATAAATGTAACTGTTATGTGTACAGTATGAGGCTACACACAATAATGATATAAATTTACCTGTTACATGTACAGTATGAGGCTACACACAATAATGATATAAATGTACCTGTTATATGTACAGTATGAGGCTACACATAATAATGATATAAATGTACCTGTTATATGTACAGTATGAGGCTACACACAATAATGATATAAATGTACCTGTTATATGTACAGTATGAGGCTACACACAATAATGATATAAATGTACCTGTTATATGTACAGTATGAGGCTACACACAATAATGATATAAATGTACCTGTTATATGTACAGTATGAGGCTACACACAATAATGATATAAATGTACCTGTTATATGTACAGTATGAGGCTACACACAATAATGATATAAATGTACCTGTTACATGTACAGTATGAGGCTACACACAATGATATAAATGTAACTGTTATATGTACAGTATGAGGCTACACACAATAATGATATAAATTTACCTGTTACATGTACAGTATGAGGCTACACACAATAATGATATAAATGTACCTGTTACATGTACAGTATGAGGCTACACACAATAATGATATAAATGTACCTGTTATATGTACAGTATGAGGCTACACACAATAATGATATAAATGTACCTGTTACATGTACAGTATGAGGCTACACACAATAATGATATAAATGTAACTGTTATATGTATAGTATGAGGCTACACACAATAATGATATAAATGTACCTGTTACATGTACAGTATGAGGCTACACACAATAATGATATAAATGTACCTGTTATATGTACAGTATGAGGCTACACACAATAATGATATAAATGTACCTGTTACTTGTACAGTATGAGGCAACACATAATAATGATATAAATGTACCTGTTATATGTACAGTATGAGGCTACACACAATATAGATATAAATGTACCTGTTACATGTACAGTATGAGGCAACACACAATAATGATATAAATGTACCTGTTATATGTACAGTATGAGGCTACACACAATAATGATATAAATGTACCTGTTATATGTACAGTATGAGGCTACACACAATATAGATATAAATGTACCTGTTACATGTACAGTATGAGGCTACACACAATAATAATATAAATGTACCTGTTACATGTACAGTATGAGGCTACACACAATAAGGATATAAATGTACCTGTTACATGTACAGTATGAGGCTACACACAATAATGATATAAATGTACCTGTTACATATACAGTATGAGGCTACACACAATAATGATATAAATGTACCTGTTATATGTACAGTATGAGGCTACACACAATAATGATATAAATGTACCTGTTACATGTACAGTATGAGGCTACACACAATAATGATATAAATGTACCTGTTATATGTACAGTATGAGGCTACACACAATAATGATATAAATGTACCTGTTATATGTACAGTATGAGGCTACACACAATAATGATATAAATGTACCTGTTATATGTACAGTATGAGGCTACACACAATAATGATATAAATGTACCTGTTACATGTACAGTATGAGGCTACACACAATAATGATATAAATGTACCTGTTATATGTACAGTATGAGGCTACACACAATAATGATATAAATGTACCTGTTACATGTACAGTATGAGGCTACACATAATAATGATATAAATGTACCTGTTATATGTACAGTATGAGGCTACACACAATAATGATATAAATGTACCTGTTACGTGTACAGTATGAGGCTACACACAATAATGATATAAATGTACCTGTTATATGTACAGTATGAGGCTACACACAATAGTGATATAAATGTACCTGTTATATGTACAGTATGAGGCTACACACAATAATGATATAAATGTACCTGTTCTATGTACAATATGAGGCTACACACAATAATGATATAAATGTACCTGTTATATGTACAGTATGAGGCTACACACAATAGTGATATAAATGTACCTGTTATATGTACAGTATGAGACTACACACAATATGGATATAAATGTACCTGTTATATGTACAGTATGAGGCTACACATAATAATGATATAAATGTACATGTTACATTCACAGTATGAGGCTACACACAATAATGACATAAATGTACATGTTATATGTACAGTATGAGACTACACACAATAATGATATGAATGTACCTTTTACATGTACAGTATGAGACTACACATAATAATGATATTAATGTACCTGTTATATGTACAGTATGAGGCTACACACAATAATGATATAAATGTACCTGTTATATGTACAGTATGAGGCTACACACAATAATGATATAAATGTACCTGTTATATGTACAGTATGAGGCTACACACAATAATGATATAAATGTACCTGTTATATGTACAGTATGAGGCTACACACAATAATGATATAAATGTACCTGTTATATGTAAAGTATGAGGCTACACACAATAATGATATAAATGTACCTGTTATATGTACAGTATGAGGCTACACACAATAATGATATAAATGTACCTGTTATATGTACAGTATGAGGCTACACACAATATGGATATAAATGTACCTGTTATATGTACAGTATGAGGCTACACACAATAATGATATAAATGTACCTGTTATATGTACAGTATGAGGCTACACACAATAATGATATAAATGTACATGTTACATGTACAGTATGAGGCTACACACAATAATGATATAAATGTACCTGTTATATGTACAGTATGAGGCTACACACAATAATGATATAAATGTACCTGTTATATGTACAGTATGAGGCTACACACAATAATGATATAAATGTACATGTTACATGTACAGTATGAGGCTACACACAATAATGATATAAATGTACCTGTTACATGTACAGTATGAGGCTACACACAATAATGATATAAATGTACCTGTTACATGTACAGTATGAGGCTACACACAATAATGATATAAATGTACCTGTTATATGTACAGTATGAGGCTACACACAATAATGATATAAATGTACCTGTTATATGTACAGTATGAGGCTACACATAATAATGATATAAATGTACCTGTTATATGTACAGTATGAGGCTACACACAATAATGATATAAATGTACCTGTTATATGTACAGTATGAGGCTACACACAATAATGATATAAATGTACATGTTCCATGTAAAGTATGAGGCTACACACAATAATGATATAAATGTACCTGTTATATGTACAGTATGAGGCTACACATAATATGGATATAAATGTACCTGTTATATGTACAGTATGAGGCTACACACAATAATGATATAAATGTACCTGTTATATGTACAGTATGAGGCTACACACAATAATGATATAAATGTACCTGTTATATGTACAGTATGAGGCAACACACAATAATGATATAAATGTACCTATTACATGTACAGTATGAGGCTACACACAATATGGATATAAATGTACCTGTTATATGTACAGTATGAGGCTACACACAATAATGATATAAATGTACCTGTTACATGTACAGTATGAGGCTACACATAATAAGAATATAAATGTACCTGTTATATGTACAGTATGAGGCTACACACAATAATGATATAAATGTACCTGTTATATGTACAGTATGAGGCTACACACAATAATGATATAAATGTACCTGTTACATGTACAGTATGAGGCTACACATAATAATGATATAAATGTTCCTGTTATATGTACAGTATGAGGCTACACACAATAATGATATAAATGTACCTGTTATATGTACAGTATGAGGCAACACACAATAATGATAGAAATGTACTTGTTATATGTACAGTATGAGGCTACACATAATAATGATATAAATGTACCTGTTATATGTACAGTATGAGGCTACACATAATAATGATATAAATGTACCTGTTACATGTACAGTATGAGGCTACACATAATAATGATATAAATGTACCTGTTATATGTACAGTATGAGGCTACACACAATAATGATATAAATGTACCTGTTACATGTACAGTATGAGGCTACACATAATAATGATATAAATGTACCTGTTATATGTACAGTATGAGGCTACACACAATAATGATATAAATGTACCTGTTACATGTACAGTATGAGGCTACACACAATAATGATATAAATATACCTGTTACATGTACAGTATGAGGCTACACATAATAATGATATAATGTTCCTGTTATATGTACAGTATGAGGCTACACACAATAATGATATAAATGTACCTGTTATATGTACAGTATGAGGCTACACACAATAATGATATAAATATACCTGTTACATGTACAGTATGAGGCTACACATAATAATGATATAAATGTGCCTGTTACATGTACAGTATGAGGCTACACAGAATAATGATATAAATGTACCTGTTATATGTACAGTATGAGGCTACACACAATAATGATATAAATGTACCTGTTACATGTACAGTATGAGGCTACACACAATAATGATATAAAAATACCTGTTACATGTACAGTATGAGGCTACACATAATAATGATATAAATGTACCTGTTACATGTACAGTATGAGGCTACACATAATAATGATATAAATGTACATGTTATATGTACAGTATGAGGCTACACACAATAATGATATAAATGTACCTGTTATATGTACAGTATGAGGTAACACATAATAATGATATAAATGTACCTGTTACATGTACAGTATAATGCTACACCCAATATGTATATAAAAGTACCTGTATTATGTACAATATGAGGCTACACATAATAATGATATAAATGTTCCTGTTACATTCACAGTATATGGCTACACACAATAATGATATAAATTAGGGGTGAGCGGGTTCGGATTTCTGAAATCCGAACCCCCCCGAGCCCCCCCGATCCGAGGCAGATCCGAGTCAGGCTCGACTTTTCCCTCCTGACTCGGATCTGAAATCGAGGCAAAACGTCATCATCTCGCCTTACGGGTCTCGCGGGTTTTGTATCCTATATAAGGTACCCGCGTCGGCGCCATTTTCTCACTCGGTTGTGGACAGTGAAGAGGGAGGGTGGGAGTTAGGGCTGACTGGGCTGTGTAGTGTAGTGTAGTGCAGAGTAGTGTTGTGCTGAGCTGCGCTGTGCTGCTATTGTCCATAGGGGCTGTGTCCACTACTTCAAAGTCCGTAGGGGCTGGCTGTGTTGTGCTGTGCTGCTGTTGTTAATAGGGGCTGTGTCCACTACTTCAAAGTCCATAGGGGCTGGCTGGATTGTGTTGTGCAGTCAGTTCTCCATAGGGGCTGTGTCCACTCCAAAGTCCTGTGCAGTGTCCCAGTCCTAAAGGGGTGCTGTAGTGTTGTCCAGGGGGTGCTCTGTCCATCAGGGGTGCTCCCCCCAAGTGCAAAAAAATAATATTTTTTCTGTTTGTGAATTGTGTGCGCAGTAGCCGCACGTGCATCAACAAAGTAGTGCCAAGCATGCGCCTGTGTCATAAGTAAAGGGCCGGCTGGCTTGACCGTTTAAGGGTGCTGTAACCCCCAAAGTACACTCCAGTCCAAACCAAAAAAAAAAATATTTTCTGTGTTTGTGAATTGTGTGCGCAGTAGCCGCACGTGCATCAACAAAGTAGTGCCAAGCGTGCGCCTGTGTCATAAGTAAAGGGCCAGCTGGCTTGACCGTTAAAGGGTGCTGTAACCCCCAAAGTACACTCCAAACCAAATAACAAAATATTTTTTCTGTGTTTGTGAATTGTGTGCGCAGTAGCCGCACGTGCATCAACAAAGTAGTGCCAAGCGTGCGCCTGTGTCATAAGTAAAGGGCCGGCTGGCTTGACCGTTAAAGGGTGCTGTAACCCCCAAAGTACACTCCAAACCAAATAAAAAAATATTTTCTGTGTTTGTGAATTGTGTGCGCAGTAGCCGCACGTGCATCAACAAAGTAGTGCCAAGCGTGCGCCTGTGTCATAAGTAAAGGGCCGGCTGGCTAGACCGTTAAAGGGTGCTGTAACCCCAAAAGTACAATCCAGTCCAAACCAACAAAACAAATATTTTCTGTGTTTGTGAATTGTGTGCGCAGTAGCCGCACGTGCATCAACAAAGTAGTGCCAAGCGTGCGCCTGTGTCATAAGTAAAGGGCCGGCTGGCTTGACCGATAAAGGGTGCTGTAACCCCCAAAGTACACTCCAAACCAAATAACAAAATATTTTTTCTGTGTTTGTGAATTGTGTGCGCAGTAGCCGCACGTGCATCAACAAAGTAGTGCCAAGCGTGCGCCTGTGTAATAAGAAAAGGGCCGGCTGGTTTGACCGTTAAAGGGTGCTGTAACCCCAAAAGTACAATCCAGTCCAAACCAACAAAACAAATATTTTCTGTGTTTGTGAATTGTGTGCGCAGTAGCCGCACGTGCATCAACAAAGTAGTGCCAAGCGTGCGCCTGTGTCATAAGTAAAGGGCCGGCTGGCTTGACCGTTAAAGGGTGCTGTATCCCCCAAAGTACACTCCAAACCAAATAACAAAATATTTTCTGTGTTTGTGAATTGTGTGCGCAGTAGCCGCACGTGCATCAACAAAGTAGTGCCAAGCGTGCGCCTGTGTCATAAGTAATGGGCCGGCTGGCTTGACCGTTAAAGGGTGCTGTAAGCCCCAAAGTACACTCCAAACCAAATAACAAAATATTTTCTCTGTTTGTGAATTGTGTGCGCAGTAGCCGCACGTGCATCAACAAAGTAGTGCCAAGCGTGCGCCTGTGTCATAAGTAAAGGTCCGGCTGGCTTGACCGTTAAAGGGTGCTGTAACCCCCAAAGTACACTCCAGTCCAAACCAAAAAAATATATATTTTCTGTGTTTGTGAATTGTGTGCGCAGTAGCCGCACGTGCATCAACAAAGTAGTGCCAAGCGTGCGCCTGTATCATAAGTAAAGGGCCAGCTGGCTTGACCGTTAAAGGGTGCTGTAACCCCCAAAGTACACTCCAAACCAAGTAACAAAATATTTTTTCTGTGTTTGTGAATTGTGTGCGCAGTAGCCGCACGTGCATCAACAAAGTAGTGCCAAGCGTGCGCCTGTGTCATAAGTAAAGGGCCAGCTGGCTTGACCGTTAAAGGGTGCTGTAACCCCCAAAGTACACTCCAAACCAAATAACAAAATATTTTCTGTGTTTGTGAATTGTGTGCGCAGTAGCCGCACGTGCATCAACAAAGTAGTGCCAAGCGTGCGCCTGTGTCATAAGTAAAGGGCCGGCTGGCTTGACCGTTAAAGGGTGCTGTAACCCCCAAAGTACACTCCAAACCAAATAACAAAATATTTTCTGTGTTTGTGAATTGTGTGCGCAGTAGCCGCACATGCATCAACAAAGTAGTGCCAAGCGTGCGCCTGTGTCATAAGTAAAGGGCCGGCTGGCTTGACTGTTAAAGGGTGCTGTAACCCCCAAAGTACACTCCAAACCAAATAACAAAATATTTTCTGTGTTTGTGAATTGTGTGCGCAGTAGCCGCACGTGCATCAACAAAGTAGTGCCAAGAGTGCGCCTGTGTCATAAGTAAAGGGCCGGCCTACTTGACCATTAAAGGGTGCTGTAACCCCCAAAGTACACTCCAGTCCAAACCAAAAAAAAAAATATTTTCTGTGTTTGTGAATTGTGTGCGCAGTAGCCGCACGTGCATCAACAAAGTAGTGCCAAGCGTGCGCCTGTGTCATAAGTAAAGGGCCGGCTTGCTTGACCGTTAAAGGGTGCTGTAAACCCCAAAGTACACTCCAGTCCAAACCCCCCAAAAAAATATTTTCTATGTTTGTGAATTGTGTGCGCAGTAGCCGCACGTGCATCAATAAAGTAGTGCCAAGCGTGCGCCTGTGTCATAAGTAAAGGGCCAGCTGGCTTGACCGGTAAAGGGTGCTGTAACCCCCAAAGTACACTCCAAACCAAATAACAAAATATTTCTGTGTTTGTGAAAGGTGTGCGCAGTAGCCGCACGTGCATCAACAAAGTAGTGCCAAGCGTGCGCCTGTGTCATAAGTAAAGGGCCGGCTGGCTTGACCGTTAAAGGGTGCTGTAACCCCCAAAGTACACTCCAAACCAAATAACAAAATATTTTCTGTGTTTGTGAATTGTGTGCGCAGTAGCCGCACGTGCATCAACAAAGTAGTGGCAAGCGTGCGCCTGTGGCATAAGTAAAGGACCGGCTGTCTTGACCGTTAAAGGGTGCTGTAACCCCCAAAGTACACTCCAAACCAAATAACAAAATATTTTTTCTGTGTTTGTGAATTTTGTGCGCAGTACCCGCACGTGCATCAACAAAGTAGTGCCAAGCGTGCGCCTGTGTCATAAGTAAAGGGCCGGCTGGCTTGACCATTAAAGGGTGCTGTAACCCCCAAAGTACACTCCAGTCCAAACCAAAAAAATATATATTTTCTGTGTTTGTGTGCGCAGTAGCCGCACGTGCATCAACAACGTAGTGCCAAGCGTGCGCCTGTGTCATAAGTAAAGGGCCGGCTGGCTTGACCGTTAAAGGGTGCTGTAACCCCCAAAGTACACTCCAAACCAAATAACAAAATATTTTTTCTGTGTTTGTGAATTGTGTGCGCAGTAGCCGCACGTGCATCAACGAAGTAGTGCCAAGCGTACGCCTGTGTCATAAGTAAAGGGCCGGCTGGCTTGACCGTTAAAGGGTGCTGTAACCCCCAAAGTACACTCCAGTCCAAACCAAAAAAAAATATATTTTCTGTGTTTGTGAATTGTGTGCGCAGTAGCCGCACGTGCATCAACAAAGTAGTGCCAAGCGTGCGCCTGTGTCATAAGTAAAGGGCCGGCTGGCTTGACCGTTAAAGGGTGCTGTAACCCCCAAAGTACACTCCAAACCAAATAACAAAATATTTTTTCTGTGTTTGTGAATTGTGTGCGCAGTAGCCGCACGTGCATCAACAAAGTAGTGCCAAGCGTGCGGCTGTGTAATAAGTAAAGTGCCGGCTGGTTTGACCGTTAAAGGGTGCTGTAACCCCCAAAGTACAATCCAAACCAAATAACAAAATATTTTCTGTGTTTGCGAATTGTGTGCGCAGTAGCCGCACGTGCATCAACAAAGTAGTGCCAAGCGTGCGCCTGTGTCATAAGTAAAGGGCCGGCTGGCTTGACCATTAAAGGGTGCTGTAACCCCCAAAGTACACTCCAGTCCAAACCCTCAAAAAATATATATTCTGTGATTATGAATTGTGTGCGCAGTAGCCGCATGTGCATCAACAACGTAGTGCCAAGCGTGCGCCTGTGTCATAAGTAAAGGGCCAGCTGGCTTGACCGTTAAAGGGTGCTGTAACCCCCAAAGTACAGTCCAAACCAAATAACAAAATATTTTTTCTGTGTTTGTGAATTGTGTGCGCAGTAGCTGCACGTGCATCAACAAAGTAGTGCCAAGCGTGCGCCTGTGTCATAAGTAAAGGGCCGGCTGGCTTGACCGTTAAAGGGTGCTGTAACCCCCAAAGTACACTCCAAACCAAATAACAAAATATTTTCTGTTTGTGAATTTTGTGCGCAGTAGCCGCACGTGCATCAACAAAGTAGTGCCAAGCGTGCGCCTGTGTCATAAGTAAAGGGCTGGCTGGCTTGACCGTCAAAGGGTGCTGTAACCCCCAAAGTACACTCCAGTCCAAACCAAAAAAAAAAATATTTTCTGTGTTTGTGAATTGTGTGCGCAGTAGCCGCACGTGCATCAACAAAGTAGTGCCAAGCGTGCGCCTGTGTCATAAGTAAAGGGCCGGCTGGCTTGACCGTTAAAGGGTGCTGTAACCCCCAAAGTACACTCCAAACCAAATAACAAAATATTTTCTGTGTTTGTGAATTGTGTGCGCAGTAGCCGCACGTGCATCAACAAAGTAGTGCCAAGCGTGCGCCTGTGTCATAAGTAAAGGGCCAGCTGGCTTGACCGTTAAAGGGTGCTGTAACCCCCAAAGTACATTCCAGTCCAAACCAAAAAAAAAAATATTTTCTGTGTTTGTGAATTGTGTGCGCAGTAGCCGCACGTGCATCAACAAAGTAGTGCCAAGCGTGCGCCTGTGTCATAAGTAAAGGGCCGGCTGGCTAGACCGTTAAAGGGTGCTGTAACCCCAAAAGTACAATCCAGTCCAAACCAACAAAACAAATATTTTCTGTGTTTGTGAATTGTGTGCGCAGTAGCCGCACGTGCATCAACAAAGTAGTGCCAAGTGTGCGCCTGTGTCATAAGTAAAGGGCCGGCTGGCTTGACCGTTAAAGGGTGCTGTAACCCCCAAAGTACACTCCAAACTAAATAACAAAATATTTTTTCTGTGTTTGTGAATTGTGTGCGCAGTAGCCGCACGTGCATCAACAAAGTAGTGCCAAGCGTGCGCCTGTGTAATAAGAAAAGGGCCGGCTGGTTTGACCGTTAAAGGGTGCTGTAACCCCAAAAGTACAATCCAGTCCAAACCAACAAAACAAATATTTTCTGTGTTTGTGAATTGTGTGCGCAGTAGCCGCACGTGCATCAACAAAGTAGTGCCAAGCGTGCGCCTGTGTCATAAGTAAAGGGCCGGCTGGCTTGACCGTTAAAGGGTGCTGTATCCCCCAAAGTACACTCCAAACCAAATAACAAAATATTTTTTCTGTGTTTGTGAATTGTGTGCGCAGTAGCCGCACGTGCATCAACAAAGTAGTGCCAAGCGTGCGCCTGTGTCATAAGTAATGGGCCGGCTGGCTTGACCTTTAAAGGGTGCTGTAAGCCCCAAAGTACACTCCAAACCAAATAACAAAATATTTTCTGTGTTTGTGAATTGTGTGCGCAGTAGCCGCACGTGCATCAACAAAGTAGTGCCAAGCGTGCGCCTGTGTCATAAGTAAAGGGCCGGCTGGCTTGACCGTTAAAGGGTGCTGTAACCCCCAAAGTACACTCCAGTCCAAACCAAAAAAATATATATTTTCTGTGTTTGTGAATTGTGTGCGCAGTAGCCGCACGTGCATCAACAAAGTAGTGCCAAGCGTGCGCCTGTATCATAAGTAAAGGGCCAGCTGGCTTGACCGTTAAAGGGTGCTGTAACCCCCAAAGTACACTCCAAACAAGGTAACAAAATATTTTTTCTGTGTTTGTGAATTGTGTGCGCAGTAGCCGCACGTGCATCAACAAAGTAGTGCCAAGCGTGCGCCTGTGTCATAAGTAAAGGGCCAGCTGGCTTGACCATTAAAGGGTGCTGTAACCCCCAAAGTACACTCCAAACCAAATAACAAAATATTTTCTGTGTTTGTGAATTGTGTGCGCAGTAGCCGCACGTGCATCAACAAAGTAGTGCCAAGCGTGCGCCTGTGTCATAAGTAAAGGGCCGGCTGGCTTGACCGTTAAAGGGTGCTGTAACCCCCAAAGTACACTCCAAACCAAATAACAAAATATTTTCTGTGTTTGTGAATTGTGTGCGCAGTAGCCGCACGTGCATCAACAAAGTAGTGCCAAGCGTGCGCCTGTGTCATAAGTAAAGGGCCGGCTGGCTTGACCGTTAAAGGGTGCTGTAACCCCCAAAGTACACTCCAAACCAAATAACAAAATATTTTCTGTGTTTGTGAATTGTGTGCGCAGTAGCCGCACGTGCATCAACAAAGTAGTGCCAAGCGTGCGCCTGTGTCATAAGTAAAGGGCCGGCCTACTTGACCATTAAAGGGTGCTGTAACCCCCAAAGTACACTCCAGTCCAAACCAAAAAAAAAAAAATTTTCTATGTGAATTGTGTGCGCAGTAGCCGCACGTGCATCAATAAAGTAGTGCCAAGCGTGCGCCTGTGTCATAAGTAAAGGGCCAGCTGGCTTGACCGGTAAAGGGTGCTGTAACCCCCAAAGTACACTCCAAACCAAATAACAAAATATTTCTGTGTTTGTGAATTGTGTGCGCAGTAGCCGCACGTGCATCAACAAAGTAGTGCCAAGCGTGCGCCTGTGTCATAAGTAAAGGGCCGGCTGGCTTGACCGTTAAAAGGTGCTGTAACCCCCAAAGTACACTCCAAACCAAATAACAAAATATTTTCTGTGTTTGTGAATTGTGTGCGCAGTAGCCGCACGTGCATCAACAAAGTAGTGGCAAGCGTGCACCTGTGGCATAAGTAAAAGGCCGGCTGTCTTGACCGTTAAAGGGTGCTGTAACCCCCAAAGTACACTCCAAACCAAATAACAAAATATTTTTTCTGTGTTTGTGAATTTTGTGCGCAGTAGCCGCACGTGCATCAACAAAGTAGTGCCAAGCGTGCGCCTGTGTCATAAGTAAAGAGCCGGCTGGCTTGACCATTAAAGGGTGCTGTAACCCCCAAAGTACACTCCAGTCCAAACCAAAAAAATATATATTTTCTGTGTTTGTGTGCGCAGTAGCCGCACGTGCATCAACAAAGTAGTGCCAAGAGTGCGCCTGTGTCATAAGTAAAGGGCCGGCTGGCTTGACCGTTAAAGGGTGCTGTAACCCCCAAAGTACACTCCAAACCAAATAACAAAATATTTTTTCTGTGTTTGTGAATTGTGTGCGCAGTAGCCGCACGTGCATCAACAAAGTAGTGCCAAGCGTGCGGCTGTGTAATAAGTAAAGGGCCAGCTGGTTTGACCGTTAAAGGGTGCTGTAACCCCCAAAGTACAATCCAAACCAAATAACAAAATATTTTCTGTGTTTGCGAATTGTGTGCGCAGTAGCCGCACGTGCATCAACAAAGTAGTGCCAAGCGTGCGCCTGTGTCATAAGTAAAGGGCCGGCTGGCTTGACCATTAAAGGGTGCTGTAACCCCCAAAGTACACTCCAGTCCAAACCCCCCAAAAAAATATATTCTGTGTTTGTGAATTGTGTGCGCAGTAGCCGCATGTGCATCAACAACGTAGTGCCAAGCGTGCGCCTGTGTCATAAGTAAAGGGCCAGCTGGCTTGACCGTTAAAGGGTGCTGTAACCCCCAAAGTACAGTCCAAACCAAATAACAAAATATTTTTTCTGTGTTTGTGAATTGTGTGCGCAGTAGCTGCACGTGCATCAACAAAGTAGTGCCAAGCGTGCGCCTGTGTCATAAGTAAAGGGCCGGCTGGCTTGACCGTTAAAGGGTGCTGTAACCCCCAAAGTACACTCCAAACCAAATAACAAAATATTTTCTGTGTTTGTGAATTTTGTGCGCAGTAGCCGCACGTGCATCAACAAAGTAGTGCCAAGCATGCGCCTGTGTCATAAGTAAAGGGCTGGCTGGCTTGACCGTCAAAGGGTGCTGTAACCCCCAAAGTACACTCCAGTCCAAACCAAAAAAAAATATATTTTCTGTGTTTGTGAATTGTGTGCGCAGTAGCCGCACGTGCATCAACAAAGTAGTGCCAAGCGTGCGCCTGTGTCATAAGTAAAGGGCCAGCTGGCTTGACCGTTAAAGGGTGCTGTAACCCCCAAAGTACACTCCAGTCCAAACCAAAAAAATATATATTTTCTGTTTGTGAATTGTGTGCGCAGTAGCCGCATGTGCATCAATAAAGTAGTGCCAAGCGTGCGCCTGTGTCATAAGTAAAGGGCCGGCTGGCTTGACCGTTAAAGGGTGCTGTAACCCCCAAAGTACACTCCAAACCAAATAACAAAATATTTTTTCTGTGTTTGTGAATTGTGTGCGCAGTAGCTGCACGTGCATCAACAAAGTAGTGCCAAGCGTGCGCGTGTCCTAAGTAAAGGGCCGGCTGGCTTGACCGTTAAAGGGTGCTGTAACCCCCAAAGTACACTCCAAACCAAATAACAAAATATTTTCTGTGTTTGTGAATTGTGTGCGCAGTAGCCGCACGTGCATCAACAAAGTAGTGCCAAGCGTGCGCCTGTGTCATAAGAAAAGGGCCGGCTGGTTTGACCGTTAAAGGGTGCTGTAACCCCCAAAGTACAATCCAAACCAAATAACAAAATATTTTCTGTGTTTGCGAATTGTGTGCGCAGTAGCCGCACGTGCATCAACAAAGTAGTGCCAAGCGTGCGCCTGTGTCATAAAGGGCCGGCTGGCTTGACCATTAAAGGGTGCTGTAACCCCCAAAGTACACTCCAGTCCAAACCCCCCAAAAAAATATATTCTGTGTTTGTGAATTGTGTGCGCAGTAGCCGCATGTGCATCAACAACGTAGTGCCAAGCGTGCGCCTGTGTCATAAGTAAAGGGCCAGCTGGCTTGACCGTTAAAGGGTGCTGTAACCCCCAAAGTACAGTCCAAACCAAATAACAAAATATTTTTTCTGTGTTTGTGAATTGTGTGCGCAGTAGCCGCACGTGCATCAACAAAGTAGTGCCAAGCGTGCGCCTGTGTCATAAGTAAAGGGCCGGCTGGCTTGACCGTTAAAGGGTGCTGTAACCCCCAAAGTACACTCCAAACCAAATAACAAAATATTTTCTGTGTTTGTGAATTTTGTGCGCAGTAGCCGCACGTGCATCAACAAAGTAGTGCCAAGCGTGCGCCTGTGTCATAAGTAAAGGGCTGGCTGGCTTGACCGTCAAAGGGTGCTGTAACCCCCAAAGTACACTCCAGTCCAAACCAAAAAAAAAAATATTTTCTGTGTTTGTGAATTGTGTGCGCAGTAGCCGCACGTGCATCAACACAGTAGTGCCAAGCGTGCGCCTGTGTCATAAGTAAAGGGCCGGCTGACTTGACCGTTAAAGGGTGCTGTAACCCCCAAAGTACACTCCAAACCAAATAACAAAATATTTTCTGTGTTTGTGAATTGTGTGCGCAGTAGCCGCACGTGCATCAACAAAGTAGTGCCAAGCGTGCGCCTTTGTCATAAGTAAAGGGCCAGCTGGCTTGACCGTTAAAGGGTGCTGTAACCCCCAAAGTACACTCCAGTCCAAACCAAAAAAAAAAATATATTCTGTGTTTGTGAATTGTGTGCGCAGTAGCCGCATGTGCATCAATAAAGTAGTGCCAAGCGTGCGCCTGTGTCATAAGTAAAGGGCCGGCTGGCTTGACCGTTAAAGGGTGCTGTAACCCCCAAAGTACACTCCAAACCAAATAACAAAATATTTGTTCTGTGTTTGTGAATTGTGTGCGCAGTAGCTGCACGTGCATCAACAAAGTAGTGCCAAGCGTTCGCCTGTGTCCTAAGTAAAGGGCCGGCTGGCTTGACCGTTAAAGGGTGCTGTAACCCCCAAAGTACACTCCAAACCAAATAACAAAATATTTTCTGTGTTTGTGAATTGTGTGCGCAGTAGCCGCACGTGCATCAACAAAGTAGTGCCAAGCGTGCGCCTGTGTCATAAGTAAAGGGCCGGCTGGCTTGACCGTTAAAGGGTGCTGTAACCCCCAAAGTACACTCCAAACCAAATAACAAAATATTTTTTCTGTGTTTGTGAATTGTGTGCGCAGTAGCCGCACGTGCATCAACAAAGTAGTGCCAAGCGTGCGGCTGTGTAATAAGTAAAGGGCCGGCTGGTTTGACCGTTAAAGGGTGCTGTAACCCCCAAAGTACAATCCAAACCAAATAACAAAATATTTTCTGTGTTTGCGAATTGTGTGCGCAGTAGCCGCACGTGCATCAACAAAGTAGTGCCAAGCGTGCGCCTGTGTCATAAGTAAAGGGCCGGCTGGCTTGACCATTAAAGGGTGCTGTAAGCCCCAAAGTACACTCCAGTCCAAACCCCCAAAAAATATATATTCTGTGTTTGTGAATTGTGTGCGCAGTAGCCGCATGTGCATCAACAACGTAGTGCCAAGCGTGCGCCTGTGTCATAAGTAAAGGGCCAGCTGGCTTGACCGTTAAAGGGTGCTGTAACCCCCAAAGTACACTCCAAACCAAATAACAAAATATTTTTTCTGTGTTTGTGAATTGTGTGCGCAGTAGCCGCACGTGCATCAACAAAGTAGTGCCAAGCGTGCGCCTGTGTCATAAGTAAAGGGCCAGCTGGCTTGACCGTTAAAGGGTGCTGTAACCCCCAAAGTACACTCCAAACCAAATAACAAAATATTTTCTGTGTTTGTGAATTTTGTGCGCAGTAGCCGCACGTGCATCAACAAAGTAGTGCCAAGCGTGCGCCTGTGTCATAAGTAAAGGGCTGGCTGGCTTGACCGTCAAAGGGTGCTGTAACCCCCAAAGTACACTCCAGTCCAAACCAAAAAAAAAATATTTTCTGTGTTTGTGAATTGTGTGCGCAGTAGCCGCACGTGCATCAACAAAGTAGTGCCAAGCGTGCGCCTGTGTCATAAGTAAAGGGCCGGCTGGCTTGACCATTAAAGGGTGCTGTAACCCCCAAAGTACACTCCAAACCAAATAACAAAATATTTTTTCTGTGTTTGTGAATTGTGTGCGCAGTAGCTGCACGTGCATCAACAAAGTAGTGCCAAGCGTGCGCATGTGTCCTAAGTAAAGGGCCAGCTGGCTTGACCATTAAAGGGTGCTGTAACCCCCAAAGTACACTCCAAACCAAATAACAAAATATTTTTTCTGTGTTTGTGAATTGTGTGCGCAGTAGCCGCACGTGCATCAACAAAGTAGTGCCAAGCGTGCGGCTGTGTAATAAGTAAAGGGCCGGCTGGTTTGACTGTTAAAGGGTGCTGTAACCCCCAAAGTACACTCCAAACCAAATAACAAAATATTTTCTGTGTTTGCGAATTGTGTGCGCAGTAGCCGCACGTGCATCAACAAAGTAGTGCCAAGCGTGCGCCTGTGTCATAAGTAAAGGGCCGGCTGGCTTGACCATTAAAGGGTGCTGTAACCCCCAAAGTACACTCCAGTCCAAACCCCCAAAAAATATATATTCTGTGTTTGTGAATTGTGTGCGCAGTAGCCGCATGTGCATCAACAACGTAGTGCCAAGCGTGCGCCTGTGTCATAAGTAAAGGGCCAGCTGGCTTGACCGTTAAAGGGTGCTGTAACCCCCAAAGTACAGTCCAAACCAAATAACAAAATATTTTTTCTGTGTTTGTGAATTGTGTGCGCAGTAGCCGCACGTGCATCAACAAAGTAGTGCCAAGCGTGCGCCTGTGTCATAAGTAAAGGGCCGGCTGGCTTGACCGTTAACGGGTGCTGTAACCCCCAAAGTACACTCCAAACCAAATAACAAAATATTTTCTGTGTTTGTGAATTTTGTGCGCAGTAGCCGCACGTGCATCAACAAAGTAGTGCCAAGCGTGCGCCTGTGTCATAAGTAAAGGGCTGGCTGGCTTGACCGTCAAAGGGTACTGTAACCCCCAAAGTACACTCCAGTCCAAACCAAAAAAATATATATTTTCTGTGTTTGTGAATTGTGTGCGCAGTAGCCGCACGTGCATCAACAAAGTAGTGCCAAGCGTGCGCCTGTGTCATAAGTAAAGGGCCGGCTGGCTTGACCGTTAAAGGGTGCTGTAACCCCCAAAGTACACTCCAAACCAAATAACAAAATATTTTCTGTGTTTGTGAATTGTGTGCGCAGTAGCCGCACGTGCATCAACAAAGTAGTGCCAAGCGTGCGCCTGTGTCATAAGTAAAGGGCCAGCTGGCTTGACCGTTAAAGGGTGCTGTAACCCCCAAAGTACACTCCAGTCCAAACCAAAAAAAAAAATATTTTCTGTGTTTGTGAATTGTGTGCGCAGTAGCCGCACGTGCATCAATAAAGTAGTGCCAAGCGTGCGCCTGTGTCATAAGTAAAGGGCCGGCTGGCTTGACCGTTAAAGGGTGCTGTAACCCCCAAAGTACACTCCAAACCAAATAACAAAATATTTTTTCTGTGTTTGTGAATTGTGTGCGCAGTAGCTGCACGTGCATCAACAAAGTAGTGCCAAGCGTGCGCATGTGTCCTAAGTAAAGGGCCAGCTGGCTTGACCATTAAAGGGTGCTGTAACCCCCAAAGTACACTCCAAACCAAATAACAAAATATTTTTTCTGTGTTTGTGAATTGTGTGCGCAGTAGCCGCACGTGCATCAACAAAGTAGTGCCAAGCGTGCGGCTGTGTAATAAGTAAAGGGCCGGCTGGTTTGACCGTTAAAGGGTGCTGTAACCCCCAAAGTACACTCCAAACCAAATAACAAAATATTTTCTGTGTTTGCGAATTGTGTGCGCAGTAGCCGCACGTGCATCAACAAAGTAGTGCCAAGCGTGCGCCTGTGTCATAAGTAAAGGGCCGGCTGGCTTGACCATTAAAGGGTGCTGTAACCCCCAAAGTACACTCCAGTCCAAACCCCCAAAAAATATATATTCTGTGTTTGTGAATTGTGTGCGCAGTAGCCGCATGTGCATCAACAACGTAGTGCCAAGCGTGCGCCTGTGTCATAAGTAAAGGGCCAGCTGGCTTGACCGTTAAAGGGTGCTGTAACCCCCAAAGTACAGTCCAAACCAAATAATAAAATATTTTTTCTGTGTTTGTGAATTGTGTGCGCAGTAGCCGCACGTGCATCAACAAAGTAGTGCCAAGCGTGCGCCTGTGTCATAAGTAAAGGGCCGGCTGGCTTGACCGTTAACGGGTGCTGTAACCCCCAAAGTACACTCCAAACCAAATAACAAAATATTTTCTGTGTTTGTGAATTTTGTGCGCAGTAGCCGCACGTGCATCAACAAAGTAGTGCCAAGCGTGCGCCTGTGTCATAAGTAAAGGGCTGGCTGGCTTGACCGTCAATTGGTACTGTAACCCCCAAAGTACACTCCAGTCCAAACCAAAAAAATATATATTTTCTGTGTTTGTGAATTGTGTGCGCAGTAGCCGCACGTGCATCAACAAAGTAGTGCCAAGCGTGCGCCTGTGTCATAAGTAAAGGGCCAGCTGGCTTGACCGTTAAAGGGTGCTGTAACCCCCAAAGTACACTCCAAACCAAATAACAAAATATTTTCTGTGTTTGTGAATTGTGTGCGCAGTAGCCGCACGTGCATCAACAAAGTAGTGCCAAGCGTGCGCCTGTGTCATAAGTAAAGGGCCAGCTGGCTTGACCGTTAAAGGGTGCTGTAACCCCCAAAGTACACTCCAGTCCAAACCAAAAAAAAAAATATTTTCTGTGTTTGTGAATTGTGTGCGCAGTAGCCGCATGTGCATCAATAAAGTAGTGCCAAGCGTGCGCCTGTGTCATAAGTAAAGGGCCGGCTGGCTTGACCGTTAAAGGGTGCTGTAACCCCCAAAGTACACTCCAAACCAAATAATAAAATATTTTTTCTGTGTTTGTGAATTGTGTGCGCAGTAGCTGCACGTGCATCAATAAAGTAGTGCCAAGCGTGCGCCTGTGTCCTAAGTAAAGGGCCGGCTGGCTTGACCGTTAAAGGGTGCTGTAACCCCCAAAGTACACTCCAAACCAAATAACAAAATATTTTCTGTGCTTGTGAATTGTGTGCGCAGTAGCCGCACGTGCATCAACAAAGTAGTGCCAAGCGTGCGCCTGTGTCATAAGTAAAGGGCCGGCTGGCTTGACCGTTAAAGGGTGCTGTAACCCCCAAAGTACACTCCAAACCAAATAACAAAATTTTTTTTGTGTTTGTGAATTGTGTGCGCAGTAGCCGCACGTGCATCAACAAAGTAGTGCCAAGCGTGCGCCTGTGGCATAAGTAAAGGGCCAGCTGGCTTGACCGTTAAAGGGTGCTGTAGCCCCCAAAGTACACTCCAGTCCAAACCAAAAAAAAAATATTTTCTGTGTTTGTGAATTGTGTGCGCAGTAGCCGCACGTGCATCAACAAAGTAGTGCCAAGCGTGCGCCTGTGTCATAAGTAAAGGGCCGGCTGGCTTGACCGTTAAAGGGTGCTGTAACCCCCAAAGTACACTCCAAACCAAATAACAAAATATTTTTTCTGTGTTTGTGAATTGTGTGCGCAGTAGCCGCACGTGCATCAACAAAGTAGTGCCAAGCATGCGCCTGTGTCATAAGTAAAGGGCCGGCTGGCTTGACCGTTAAAGGGTGCTGTAATCCCCAAAGTACACTCCAAACCAAATAACAAAATATTTTCTGTGTTTGTGAATTGTGTGCGCAGTAGCCGCATGTGCATCAACAAAGGAGCAGCGCCAAGCGTGCGCCTGTGTCCCATAAGTAAAGAGCCGGCTGGTGGTGTAACCTCTCCAGCAAAAATAAAAAAATATTTTCTGTGTTTAGCCGCACGTATATATCAAATCGATATAACATAAATGGAGGACCAAACTTTCTCCGATAAAAATAAAATAGAGAAAGATCAAGAACCACTTCCTCCTAGTGCTGAAGCTTCTGCCACTAGTCATGACATAGACGATAAAATGCCATCAACGTCGTCTGCCAAGGCCGATGCCCAATGTCATAGTAGAGGGCACATACAATCCCAAATGGCAAAGTTCAGGAAAATGACCTTGAAAAAAACATTTAAATCATCTGAAGAGAAACGTAAACTTGCCAATATGCCATTTACGACACGGAGTGGCAAGGAATGGCTAAGGTCTTTCCCTATGTTCATGACTAGTGGTTCAGCTTCACATGACGATGGAAGTCCTCCTCCCACTAAAAAAATCAAACGAGTTAAGCTGGCAAAAGCACAGCGAAGAACTGTGCGTTCTAAGAAGATATCACAAATCCCCAAGGAGAGTCCAAGTGTGGTGGTGGTTGCGATGCCTGACCTTCCCAGCACTGGACGGTAACAGGTGGCTCTTTCCACCATTTGCACGCCCCCTGCAAGTGCTGAAAGGAGCACCCACAGTGCACTTGCTGATATGCAAATTGAAGATGTCACTGTTGAAGTACAACAGGATGAGGATACTGGTGTAGCTGGTGCTGAGGAGGAAGTTGGCGAGGAGGATTCTGATGGTGATGTGGTTTGTTTAAATCAGGCTCCGGGGGAGACAGTTGTTGTCCATGGGATGAAAAAGCCCATCACGGTCATGCCTGGGCAGAAGACCAAACATTCCACCTCTTTGGTCTGGCAATATTTCTATCCAAATCCGGACAACAACTGTCTTGCCATATGTACCATATGTAAAGGTGAAATAAGTAGGGGTAGGGACGTCAACCACCTAGGAACATCCTCCCTTTTACGGCACCTGCAGCGCGTTCATAAAAAGTTACTGTCAAGTTCAGAAACTTTGGCTAAGACCGTAAGCAGTCCAGGGACACCTAAATCCCGTTGTCCTGTTGTATCCAAGCGCCTGCAAACCACACCGTCAACTCCCTCCTCGTCAATTTCCTCCTTAGTCAGGATCGGAAGTAGTCCTGCAGGCCATGTCACTGGCATGACTGACTCTCCTATCCGGGATTCCTCCGGAGGATCCTGCATTGCTACGCCTACTGCTGCCGCTGCTGCTGTTGCTGCTGCTGGGAGTCGTTCATCATCCCAGAGAGGAAGTAGGAACACCACTACTTTTACTAAACAATTGACCCTCCAACAGTCCTTAGCGAGGAGGATGAAGTACGACAGCAGTCATCCTGAAGCAAAACGTATAACTGAGGCCTTGACTGCTATGTTGGTGTTAGACGTGCGTCCGGTAACCGCCATTAGTGCAGTGGGATTTAGACAATTGATGGAGGTAGTGTGTCCCCGGTTCCAAATCCCGTCTAGATTCCACTTCACTAGGCAGGCGATAACGAGACTGTACAGAAACGTCAGAAAAAGTGTCCTCAGTGTCCTGAAAAATGCGGTTGTACTCAATGTCCACTTAACCACGGACATGTGGACAAGTGGAACAGGGCAGACTAAGGACTATATGACTGTGACAGCCCACTGGGTAGATGTATCACCTTACGCAGCAACAGCAGCAGCGTCACCAGTAGCAGCATCTCAGAAACGCCAGCTTGTTCCAAGGCAGGCTACGCTGTGTATCACTGGTTTCAGTAAGAGGCACACCGCCGACAACCTCTTAGAGAAACTGAGGGAAATCATCGCCCAGTGGCTTACCCCACTTAGACTCTCCTGGGGATTTGTGATATCTGACAACGCCACCAATATTGTGCGGGCATTACATCTGGGCAAATTCCAGCACGTCCCATGTTTTGCTCACACAATAAACTTGGTGGTGCAGAATTTTCTGAAAAGCGACAGGGGCGTGCAGGAGATGCTTTGGGTGGCCTGAAAAATTTCTGCCCACTTTTGCCATTCAGCGACTGCGTGCCGAAGACTAGAGTGCCAGCAAACACTCTTGAACCTGCCCCGCCATCACCTGAAGCAAGAGGTTGTGACGCGGTGGAACTCAACCCTCTATATGCTTCAGAGGATGGAGGAGCAGCAAAAGGCCATACAAGCCTATACATCCACCTAGGACATAGGCAAAGGAGGGGGTATGCACCTGACTCAAGCGCAGTGGAGAATGATTTCCGTGTTGTGCAAGGTTCTCCAGCCCTTCGAACTTGCCACACGTGAAGTCAGTTCAGACACTGCCAGCTTGAGTAAGGTCATTCCCCTCATCAGGCTTTTGCAGAAGCAGCTGGAGAAAGTGAAGGAGGAGCTAAGACGGAGCGATTCCGCTCGGCATGTACGACTTGTGGATGAAGCCCTTCATTCACTTTGCCAGGATTCCAGGGTGGTCAATCTGTTGAAATCAGACCACTACATTTTGGCCACCGTGCTCGATCCTAGGTTTAAAGCCTATGTGGTATCTCTCTTTCTGGCCAACACAAGCCTGCAGAGGTGCAAAGACCTGCTGGTGAACACACTGTCAGCTGAAGCGGAACGTGACACGTCAACAGCTCCTTCTTCATTTTCTCCCGCAACTGGGGTTGCCAGGAAAAAACTTAGGTATCCTAAGCAACCCGCTGGCGGTGATGCAGGGCAGGCAGGACCAAGTTTGGACATCTGGTCTGGACTGAAGGACCTGGCAACAATTTCTGACATGTCTACTGTCACTACATATGATACTGTCACCATTGACAGAATGGTGGAGGATTACATCAGTGACAGCATCCAAGTAGGCATGTCAGACAGTCCATACCTGTACTGGCAGGAAAAAGAGGCAATTTGGAGGCCCCTGTACAAACTGGCTCTATTTTACCTGAGTTGCCCCCCCTCCAGTGTGTACTCCGAAAGAGTGTTTAGTGCAAAATGAATTATCAACTCTTCCAGGGAGACCAGCCTCCAGAATGTACAGAGGGAGCTGTGGTGGTGGATTCCAGTGGGGACGAGTTAATACTCTATAAGGATGAGGATGTACACAACACTGAAGAGGGTGAGGAATCGGTGGATGAGGAGGATGAGGACGACATCTTGCCTCCGTAGAGCCAGTTTGTGCAGGGACAGATTAATTGCCAGCTTGTTTTGTGGGGGCCCAAACGAACCAATCATTTCAGCCACAGTCGTGTGGCAGACCCTGGCGCTGAAATGATTGGTTTGTTAAAGTGTGCATGTCCTGTTTATACAACATAAGGGTGGGTGGGAGGGCCCAAGGACAATTCCATCTTGCACCTCTTTTTTTTCTTCGCATTATGTACAGTTTGGGGCCTAGTTTTTCAAACTGCCATCCTGTCTGCCACTGCAGTGTCACTCCTAGATGGGTCACGTGTTTGTGCCGCCCACTCGTGTCGCTTAGCATAGTCATCCAGCTACCTCGGTGCAGCCTTTTGGACATAAAATCACTATTGTGAGGTGTGAGGTGTTCAGAATAGACTGGAAATGAGTGGAAACAAAGGTTATTGAGGTTAATAATTGAATAGGAGCATAAAAACCCTCAAATTCTGTGATTTTAGTGGTTTTTATGCTTTTTTTAAAAAAAAATACAGATCCAGAACACAAAACCCAGAACCCAAAACACGGAAGGGTGGTTTTGGCAAAACCGATCCAGATCCAAAACACGAAGAAAGATCCAGATCCAAAACCAAAACACAAAAAGTGGCCGGTGCACACCCCTAATATAAATGTACATGTTACATGTACAGTATGAGACTACACACAATAAGGATATAAACGTACATGTTACATGTACAGTATGAGACTACACACAATAATGATATGAATGAACCTGTTACATGTACAATGTGAGGCTACACACAATAATGATATAAATGTACCTGTTATATGTACAGTATGAGGCTACACACAATAATGATATAAATGTACATGTTACATGTACAGTATGAGGCTACACACAATAATGATATGAATGTATCTATTATATGTACAGTATGAGGCTACACACAATAATAATATAAATGTACCTGTTACATGTACAGTATGAGGCTACACACAATAATGATATAAATGTACCTGTTATATGTACAGTATGAGGCTACACACAATAATGATATAAATGTACCTGTTATATGTACAGTATGAGGCTACACATAATAATGATATGAATGTATCTATTATATGTACAGTATGAGGCTACACACAATAATGATATAAATGTACCTGTTACATGTACAGTATGAGGCTACACATAATAATGATATAAATGTACCTGTTATATGTACAGTATGAGGCTAAACATAATATGGATATAAATGTACCTGTTACATGTACAGTATGAGGCTACACATAATAATGATATAAATGTACCTGTTATATGTACAGTATGAGACTACACACAATAATGATATAAATGTACCTGTTATATGTACAGTATGAGGCTACACACAATAATGATATAAATGTACCTGTTATATGTACAGTATGAGGCTACACACAATAATTATATAAATGTACCTGTTATATGTACAGTATGAGGCTACACACAATAATGATATAAATGTACCTGTTATATGTACAGTATGAGGCTACACACAATAATGATATAAATGTACCTGTTATATGTACAGTATGAGGCTACACACAATATTGATATAAATGTACCTGTTATATGTACAGTATGAGGCTACACACAATAATGATATAAATGTACCTGTTATATGTACAGTATGAGGCTACACACAATAATGATATAAATGTACCTGTTATATGTACAGTATGAGGCTACACACAATAATGATATAAATGTACCTGTTATATGTACAGTATGAGGCTACACACAATAATGATATAAATGTACCTGTTACATGTACAGTATGAGGCTACACACAATAATGATATAAATGTACCTGTTACATGTACAGTATGAGGCTACACACAATAATGATATAAATGTACCTGTTATATGTACAGTATGAGGCTACACACAATAATGATATAAATGTACCTGTTACATGTACAGTATGAGGCTACACACAATAATGATATAAATATGCCTGTTACATGTACAGTATGAGGCTACACACAATATTGATATAAATGTACCTGTTATATGTACAGTATGAGGCTACACAGAATAAGGATATAAATGTACCTGTTATATGTACAGTATGAGGCTACACATAATATGGATATAAATGTACCTGTTATATGTACAGTATGAGGCTACACACAATAATGATATAAATGTACATGTTATATGTACAGTATGAGGCTACACACAATAATGATATAAATGTACCTGTTATATGTACAGTATGAGGCTACACACAATAATGATATAAATGTACCTGTTATATGTACAGTATGAGGCTACACACAATAATGATATAAATGTACCTGTTATATGTACAGTATGAGGCTACACACAATATGGGTATAAATGTACCTGTTATATGTACAGTATGAGGGTATACACAATAATGATATAAATGTACCTGTTATATGTACAGTATGAGGCTACACACAATAAGGATATAAATGTACCTGTTATATGTACTTTATGAGGCTACAAACAATAAGGATATAAATGTACCTGTTATATGTACAGTATGAGGCTACACACAATGAATATAAATGTACCTGTTACATGTACAGTATGAGGCTACACACAATAATGATATACATGTACCTGTTATATGTACAGTATGAGGCTACACACAATAATGATATAAATGTACCTGTTATATGTACAGTATGAGGCTACACACAATAATGATATAAATGTACCTGTTATATGTACAGTATGAGGCTACACACAATAATGATATAAATGTACCTGTTACATGTACAGTATGAGGCTACACACAATAATGATATAAATGTACCTGTTACATGTACAGTATGAGGCTACACACAATAAGGATATAAATGTACCTGTTATATGTACTTTATGAGGCTACAAACAATAAGGATATAAATGTACCTGTTATATGTACAGTATGAGGCTACACACAATAAGAATATAAATGTACCTGTTACATGTACAGTATGAGGCTACACACAATAATGATATAAATGTACCTGTTACATGTACAGTATGAGGCTACACACAATAATGATATAAATGTACCTGTTATATGTACAGTATGAGGCTACACACAATAATGATATAAATGTACCTGTTACTTGTACAGTATGAGGCTACACACAATAATGATATAAATGTACCTGTTATATGTACAGTATGAGGCTACACACAATAATGATATAAATGTAACTGTTATATGTACAGTATGAGGCTACACACAATAATGATATAAATGTACCTGTTACATGTACAGTATGAGGCTACACACAATAATGATATAAATGTACCTGTTACATGTACAGTATGAGACTACACACAATAATGATATAAATGTACCTGTTATATGTACAGTATGAGGCTACACACAATAATGATATAAATGTACCTGTTACATGTACAGTATGAGGCTACACACAATAATGATATAAATGTACCTGTTATATGTACAGTATGAGGCTACACACAATAATGATATAAATGTACCTGTTACATGTACAGTATGAGGCTACACACAATAATGATATAAATGTACCTGTTACATGTACAGTATGAGGCTACACACAATAATGATATAAATGTACCTGTTATATGTACAGTATGAGGCTACACACAATAATGATATAAATGTACCTGTTACAAGTACAGTATGAGGCTACACATAATAATGATATAAATGTACCTGTTACATGTTCAGTATGAGGCTACACACAATAATGATATAAATGTACCTGTTATATGTACAGTATGAGGCTACACACAATATGGATATAAATGTACCTGTTACATGTTCAGTATGAGGCTACACACAATAATGATATGAATGTACCTAGTATATGTACAGTATGAGGCTACACATAATATGGATATAAATGTACCTGTTATATGTACAGTATGAGGCTACACACAATATGGATATAAATGTACCTGTTATATGTACAGTATGAGGCTACACACAATAATGATATAAATGTACCTGTTATATGTACAGTATGAGGCTACACAGAATAAGAATATAAATGTACCTGTTACATGTACAGTATGAGGCTACACACAATAATGATATAAATGTACCTGTTATATGTACAGTATGAGGCTACACACAATAATGACATAAATGTACCTGTTATATGTACAGTATGAGGCTACACACAATAATGATATAAATGTACCTGTTATATGTATAGTATGAGGCTACACACAATAATGATATAAATGTACCTGTTACATGTACAGTATGAGGCTACACACAATAATGATATAAATGTACCTGTTATATGTACAGTATGAGGCTACACACAATAATGATATAAATGTACCTGTTATATGTACAGTATGAGGCTACACACAATAAGGATATAAATGTACCTGTTATATGTACAGTATGAGGCTACACACAATAAGGATATAAATGTACCTGTTATATGTACAGTATGAGGCTACACATAATAATGATATAAATGTACCTGTTATATGTACAGTATGAGGCTACACACAATAATGATATAAATGTACCTGTTATATGTACAGTATGAGGCTACACACAATAATGATATAAATGTACCTGTTACATGTACAGTATGAGGCTACACACAATAATGATATAAATGTACCTGTTATATGTACAGTATGAGGCTACACACAATAATGATATAAATGTACCTGTTATATGTACAGTATGAGGCTACACACAATAATGATATAAATGTACCTGTTATATGTACAGTATGAGGCTACACACAATAAGGATATAAATGTACCTGTTATATGTACAGTATGAGGCTACACATAATAATGATATAAATGTACCTGTTATATGTACAGTATGAGGCTACACACAATAATGATATAAATGTACCTGTTATATGTACAGTATGAGGCTACACACAATAATGAGATAAATGTACCTGTTATATATACAGTATGAGGCAACACACAATAATGATATAAATGTACCTGTTACATGTACAGTATGAGGCTACACACAATAATGATATACATGTACCTGTTATATGTACAGTATGAGGCTACACACAATAATGATATAAATGTACCTGTTATATGTACAGTATGAGGCTACACACAATAATGATATAAATGTACCTGTTATATGTACAGTATGAGGCTACACACAATAATGATATAAATGTACCTGTTACATGTACAGTATGAGGCTACACACAATAATGATATAAATGTACCTGTTACATGTACAGTATGAGGCTACACACAATAAGGATATAAATTTACCTGTTATATGTACTTTATGAGGCTACAAACAATAAGGATATAAATGTACCTGTTATATGTACAGTATGAGGCTACACACAATAAGAATATAAATGTACCTGTTACATGTACAGTATGAGGCTACACACAATAATGATATAAATGTACCTGTTACATGTACAGTATGAGGCTACACACAATAATGATATAAATGTACCTGTTATATGTACAGTATGAGGCTACACACAATAATGATATAAATGTACCTGTTACTTGTACAGTATGAGGCTACACACAATAATGATATAAATGTACCTGTTATATGTACAGTATGAGGCTACACACAATAATGATATAAATGTAACTGTTATATGTACAGTATGAGGCTACACACAATAATGATATAAATGTACCTGTTACATGTACAGTATGAGGCTACACACAATAATGATATAAATGTACCTGCTACATGTACAGTATGAGACTACACACAATAATGATATAAATGTACCTGTTATATGTACAGTATGAGGCTACACACAATAATGATATAAATGTACCTGTTACATGTACAGTATGAGGCTACACACAATAATGATATAAATGTACCTGTTATATGTACAGTATGAGGCTACACACAATAATGATATAAATGTACCTGTTACATGTACAGTATGAGGCTACACACAATAATGATATAAATGTACCTGTTATATGTACAGTATGAGGCTACACACAATAATGATATAAATGTACCTGTTACAAGTACAGTATGAGGCTACACATAATAATGATATAAATGTACCTGTTACATGTTCAGTATGAGGCTACACACAATAATGATATAAATGTACCTGTTATATGTACAGTATGAGGCTACACACAATATGGATATAAATGTACCTGTTATATGTACAGTATGAGGCTACACACAATATGGATATAAATGTACCTGTTATATGTACAGTATGAGGCTACACACAATAATGATATAAATGTACCTGTTATATGTACAGTATGAGGCTACACACAATAATGATATAAATGTACCTGTTATATGTACAGTATGAGGCTACACAGAATAAGAATATAAATGTACCTGTTACATGTACAGTATGAGGCTACACACAATAATGATATAAATGTACCTGTTATATGTACAGTATGAGGCTACACACAATAATGACATAAATGTACCTGTTATATGTACAGTATGAGGCTACACACAATAATGATATAAATGTACCTGTTATATGTACAGTATGAGGCTACACACAATAATGATATAAATGTACCTGTTACATGTACAGTATGAGGCTACACACAATAATGATATAAATGTACCTGTTATATGTACAGTATGAGGCTACACACAATAATGATATAAATGTACCTGTTATATGTACAGTATGAGGCTACACACAATAATGATATAAATGTACCTGTTATATGTACAGTATGAGGCTACACACAATAAGGATATAAATGTACCTGTTATATGTACAGTATGAGGCTACACATAATAATGATATAAATGTACCTGTTATATGTACAGTATGAGGCTACACACAATAATGATATAAATGTACCTGTTATATGTACAGTATGAGGCTACACACAATAATGATATAAATGTACCTGTTACATGTACAGTATGAGGCTACACACAATAATGATATAAATGTACCTGTTATATGTACAGTATGAGGCTACACACAATAATGATATAAATGTACCTGTTATATGTACAGTATGAGGCTACACACAATAATGATATAAATGCACCTGTTATATGTACAGTATGAGGCTACACACAATAAGGATATAAATGTACCTGTTATATGTACAGTATGAGGCTACACATAATAATGATATAAATGTACCTGTTATATGTACAGTATGAGGCTACACACAATAATGATATAAATGTACCTGTTATATGTACAGTATGAGGCTACACACAATAATGAGATAAATGTACCTGTTATATATACAGTATGAGGCAACACACAATAATGATATAAATGTACCTGTTACATGTACAGTATGAGGCTACACACAATAATGATATAAATGTACCTGTTATATATACATTATGAGGCTACACACAATAATGATATAAATGTACCTGTTACATGTACAGTATTAGGCTAAACATAATATGGATATAAATGTACCTGTTATATGTACAGTATGAAGCTATACACAATATGGATATAAATGTACCTGTTATATGTACAGTATGAGGCTACACACAATATGGATATAAATGTACCTGTTATATGTACAGTATGAGGCTACACACAATAATGATATAAATGTACCTGTTATATGTACAGTATGAGGCTACACAGAATAAGAATATAAATGTACCTGTTACATGTACAGTATGAGGCTACACACAATAATGATATAAATGTACCTGTTATATGTACAGTATGAGGCTACACACAATAATGACATAAATGTACCTGTTATATGTACAGTATGAGGCTACACACAATAATGATATAAATGTACCTGTTATATGTACAGTATGAGGCTACACACAATAATGATATAAATGTACCTGTTACATGTACAGTATGAGGCTACACACAATAATGATATAAATGTACCTGTTATATGTACAGTATGAGGCTACACACAATAATGATATAAATGTACCTGTTATATGTACAGTATGAGGCTACACACAATAATGATATAAATGTACCTGTTATATGTACAGTATGAGGCTACACACAATAAGGATATAAATGTACCTGTTATATGTACAGTATGAGGCTACACATAATAATGATATAAATGTACCTGTTATATGTACAGTATGAGGCTACACACAATAATGATATAAATGTACCTGTTATGTGTACAGTATGAGGCTACACACAATAATGATATAAATGTACCTGTTACATGTACAGTATGAGGCTACACACAATAATGATATAAATGTACCTGTTATATGTACAGTATGAGGCTACACACAATAATGATATAAATGTACCTGTTATATGTACAGTATGAGGCTACACACAATAATGATATAAATGTACCTGTTATATGTACAGTATGAGGCTACACACAATAAGGATATAAATGTACCTGTTATATGTACAGTATGAGGCTACACATAATAATGATATAAATGTACCTGTTATATGTACAGTATGAGGCTACACACAATAATGATATAAATGTACCTGTTATATGTACAGTATGAGGCTACACACAATAATGAGATAAATGTACCTGTTATATATACAGTATGAGGCAACACACAATAATGATATAAATGTACCTGTTACATGTACAGTATGAGGCTACACACAATAATGATATAAATGTACCTGTTATATATACATTATGAGGCTACACACAATAATGATATAAATGTACCTGTTACATGTACAGTATTAGGCTAAACATAATATGGATATAAATGTACCTGTTATATGTACAGTATGAAGCTATACACAATATGGATATAAATGTACCTGTTATATGTACAGTATGAGGCTACACACAATATGGATAAAATGTACCTGTTATATGTACAGTATGAGGCTACACACAATAATGATATAAATGTACCTGTTATATGTACAGTATGAGGCTACACACAATAATGATATAAATGTACCTGATACATGTACAGTATGAAGCTACACACAATAATGATATAAATGTACCTGTTATATGTACAGTATGAGGCTACACACAATAATGATATAAATGTACCTGTTATATGTACAGTATGAGGCTACACACAATAATGATATAAATCTACCTGTTATATGTACAGTATGAGGCTACACACAATATGGATATAAATGTATCTGTTACATGTACAGTATGAGGCTACACACAATAATGATATAAATGTACCTGATACATGTACAGTATGAGGCTACATATAATAATGATACAAATGTACCTATTATATGTACAGTATGAGGCTACACACAATATGGATATAAATGTACCTGTTATATGTACTTTATGAGGCTACAAACAATAAGGATATAAATGTACCTGTTACATGTACAGTATGAGGCTACACACAATAAGAATATAAATGTACCTGTTACATGTACAGTGTGAGGCTACACACAATAAGAATATAAATGTACCTGTTACATGTACAGTATGAGGCTACACACAATATGGATATAAATGTACATGTTATATGTACAGTATGAGGCTGCATATAATAATAATATAAATGTACCTGTTATATGTACAGTATGAGGCTACACACAATAATGATATAAATGTACCTGTTATATGTACAGTATGAGGCTACACACAATAATGATATAAATGTACCTGTTACATGTACAGTATGAGGCTACACACAATAATGATATAAATGTACCTGTTATATGTACAGTATGAGGCTACACACAATAATGATATAAATGTAACTGTTATATGTACAGTATGAGGCTGCACACAATAATGATATAAATGTAACTATTATATGTACAGTATGAGGCTACACACAATATAGATATAAATGTACCTGTTATATGTACAGTATGAGGCTACACACAATAATGATATAAATGTACCTGTTATATGTACAGTATGAGGCTGCATATAATAATGATATAAATGTACATGTTATATGTACAGTATGAGGCTACACACAATAATGATATAAATGTACCTGTTATATGTACAGTATGAGGCTGCATATAATAATGATATAAATGTACATGTTACATGTACAGTATGAGGCTACACACAATAATGATATAAATGTAACTGTTACATGTACAGTATGAGGCTACACACAATAAGGATATAAATGTACCTGTTACATGTACAGTATGAGGCTACAGACAATAATGATATAAATGTACCTGTTATATGTACAGTATGAGGCTACACACAATAATGATATAAATGTGCCTGTTATATGTACAGTATGAGGCTACACACAATAATGATATAAATGTACCTGTTATATGTACAGTATGAGGCTACACATAATAATGATATAAATGTACCTGTTATATGTACAGTATGAGGCTACACACAATAATGATATAAATGTACATGCTATATGTACAGTATGAGGCTACACACAATAATGATATAAATGTACCTGTTACATGTACAGTATGAGGTTACACAGAATAATGATATAAATGTACCTGTTATATGTACAGTATGAGGCTACACACAATAATGATATAAATGTACCTGTTATATGTACAGTATGAGGCTACACACAATAATGATATAAATGTACCTGTTATATGTACAGTATGAGGCTACACACAATAATGATATAAATGTACCTGTTATATGTACAGTATGAGGCTACACACAATAATGATATAAATGTACCTGTTATATGTACAGTATGAGGCTACACACAATAATGATATAAATGTACCTGTTATATGTACAGTATGAGGCTACACACAATAATGATATAAATGTACCTGTTATATGTACAGTATGAGGCTACACACAATAATGATATAAATGTACCTGTTATATGTACAGTATGAGGCTACACACAATAATGATATAAATGTACCTGTTACATGTACAGTATGAGGCTACACACAATAATAATATAAATGTACCTGTTATATGTACAGTGTGAGGCTACACACAATATAGATATAAATGTGCCTGTTATATGTACAGTATGAGGCTACAGATAATAATGATATATGTACAGTATGAGGCTACACACAATATGGATATAAATGTACCTGATACATGTACAGTAAGAGGCTACACACAATAAGGATATAAATGTACCTGTTACATGTACAGTATGAGGCTAAACATAATATGGATATAAATGTACCTGTTATATGTACAGTATGAGGCTACACACAATAATGATATAAATGTACCTGTTATATGTACAGTATGAGGATACACACAATATGGGTATAAATGTACCTGTTATATGTACAGTATGAGGGTATACACAATAATGATATAAATGTACCTGTTATATGTACAGTATGAGGCTACACACAATAATGATATAAATGTACCTGTTACATGTACAGTATGAGGCTACACATAATAATGATATAAATGTACCTGTTATATGTACAGTATGAGGCTACACAGAATAATGATATAAATGTACCTGTTATATGTACAGTATGAGGCTACACACAATAATGATATAAATGTACCTGTTATATGTACAGTGTGAGGCTAAACACAATAATGATATAAATGTACCTGTTACATGTACAGTATGAGGCTACACATAATAATGATATAAATGTACCTGTTATATGTACAGTGTGAGGCTAAACACAATAATGATATAAATGTACCTGTTACATGTACAGTATGAGGCTACACATAATAATGATATAAATGTACCTGTTATATGTACAGTATGAGGCTACACAGAATAATGATATAAATGTACCTGTTATATGTACAGTATGAGGCTACACACAATGATATAAATGTACCTGTTATATGTACAGTATGAGGCTACACACAATAATGATATAAATGTACATGTTATATGTACAGTATGAGGCTACACACAATAATGATATAAATGTACCTGATATATGTACAGTATGAGGCTACACACAATAATGATATAAATGTACCTGTTATATGTACAGTATGAGGCTACACACAATAATGATATAAATGTACATGTTATATGTACAGTATGAGGCTACACACAATAATGATATAAATGTACCTGATACATGTACAGTATGAGGCTACACAGAATAATGATATAAATGTACCTGTTATATGTACAGTATGAGGCTACACACAATAATGATATAAATGTACCTGTTATATGTACAGTATGAGGCTACACACAATAATGATATAAATGTACCTGTTATATGTACAGTGTGAGGCTACACACAATATAGATATAAATGTGCCTGTTATATGTACAGTATGAGGGTACATATAATAATGATATATGTACAGTATGAGGCTACACACAATATGGATATAAATGTACCTGTTATATGTACAGTATGAGGCTAAACATAATATGGATATAAATGTACCTGTTATATGTACAGTATGAGGCTACACACAATAATGATATAAATGTACCTGTTATATGTACAGTATGAGGATACACACAATATGGGTATAAATGTACCTGTTATATGTACAGTATGAGGCTACACATAATATGTATATAAATGTACCTCTTACATGTATATCATGAGGCTACACATAATAATGATATAAATGTACCTGTTATATGTATAGTATGAGGCTACAGATAATAATGATATATGTACAGTATGAGGCTACATATAATAATGATACAAATGTACCTATTATATGTACCGTATGAGGCTACACACAATAAGGATATAAATGTACCTGTTATATGTACTTCATGAGGCTACAAACAATAAGGATATAAATGTACCTGTTATATGTACAGTATGAGGCTACACACAATAATGATATAAATGTACCTGTTATATGTACAGTATGAGGCTAAACATAATATGGATATAAATGTACCTGTTATATGTACAGTATGAGGCTACACACAATAATGATATAAATGTACCTGTTATATGTACAGTATGAGGATACACACAATTTGGGTATAAATGTACCTGTTATATGTACAGTATGAGGCTACACATAATATGTATATAAATGTACCTCTTACATGTATATCATGAGGCTACACATAATAATGATATAAATGTACCTGTTATATGTATAGTATGAGGCTACAGATAATAATGATATATGTACAGTATGAGGCTACATATAATAATGATACAAATGTACCTATTATATGTACCGTATGAGGCTACACACAATAAGGATATAAATGTACCTGTTATATGTACTTCATGAGGCTACAAACAATAAGGATATAAATGTACCTGTTATATGTACAGTATGAGGCTACACACAATAATGATATAAATGTACCTGTTACATGTACAGTATGAGGCTACACACAATAATGATATAAATGTACCTGTTACATGTACAGTATGAGGCTACACACAATAATGATATAAATGTACCTGTTACATGTACAGTATGAGGCTACACACAATAATGATATAAATGTACCTGTTATATGTACAGTATGAGGCTACACACAATAAGAATATAAATGTACCTGTTACATGTACAGTATGAGGCTACACACAATAATGATATAAATGTACCTGTTACATGTACAGTATGAGGCTACACACAATAATGATATAAATGTACCTGTTATATGTACAGTATGAGGCTACACACAATAATGATGTAAATGTACCTGTTATATGTACAGTATGAGGCTACACACAATAATGATATAAATGTACCTGTTACATGTACAGTATGAGGCTACACATAATAATGATATAAATATAGGTATTATATGTACAGTATGAGGCTACACACAATAATGATATAAATGTACCTGTTATATGTACAGTATGAGGCTACACACAATAATGATATAAATGTACCTGTTATATGTACAGTATGAGGCTACACACAATAATGATATAAATGTACATGTTATATGTACAGTATAAGGCTACACACAATAATGATATAAATGTACATGTTATATGTACAGTATGAGGCTACACACAATAATGATATAAATGTACCTGTTAAATGTACAGTATGAGGCTACACATAATAATGAGATAAATGTACCTGTTATATGTACAGTATGAGGCTACACATAATAATGATATAAATGTACCTGTTATATGTACAGTATGAGGCTACACACAATAATGATATAAATGTACCTGTTATATGTACAGTATGAGGCTACACACAATAGTGATATAAATGTACCTGTTATATGTACAGTATGAGGCTACACACAATAATGATATAAATGTACCTGTTATATGTACAGTATGAGGCTACACATAATAATGATATAAATGTACCTGTTATATGTACAGTATGAGGCTACACACAATAATGATATAAATGTACCTGTTATATGTACAGTATGAGGCTACACACAATAGTGATATAAATGTACCTGTTATATGTACAGTATGAGGCTACACACAATAATGATATAAATGTACCTGTTATATGTACAGTATGAGGCTACACACAATAATGATATAAATGTACATGTTATATGTACAGTATGAGGCTACACACAATAATGATATAAATGTACCTGTTATATGTACAGTATGAGGCTACACACAATAATGATATAAATGTACCTGTTATATGTACAGTATGAGGCTACACACAATAATGATATAAATGTACCTGTTATATGTACAGTATGAGGCTACACATAATAATGATATAAATGTACATGTTATATGTACAGTGTGAGGCTAAACACAATAATGATATAAATGTACCTGTTATATGTACAGTATGAGGCTACACACAATAATGATATAAATGTACCTGTTATATGTACAGTAAGAGGCTACACACAATAAGAATATAAATGTACCTGTTATATGTACAGTATGAGGCTACACATAATAATGATATAAATGTACATGTTATATGTACAGTGTGAGGCTAAACACAATAATGATATAAATGTACCTGTTATATGTACAGTATGAGGCTACACACAATAATGATATAAATGTACCTGTTATATGTACAGTGTGAGGCTAAACACAATAATGATATAAATGTACCTGTTATATGTACAGTATGAGGCTACACATAATAATGATATAAATGTACATGTTATATGTACAGTGTGAGGCTACACACAATATAGATATAAATGTGCCTGTTATATGTACAGTATGAGGCTACACACAATATGAATATAAATGTACCTGTTATATGTAAAGTATGAGGCTAGACACAATAATCATATAAATGTACCCGTTATATGTACAGTATGAGGCTACACACAATAATGATATAAATGTACCTGTTATATGTACAGTAAGAGGCTACACACAATAAGAATATAAATGTACCTGTTATATGTACAGTATGAGGCTAAACATAATATGGATATAAATGTACCTGATACATGTACAGTATGAAGCTACACATAATAATGATATAAATGTACCCGTTATATGTACAGTATGAGGCTACACACAATAATGATATAAATGTACCTGTTATATGTACAGTATTAGGCTACACACAATAATGATATAAATGTACCTGTTATATGTACAGTGTGAGGCTAAACAAAATAATGATATAAATGTACCTGTTATATGTACAGTATGAAGCTACACATAATAATGATATAAATGTACCTGTTATATGTACAGTATGAGGCTACACACAATAATGATATAAATGTACCTGTTATATGTACAGTATGAGGCTACACACAATAATGATATAAATGTACCTGATACATGTACAGTATGAAGCTACACATAATAATGAAATAAATGTACCCGTTATATGTACAGTATTAGGCTACACACAATAATGATATAAATGTACCTGTTATATGTACAGTATGAGACTACACACAATAATGATATAAATGTACCTGTTATATGTACAGTATGAGGCTACACACAATAAGGATATAAATGTACCTGTTATATGTACAGTATGAGGCTACACAAAATAATGATATAAATGTACCTGTTATATGTACAGTATGAGGCTACACACAATAATGATATAAATGTACCTGTTATATGTACAGTATGAGGCTACACACAATAATGATATAAATGTACCTGTTATATATACAGTATGAGGCTACACACAATAATGATATAAATGTACCTGATACATGTACAGTATGAGACTACACACAATAATGATATAAATGTACCTGTTATATGTACAGTATGAGGCTACACACAATAATGATATAAATGTACCTGTTATATGTACAGTATGAAGCAACACATAATAATGATAGAAATGTACCTGTTATATGTACAGTATGAGGCTACACACAATAATGATATAAATGTACCTGTTATATGTACAGTATGAGGCTACACACAATAATGATATAAATGTACCTGTTATATATACAGTATGAGGCTACACACAATAATGATATAAATGTACCTGTTATATATACAGTATGAAGCTACACACAATAATGATAGAAATGTACCTGTTATATGTACAGTATGAGGCTACACACAATAATGATATAAATGTACCTGTTATATGTACAGTATGAGGCTACACACAATAATGATAGAAATGTACCTGTTATATGTACAGTATGAGGCTACACACAATAATGATATAAATGTACCTGTTATATGTACAGTATGAGGCTACACACAATAATGATATAAATGTACCTGTTATATGTACAGTATGAAGCAACACATAATAATGATAGAAATGTACCTGTTATATGTACAGTATGAAGCTACACACAATAATGATATAAATGTACCTGATACATGTACAGTATGAGGCTACACATAATAATGATATAAATGTACCTGTTATATGTACAGTGTGAGGCTACACACAATAATGATATAAATGTACCTGATACATGTACAGTATGAAGCAACACATAATAATGATATAAATGTACCTGATACATGTACAGTATGAGGCTACACACAATAATGATATAAATGTACCTGTTATATGTACAGTATGAGGCTACACATAATAATGATATAAATGTACCTGTTATATGTACAGTGTGAGGCTACACACAATAATGATATAAATGTACCTGTTATATGTACAGTATGAGGCTACACACAATAATGATATAAATGTACCTGTTATATGTACAGTATGAGGCTACACACAATAATGATATAAATGTACCTGTTATATGTACAGTATGAGGCTACACACAATAATGATATAAATGTACCTGTTATATGTACAGTGTGAGGCTACACACAATATAGATATAAATGTGCCTGTTATATGTACAGTATGAGGCTACAGATAATAATGATATAAATGTACCTGTTATATGTACAGTATGAGGCTACACACAATAATGATATAAATGTACCTGTTATATGTACAGTATGAGGCTACACACAATAATGATATAAATGTACCTGTTATATGTACAGTATGAGGCTACACACAATAATGATATAAATGTACCTGATACATGTACAGTATGAAGCTACACATAATAATGAAATAAATGTACCCGTTATATGTACAGTATTAGGCTACACACAATAATGATATAAATGTACCTGTTATATGTACAGTATGAGACTACACACAATAATGATATAAATGTACCTGTTATATGTACAGTATGAGGCTACACACAATAAGGATATAAATGTACCTGTTATATGTACAGTATGAGGCTACACAAAATAATGATATAAATGTACCTGTTATATGTACAGTATGAGGCTACACACAATAATGATATAAATGTACCTGTTATATGTACAGTATGAGGCTACACACAATAATGATATAAATGTACCTGTTATATATACAGTATGAGGCTACACACAATAATGATATAAATGTACCTGATACATGTACAGTATGAGACTACACACAATAATGATATAAATGTACCTGTTATATGTACAGTATGAGGCTACACACAATAATGATATAAATGTACCTGTTATATGTACAGTATGAAGCAACACATAATAATGATAGAAATGTACCTGTTATATGTACAGTATGAGGCTACACACAATAATGATATAAATGTACCTGTTATATGTACAGTATGAGGCTACACACAATAATGATATAAATGTACCTGTTATATATACAGTATGAGGCTACACACAATAATGATATAAATGTACCTGTTATATATACAGTATGAAGCTACACACAATAATGATAGAAATGTACCTGTTATATGTACAGTATGAGGCTACACACAATAATGATATAAATGTACCTGTTATATGTACAGTATGAGGCTACACACAATAATGATAGAAATGTACCTGTTATATGTACAGTATGAGGCTACACACAATAATGATATAAATGTACCTGTTATATGTACAGTATGAAGCAACACATAATAATGATAGAAATGTACCTGTTATATGTACAGTATGAAGCTACACACAATAATGATATAAATGTACCTGATACATGTACAGTATGAGGCTACACATAATAATGATATAAATGTACCTGTTATATGTACAGTGTGAGGCTACACACAATAATGATATAAATGTACCTGATACATGTACAGTATGAAGCAACACATAATAATGATATAAATGTACCTGATACATGTACAGTATGAGGCTACACACAATAATGATATAAATGTACCTGTTATATGTACAGTATGAGGCTACACATAATAATGATATAAATGTACCTGTTATATGTACAGTGTGAGGCTACACACAATAATGATATAAATGTACCTGTTATATGTACAGTATGAGGCTACACACAATAATGATATAAATGTACCTGTTATATGTACAGTATGAGGCTACACACAATAATGATATAAATGTACCTGTTATATGTACAGTATGAGGCTACACACAATAATGATATAAATGTACCTGTTATATGTACAGTGTGAGGCTACACACAATATAGATATAAATGTGCCTGTTATATGTACAGTATGAGGCTACAGATAATAATGATATAAATGTACCTGTTATATGTACAGTATGAGGCTACACACAATAATGATATAAATGTACCTGTTATATGTACAGTATGAGGCTACACACAATAATGATATAAATGTACCTGTTATATGTACAGTATGAGGCTACACACAATAATGATATACATGTAACTGTTATATGTACAGTATGAAGCAACACATAATAATGATATAAATGTACCCGTTATATGTACAGTATGAGGCTACACACAATAATGATATAAATGTACCTGTTATATGTACAGTATGAGGCTACACACAATAATGATATAAATGTAACTGTTATATGTACAGTATGAGGCTACACACAATAATGATATAAATGTACCTGTTACATGTACAGTATGAGGCTACACACAATAATGATATAAATGTACCTGATACATGTACAGTATGAAGCAACACATAATAATGATATAAATGTACCCGTTATATGTACAGTATGAGGCTACACACAATAAGGATATAAATGTACCTGTTACATGTACAGTATGAGGCTACACATAATATGGATATAAATGTACCTGTTATATGTACAGTATGAGGCTACACACAATAATGATATACATGTAACTGTTATATGTACAGTATGAGGCTACACACAATAATGATATAAATGTACCTGTTACATGTACAGTATGAGGCTACACACAATAATGATATAAATGTACCTGATACATGTACAGTATGAAGCAACACATAATAATGATATAAATGTACCCGTTATATGTACAGTATGAGGCTACACACAATAATGATATAAATGTACCTGATACATGTACAGTATGAGGCTACACACAATAATGATATAAATGTACCTGTTACATGTACAGTATGAGGCTACACATAATATGGATATAAATGTATCTGTTACATGTACAGTATGAGGCTACACACAATAATGATATAAATGTAACTGTTACATGTACAGTATGAGGCTACACACGATAATGATATAAATGTACCTGTTATATGTACAGTATGAGGCTACACACAATAATGATATAAATGTACCTGTTATATGTACAGTATGAGGCTACACACAATAATGATATAAATGTACCTGTTATATGTACAGTATGAGGCTACACACAATAATGATATAAATGTACCTGTTATATGTACAGTATGAGACTACACATAATATGGATATAAATGTATCAGTTATATGTACAGTATGAGCGTATACACAATAATGATATAAATGTACCTGTTATATGTACAGTGTGAGGCTAAACACAATAATGATATAAATGTACCTGTTATATGTACAGTATGAGGCTACACACAATAATGATATAAATGAACCTGTTATATGTACAGTGTGAGGCTACACACAATATAGATATAAATGTGCCTGTTATATGTACAGTATGAGGCTACAGATAATAATGATATATGTACAGTATGAGGCTACACACAATAAGGATATAAATGTACCTGTTATATGTACAGTATGAGGCTACACACAATAATGATATAAATGTACCTGTTATATGTACAATATGAGGCTACACACAATAATGATATAAATGTACCTGTTATATGTACAGTATGAGGCTACACACAATAATGATATAAATGTACCTGTTACATGTACAGTATGAGGCTACACACAATAATGATATAAATGTACCTGATACATGTACAGTATGAAGCAACACATAATAATGATATAAATGTACCCGTTATATGTACAGTATGAGGCTACACACAATAATGATATAAATGTACCTGATACATGTACAGTATGAGGCTACACACAATAATGATATAAATGTACCTGTTACATGTACAGTATGAGGCTACACATAATATGGATATAAATGTATCTGTTACATGTACAGTATGAGGCTACACACAATAATGATATAAATGTAACTGTTACATGTACAGTATGAGGCTACACACAATAATGATATAAATGTACCTGTTATATGTACAGTATGAGGCTACACACAATAATGATATAAATGTACCTGTTATATGTACAGTATGAGGCTACACACAATAATGATATAAATGTACCTGTTATATGTACAGTATGAGGCTACACACAATAATGATATAAATGTACCTGATACATGTACAGTATGAGGCTACACACAATAATGATATAAATGTAACTGTTATATGTACAGTATGAGGCTACACACAATAATGATATAAATGTACCTGTTATATGTACAGTATGAGGCTACACACAATAATGATATAAATGTACCTGTTATATGTACAGTATGAGGCTACACACAATAATGATATAAATGTACCTGTTATATGTACAGTATGAGGCTACACACAATAATGATATAAATGTACCTGTTATATGTACAGTATGAGGCTACACACAATAATGATATAAATGTACCTGATACATGTACAGTATGAGGCTACACACAATAATGATATAAATGTAACTGTTACATGTACAGTATGAGGCTACACACAATAATGATATAAATGTACCTGTTATATGTACAGTATGAGGCTACACACAATAATGATATAAATGTACCTGTTATATGTACAGTATGAGGCTACACACAATAATGATATAAATGTACCTGTTATATGTACAGTATGAGACTACACACAATAATGATATATGTACAGTATGAGGCTACACACAATAAGGATATAAATGTACCTGTTACATGTACAGTATGAGACTACACATAATATAGATATAAATGTACCTGTTATATGTACAGTATGAGCGTATACACAATAATGATATGAATGTACCTGTTACATGTACAATATGAGGCTACAGACAATAAGGATATAAATGTACCTGCTATATGTACAGTATGAGCGTATACACAATAATGATATAAATGTACCAGTTATATGTACAGTATGAGCGTATACACAATAATGATATAAATGTACCTGTTATATGTACAGTGTGAGGCTACACACAATATAGATATAAATGTGCCTGTTATATGTACAGTATGAGGCTACAGATAATAATGATATATGTACAGTATGAGGCTACACACAATAAGGATATAAATGTACCTGTTATATGTACAATATGAGGCTACACACAATAATGATATAAATGTACCTGTTATATGTACAGTATGAGGCTACACACAATAATGATATAAATGTACCTGTTATATGTACAGTATGAGGTTACACACAATAATGATATAAATGTACCTGTTATATGTACAGTATGAGGCTACACACAATAATGATATAAATGTACCTGTTACATGTACAGTATGTGCCTACACACAATAAGGATATAAATGTACCTGTTATATGTACAGTATGAGGTTACACACAATAATGATATAAATGTACCTGTTATATGTACAGTATGAGCGTATACACAATAATGATATAAATGTACCTGTTACATGTACAGTATGAGGCTACACACAATAATGATATAAATGTACCTGTTATATGTACAGTATGAGACTACACATAGTAATGATATAAATGTACCTGTTACATGTACAGTATGAGGCTACACACAATAATGATATAAATGTACCTGTTACATGTACAGTATGAGGCTACACACAATAATGATATAAATGTACCTCTTACATGTATATTATGAGGCTACACATAATAATGATATAAATGTACCTGTTACATGTACAATATGAGGCTACACACAATAATGATATAAATGTACCTGTTATATGTACAGTATGAGCGTATACACAATAATGATATAAATGTACCTGTTATATGTACAGTATGAGGCTACACACAATAATGATATAAATGTACCTGTTACATGTACAGTATGAGGCAACACACAATAATGATATAAATGTACCTGTTATATGTACAGTATGAGGCTACACACAATAATGATATAAATGTACCTGTTATATGTAGAGTTTGAGGCTACACACAATAATGATATAAATGTACCTGTTACATGTACAGTATGAGGCTACACACAATAATGATATAAATGTACCTGTTACATGTACAGTATGAGGTTACACACAATAATGATATAAATGTACCTGTTATATGTACAGTATGAGGCTACACACGATAATGATATAAATGTACCTGTTATATGTACAGTATGAGGCTACACACAATAAGGATATAAATGTACCTGTTATATGTACAGTATGAGGCTACACACAATAATGATATAAATGTACCTGTCACATGTACAGTAAGAGGTTACACACAATTATGATATAAATGTACCTGTTATATGTACAGTATGAGGCTACACACAATAATGATATAAATGTACCTGTTACATGTACAGTATGAGGCTACACACAATAATGATATAAATGTACCTGTTACATGTACAGTATGAGACTACACACAATAATGATATAAATGTACCTGTTATATGTACAGTATGAGGCTACACACAATAATGATATAAATGTACCTGATACATGTACAGTATGAGGCTACACACAATAATGATATAAATGTACCTGTTATATGTACAGTATGAAGCTACAAATAATAATGATATAAATGTACCTGTTATATGTACAGTATGAGGCTACACACAATAATGATATAAATGTACCTGTTATATGTACAGTATGAGGCTACACACAATAATGATATAAATGTACCTGATACATGTACAGTATGAGGCTACACACAATAATGATATAAATGTACCTGTTATATGTACAGTATGAGGCTACACACAATAATGATATAAATGTACCTGTTACATGTACAGTATGAGGCTACACACAATAATGATATAAATGTACCTGTTATATGTACAGTATGAGGCTACACACAATAAGGATATAAATGTACCTGTTATATGTACAGTATGAGGCTACACATAATAATGATATAAATGTACCTGTTATATGTACAGTATGAGGCTACACACAATAATGATATAAATGTACCTGTTATATGTACAGTATGAGGCTACAGACAATAAGGATATAAATGTACCTGCTATATGTACAGTATGAGCGTATACACAATAATGATATAAATGTACCAGTTATATGTACAGTATGAGCGTATACACAATAATGATATAAATGTACCTGTTATATGTACAGTGTGAGGCTACACACAATATAGATATAAATGTGCCTGTTATATGTACAGTATGAGGCTACAGATAATAATGATATATGTACAGTATGAGGCTACACACAATAAGGATATAAATGTACCTGTTATATGTACAATATGAGGCTACACACAATAATGATATAAATGTACCTGTTATATGTACAGTATGAGGCTACACACAATAATGATATAAATGTACCTGTTATATGTACAGTATGAGGTTACACACAATAATGATATAAATGTACCTGTTATATGTACAGTATGAGGCTACACACAATAATGATATAAATGTACCTGTTACATGTACAGTATGTGCCTACACACAATAAGGATATAAATGTACCTGTTATATGTACAGTATGAGGTTACACACAATAATGATATAAATGTACCTGTTATATGTACAGTATGAGCGTATACACAATAATGATATAAATGTACCTGTTACATGTACAGTATGAGGCTACACACAATAATGATATAAATGTACCTGTTATATGTACAGTATGAGACTACACATAGTAATGATATAAATGTACCTGTTACATGTACAGTATGAGGCTACACACAATAATGATATAAATGTACCTGTTACATGTACAGTATGAGGCTACACACAATAATGATATAAATGTACCTCTTACATGTATATTATGAGGCTACACATAATAATGATATAAATGTACCTGTTACATGTACAATATGAGGCTACACACAATAATGATATAAATGTACCTGTTATATGTACAGTATGAGCGTATACACAATAATGATATAAATGTACCTGTTATATGTACAGTATGAGGCAACACACAATAATGATATAAATGTACCTGTTATATGTACAGTATGAGGCTACACACAATAATGATATAAATGTACCTGTTATATGTAGAGTTTGAGGCTACACACAATAATGATATAAATGTACCTGTTACATGTACAGTATGAGGCTACACACAATAATGATATAAATGTACCTGTTACATGTACAGTATGAGGCTACACACAATAATGATATAAATGTACCTGTTACATGTACAGTATGAGGCTACACACAATAATGATATAAATGTACCTGTTATATGTACAGTATGAGCGTATACACAATAATGATATAAATGTACCTGTTATATGTACAGTATGAGGCAACACACAATAATGATATAAATGTACCTGTTATATGTACAGTATGAGGCTACACACAATAATGATATAAATGTACCTGTTATATGTAGAGTTTGAGGCTACACACAATAATGATATAAATGTACCTGTTACATGTACAGTATGAGGCTACACACAATAATGATATAAATGTACCTGTTACATGTACAGTATGAGGTTACACACAATAATGATATAAATGTACCTGTTATATGTACAGTATGAGGCTACACACGATAATGATATAAATGTACCTGTTATATGTACAGTATGAGGCTACACACAATAAGGATATAAATGTACCTGTTATATGTACAGTATGAGGCTACACACAATAATGATATAAATGTACCTGTCACATGTACAGTAAGAGGTTACACACAATTATGATATAAATGTACCTGTTATATGTACAGTATGAGGCTACACACAATAATGATATAAATGTACCTGTTACATGTACAGTATGAGGCTACACACAATAATGATATAAATGTACCTGTTACATGTACAGTATGAGACTACACACAATAATGATATAAATGTACCTGTTATATGTACAGTATGAGGCTACACACAATAATGATATAAATGTACCTGATACATGTACAGTATGAGGCTACACACAATAATGATATAAATGTACCTGTTATATGTACAGTATGAAGCTACAAATAATAATGATATAAATGTACCTGTTATATGTACAGTATGAGGCTACACACAATAATGATATAAATGTACCTGTTATATGTACAGTATGAGGCTACACACAATAATGATATAAATGTACCTGATACATGTACAGTATGAGGCTACACACAATAATGATATAAATGTACCTGTTATATGTACAGTATGAGGCTACACACAATAATGATATAAATGTACCTGTTACATGTACAGTATGAGGCTACACACAATAATGATATAAATGTACCTGTTATATGTACAGTATGAGGCTACACACAATAAGGATATAAATGTACCTGTTATATGTACAGTATGAGGCTACACATAATAATGATATAAATGTACCTGTTATATGTACAGTATGAGGCTACACACAATAATGATATAAATGTACCTGTTATATGTACAGTATGAGGCTACACACAATAATGATATAAATGTACCTGTTACATGTACAGTATGAGGCTACACACAATATGTATATAAATGTACCTGTTACATGTACAGTATGAGGCTACACACAATATGTATATAAATGTACCTGTTATATGTACAGTATGAGAATACACACAATAATGAGATAAATGTACCTGTTACATGTACAGTATGAGGCTACACACAATAATGAGATAAATGTACCTGTTATATGTACAGTATGAGACTACACACAATAATGAGATAAATGTACCTGTTATATGTACAGTATGAGGCTACACACAATAATGATATAAATGTACCTGATACATGTACAGTATGAGGCTACACACAATAATGATATAAATGTACCTGATACATGTACAGTATGAGGCTACACACAATATGTATATAAATGTACCTGTTACATGTACAGTATGAGGCTACACACAATATGTATATAAATGTACCTGTTATATGTACAGTATGAGGCTACACACAATAATGATATAAATGTACCTGTTATATGTACAGTATGAGGCTACACACAATAATGATATAAATGTACCTGTTATATGTACAGTATGAGACTACACACAATAATGAGATAAATGTACCTGTTACATGTACAGTATGAGGCTACACACAATAATGAGATAAATGTACCTGTTATATGTACAGTATGAGGCTACACATAATAATGATATAAATGTACCTGTTATATGTACAGTATGAGGCTACACACAATAATGATATAAATGTACCTGTTATATGTACAGTATGAGGCTACACACAATAATGATATAAATGTACCTGTTATATGTACAGTATGAAGCTACACACAATAATGATATAAATGTACCTGTTACATGTACAGTATGAGGCTACACACAATAATGATATAAATGTACATGTTACATGTACAGTATGAGGCTACACACAATAATGATATAAATGTACCTGTTATATGTACAGTATGAAGCTACACATAATAATGATATAAATGTACCTGTTATATGTACAGTATGAGGCTACACACAATAATTATATAAATGTACCTGTTACATGTACAGTATGAGGCTACACACAATAATGATATAAATGTACCTGTTATATGTACAGTATGAAGCTACACATAATAATGATATAAATGTACCTGTTATATGTACAGTATGAGGCTACACACAATAATGATATGAATGTACCTATTATATGTACAGTATGAGGCTACACACAATATGGATATAAATGTACCTGTTATATGTACAATATGAGGCTACACATAATAATGATATAAATGTACCTGTTATATGTACAGTATGAGACTACACACAATATGGATATAAATGTACCTGTTACATGTACAGTATGAGACTACACATAATAATGATATAAATGTACCTGTTTTATGTACAGCATGAGACTACACACAATAATGATATAAATGTACCTGTTATATGTACAGTATGAGGCTACACACAATAATGATATAAATGTACCTGTTACATGTACAGTATGAGGCTACACACAATAATGATATAAATGTACCTGTTACATGTACAGTATGAGACTACACACAATAATGATATAAATGTACCTGTTATATGTACAGTATGAGGCTACATACAATAATGATATAAATGTACCTGTTACATGTACAGTATGAGGCTACACACAATAATGATATAAATGTACCTGTTATATGTACAGTATGAGGCTACACACAATAATGATATAAATGTACCTGTTACATGTACAGTATGAGGCTACACACAATAATGATATAAATGTACCTGTTACATGTACAGTATGAGACTACACACAATAATGATATAAATGTACCTGTTATATGTACAGTATGAGGCTACACACAATAATGATATAAATGTACCTGTTACATGTACAGTATGAGGCTACACACAATAATGATATAAATGTACCTGTTATATGTACAGTATGAGGCTACACATAATAATGATATATATGTACCTGTTACATGTACAGTATGAGGCTACACACAATAATGATATAAATGTACCTATTACATGTACAGTATGAGGCTACACACAATAATGATATAAATGTACCTGTTTTATGTACAGTATGAGGCTACACACAATAATGATATAAATGTACCTGTTATATGTACAGTATGAGGCTACATATAATAATGATATAAATATAGGTATTATATGTACAGTATGAGGCTACACACAATAATTATATAAATGTACCTGTTATATGAACAGTATAAGGCTACACATAATAATGATATAAATATAGGTATTATATGTACAGTATGAGGCTACACACAATAAGGATATAAATCTACCTGTTATATGTACAATATGAGGCTACACACAATAATTATAGAAATGTACCTGTTATATGTACAGTATGAGGCTACACATAATAATGATATAAATGTACCTGTTATATGTACAGTATGAGGCTACACACAATAATTATATAAATGTACATGTTATATGTACAGTATGAGGCTACACACAATAATGATATAAATGTACCTGTTACATGTACAGTATGAGGCTACACACAATAATGATATAAATGTACATGTTCCATGTAAAGTATGAGGCTACACACAATAATGATATAAATGTAACTGTTACATGTACAGTATAAGGCTACACATAATAATGATATAAATGTAACTGTTACATGTACAGTATGAGGCTACACACAATAATGATATAAATGTACCTGTTACATGTACAGTATGAGGCTACACACAATAATGATATAAATGTATCTATTATATGTACAGTATGAGGCTACACACAATAATGATATAAATGTACATGTTATATGTACAGTATGAGGCTACACACAATAATGATATAAATGTACCTGTTATATGTACAGTATGAGGCTACACCCAATATTGATATAAATGTACCTGTTACATGTACAGTATGAGGCTACACACAATAATGATATAAATGTACATGTTATATGTACAGTATGAGGCTACACCCAATATTGATATAAATGTACATGTTATATGTACAGTATGAGGCTACACCCAATATTGATATAAATGTACCTGTTACATGTACAGTATGAGGCTACACACAATAATGATATAAATGTACCTATTATATGTACAGTATGAGGCTACACACAATAATGATATAAATGTACCTGTTACATGTACAGTATGAGGCTACACACAATAATGATATAAATGTACCTGTTACATGTACAGTATGAGGCTACACACAATGATATAAATGTACATGTTACATGTACAGTATGAGGCTACACACAATAATGATATAAATGTATATGTTATATGTACAGTATGAGGCTACACACAATAATGATATAAATGTACATGTTATATGTACAGTATGAGGCTACACCCAATATTGATATAAATGTACCTGTTATAAGTACAGTATGAGGCTACACCCAATATTGATATAAATGTACCTGTTATAAGTACAGTATGAGGCTACACCCAATATTGATATAAATGTACCTGTTATATGTACAGTATGAGGCTACACATAATAATGATATAAATGTACCTGTTATATGTACAGTATGAGGCTGCACACAATATGGATATAAATGTACTTGTTATATGTACAGTATGAGGCTACACATAATATGGATATAAATGTACCTGTTATATGTACAGTATGAGGCTACACACAATAAGGAAATAAATGTACCTGTTATATGTACAGTATGAGGCTACACACAATAATGATATGAATGTACCTAGTATATGTACAGTATGAGGCTACACACAATAATGATATGAATGTACCTAGTATATGTACAGTATGAGGCTACACACAATAATGATATAAATGTATCTGTTATATGTACAGTATGAGGCTACACATAATAATGATATAAATGTACCTGTTATATGTACAGTATGAGGCTACACACAATAATTATATACATGTACCTGTTACATGTACAGTATGAGGCTGCATATAGTAATGATATAAATGTACTTGTTATATGTACAGTATGAGGCTACACATAATAATGATATGAATGTACGTATTATATGTACGGTATTAGGCTACACACAATAATGATATGAATGTACCTATTATATGTACAGTATGAGGCTACACACAATAATGATATAAATGTACCTATTATATGTGCAATATGAGGCTACACACAATAATAATATAAATGTACCTGTTATATGTACAGTATGAGGCTACACACAATAATGATATAAATGTACCTATTACATGTACAGTATGAGGCTACACACAATAATAATATAAATGTACCTGTTACATGTACAGTATGAGGCTACACACAATAATGATATAAATGTATCTATTATATGTACAGTATGAGGCTACACACAATAATAATATAAATGTACCTGTTACATGTACAGTATGAGGCTACACATAATAATGATATAAATGTACCTGTTATATGTACAGTATGAGGCTACACACAATAATGATATAAATGTATCTATTACATGTACAGTATGAGGCTACACACAATAATGATATAAATGTATCTATTATATGTACAGTATGAGGCTACACACAATAATGATATAAATGTACCTGTTACATGTACAGTATGAGGCTACACACAATAATGATATAAATGTATCTATTATATGTACAGTATGAGGCTACACACAATAATTATATAAATGTACCTGTTACATGTAAAGTATGAGGCTACACACAATAATGATATAAATGTAACAGTTACATGTACAGTATGAGGCTACACACAATAATAATATAAATGTACCTGTTACATGTACATTATGAGGCTACACACAATAAGGATATAAATGTACCTGTTATATGTACAGTATGAGGCTACACACAATAATGATATAAATGTAACTGTTACATGTACAGTATGAGGCTACACAAAATAATAATATAAATGTACCTGTTATAAGTACAGTATGAGGCTACACATAATAATGATATAAATGTACCTGTTATATGTACAGTATGAGGCGTGACATAATAATGATATAAATGTACTTGTTACATGTACAGTATGAGGCTACACACAATAATGATATAAATGTACCTGTTACATGTACAGTACGAGGCTACACACAATAATTATATAAATGTACCTGTTACATGTACAGTACGAGGCTACACACAATAATGATATAAATGTACCTGTTATATGTACAGTATGAGGCTACACACAATAATGATATAAATGTACCTGTTACATGTACAGTATGAGGCTACACATAATAATGATATAAATGTACCTGTTATATGTACAGTATGAGGCGACACATAATAATGACATAAATGTACTTGTTACATGTACAGTATGAGGCTACACACAATAATGATATAAATATAGGTATTATATGTACAGTATGAGGCTACACACAATAATGATATAAATGTACCTGTTATATGTACAGTATGAGGCTACACACAATAATTATATACATGTACCTGTTACATGTACAGTATGAGGCTGCATATAATAATGATATAAATGTACTTGTTATATGTACAGTATGAGGCTACACATAATAATGATATGAATGTACGTATTATATGTACGGTATTAGGCTACACACAATAATGATATGAATGTACCTATTATATGTACAGTATGAGGCTACACACAATAATGATATAAATGTACCTATTATATGTACAATATGAGGCTACACACAATAATAATATAAATGTACCTGTTATATGTACAGTATGAGGCTACACACAATAATGATATAAATGTACCTATTACATGTACAGTATGAGGCTACACACAATAATAATATAAATGTACCTGTTACATGTACAGTATGAGGCTACACACAATAATGATATAAATGTATCTATTATATGTACAGTATGAGGCTACACACAATAATAATATAAATGTACCTGTTACATGTACAGTATGAGGCTACACATAATAATGATATAAATGTACCTGTTATATGTACAGTATGAGGCTACACACAATAATGATATAAATGTATCTATTACATGTACAGTATGAGGCTACACACAATAATGATATAAATGTATCTATTATATGTACAGTATGAGGCTACACACAATAATGATATAAATGTACCTATTACATGTACAGTATGAGGCTACACACAATAATGATATAAATGTATCTATTATATGTACAGTATGAGGCTACACACAATAATTATATAAATGTACCTGTTACATGTAAAGTATGAGGCTACACACAATAATGATATAAATGTAACAGTTACATGTACAGTATGAGGCTACACACAATAATAATATAAATGTACCTGTTACATGTACATTATGAGGCTACACACAATAAGGATATAAATGTACCTGTTATATGTACAGTATGAGGCTACACACAATAATGATATAAATGTAACTGTTACATGTACAGTATGAGGCTACACAAAATAATAATATAAATGTACCTGTTATAAGTACAGTATGAGGCTACACATAATAATGATATAAATGTACCTGTTATATGTACAGTATGAGGCGTGACATAATAATGATATAAATGTACTTGTTACATGTACAGTATGAGGCTACACACAATAATGATATAAATGTACCTGTTACATGTACAGTACGAGGCTACACACAATAATGATATAAATGTACCTGTTACATGTACAGTACGAGGCTACACACAATAATGATATAAATGTACCTGTTATATGTACAGTATGAGGCTACACACAATAATGATATAAATGTACCTGTTACATGTACAGTATGAGGCTACACATAATAATGATATAAATGTACCTGTTATATGTACAGTATGAGGCGACACATAATAATGACATAAATGTATTTGTTACATGTACAGTATGAGGCTACACACAATAATGATATAAATATAGGTATTATATGTACAGTATGAGGCTACACACAATAATGATATAAATGTACCTGTTATATGTACAGTATGAGGCTACACACAATAATGATATAAATGTACCTGTTATATGTACAGTATGAGGCTACACACAATAATGATATAAATGTATCTGTTACATGTACAGTATGAGGCTACACACAATAAGGATATAAATGTACCTGTTATATGTACAGTATGAGACTACACACAATAATGATATAAATGTACATGTTATATGTACAGTATGAGGCTACACATAATAATGATATAAATATAGGTATTATATGTACAGTATGAGGCTACACACAATAATGATATAAATGTACCTGTTACATGTACAGTATGAGGCTACACACAATAATGATGTAAATGTTTCTGTTACATGTACAGTATGAGGTTACACACAATAATGATATAAATGTACATGTTATATGTACAGTATGAGGCTACACACAATAATGATATAAATGTACCTGTTATATGTACAGTATGAGGCTACACACAATAATGATATAAATGTATCTGTTACATGTACAGTATGAGACTACACACAATAATGATATAAATGTACCTGTTATATGTACAGTATGAAGCTACATACAATAATGATATAAATGTACCTGTTATATGTACAGTATGAGGCTACACACAATAATGATATAAATGTACCTGTTACATGTACAGTATGAGGCTACACACAATATGTATATAAATGTACCTGTTACATGTACAGTATGAGGCTACACACAATATGTATATAAATGTACCTGTTATATGTACAGTATGAGACTACACACAATATGGATATAAATGTACCTGTTATATGTACAGTATGAGGCTACACACAATAATGAGATAAATGTATCTGTTATATGTACAGTATGAGGCTACACACAATAATGATATAAATGTACATGTTATATGTACAGTATGAGGCTACACATAATAATGATATAAATATAGGTATTATATGTACAGTATGAGGCTACACACAATAATGATATAAATGTACCTGTTACATGTACAGTATGAGGCTACACACAATAATGATGTAAATGTTTCTGTTACATGTACAGTATGAGGCTGCATATAATAATGATATAAATGTACTTGTTATATGTACAGTATGAGGCTACACATAATAATGATATGAATGTACGTATTATATGTACGGTATTAGGCTACACACAATAATGATATGAATGTACCTATTATATGTACAGTATGAGGCTACACACAATAATGATATAAATGTACCTATTATATGTACAATATGAGGCTACACACAATAATAATATAAATGTACCTGTTATATGTACAGTATGAGGCTACACACAATAATGATATAAATGTACCTATTACATGTACAGTATGAGGCTACACACAATAATAATATAAATGTACCTGTTACATGTACAGTATGAGGCTACACACAATAATGATATAAATGTATCTATTATATGTACAGTATGAGGCTACACACAATAATAATATAAATGTACCTGTTACATGTACAGTATGAGGCTACACATAATAATGATATAAATGTACCTGTTATATGTACAGTATGAGGCTACACACAATAATGATATAAATGTATCTATTACATGTAAAGTATGAGGCTACACACAATAATGATATAAATGTATCTATTATATGTACAGTATGAGGCTACACACAATAATGATATAAATGTACCTATTACATGTACAGTATGAGGCTACACACAATAATGATATAAATGTATCTATTATATGTACAGTATGAGGCTACACACAATAATTATATAAATGTACCTGTTACATGTAAAGTATGAGGCTACACACAATAATGATATAAATGTAACAGTTACATGTACAGTATGAGGCTACACACAATAATAATATAAATGTACCTGTTACATGTACATTATGAGGCTACACACAATAAGGATATAAATGTACCTGTTATATGTACAGTATGAGGCTACACACAATAATGATATAAATGTAACTGTTACATGTACAGTATGAGGCTACACAAAATAATAATATAAATGTACCTGTTATAAGTACAGTATGAGGCTACACATAATAATGATATAAATGTACCTGTTATATGTACAGTATGAGGCGTGACATAATAATGATATAAATGTACTTGTTACATGTACAGTATGAGGCTACACACAATAATGATATAAATGTACCTGTTACATGTACAGTACGAGGCTACACACAATAATTATATAAATGTACCTGTTATATGTACAGTATGAGGCTACACACAATAATGATATAAATGTACCTGTTACATGTACAGTATGAGGCTACACATAATAATGATATAAATGTACCTGTTATATGTACAGTATGAGGCGACACATAATAATGACATAAATGTACTTGTTACATGTACAGTATGAGGCTACACACAATAATGATATAAATATAGGTATTATATGTACAGTATGAGGCTACACACAATAATGATATAAATGTACCTGTTATATGTACAGTATGAGGCTACACACAATAATGATATAAATGTATCTGTTACATGTACAGTATGAGGCTACACACAATAAGGATATAAATGTACCTGTTATATGTACAGTATGAGGCTACACACAATAATGATATAAATGTACATGTTATATGTACAGTATGAGGCTACACATAATAATGATATAAATATAGGTATTATATATACAGTATGAGGCTACACACAATAATGATATAAATGTACCTGTTACATGTACAGTATGAGGCTACACACAATAATGATGTAAATGTTTCTGTTACATGTACAGTATGAGGCTACACACAATAATGATATAAATGTACCTGTTATATGTACAATATGAGGTTACACACAATAATGATATAAATGTACATGTTATATGTACAGTATGAGGCTACACACAATAATGATATAAATGTACCTGTTATATGTACAGTATGAGGCTACACACAATAATGATATAAATGTATCTGTTACATGTACAGTATGAGACTACACACAATAATGATATAAATGTACCTGTTATATGTACAGTATGAAGCTACATACAATAATGATATAAATGTACCTGTTATATGTACAGTATGAGGCTACACACAATAATGATATAAATGTACCTGTTACATGTACAGTATGAGGCTACACACAATATGTATATAAATGTACCTGTTACATGTACAGTATGAGGCTACACACAATATGTATATAAATGTACCTGTTATATGTACAGTATGAGACTACACACAATATGGATATAAATGTACCTGTTATATGTACAGTATGAGGCTACACACAATAATGAGATAAATGTATCTGTTATATGTACAGTATGAGGCTACACACAATAATGAGATAAATGTACCTGTTATATGTACAGTATGAGGCTACACACAATATTGATATAAATGTACCTGTTACATGTACAGTATGAGGCTACACACAATAATGAGATAAATGTACCTGTTATATGTACAGTATGAGGCTACACACAATATTGATATAAATGTACCTGTTACATGTACAGTATGAGGCTACACACAACAATGATATAAATGTACCTGTTATATGTACAGTATGAGGCTACACACAATAATGATATAAATGTACCTGTTATATGTACAGTATGAGGCTACACACAATAATGATATAAATGTACCTGTTATATGTACAGTATGAGGCTACACACAATAATGATATAAATGTACCTGTTATATGTACAGTATGACGGTATACACAATAATGATATAAATGTACCTGTTACATGTACAGTATGAGGCTACACACAATAAGGATATAAATGTACCTGTTATATGTACAGTATGAGGCTACACACAATATTGATATAAATGTACCTGTTACATGTACAGTATGAGGCTACACACAATAATGATATAAATGTACCTGTTACATGTACAGTATGAGGCTACACACAATAATGATATAAATGTACCTGTTACATGTACAGTATGAGGCTACACACAATAATGATATAAATGTACCTGTTATATGTACAGTATGAGGCTACACACAATAATGATATAAATGTATCTGTTACATGTACAGTATGAGGCTACACACAATAAGGATATAAATGTACCTGATATATGTACAGTATGAGGCTACACACAATAATGATATAAATGTACATGTTATATGTACAGTATGAGGCTACACATAATAATGATATAAATATAGGTATTATATGTACAGTATGAGGCTACACACAATAATGATATAAATGTACCTGTTACATGTACAGTATGAGGCTACACACAATAATGATGTAAATGTTTCTGTTACATGTACAGTATGAGGTTACACACAATAATGATATAAATGTACATGTTATATGTACAGTATGAGGCTACACACAATAATGATATAAATGTACCTGTTATATGTACAGTATGAGGCTACACACAATAATGATATAAATGTATCTGTTACATGTACAGTATGAGACTACACACAATAATGATATAAATGTACCTGTTATATGTACAGTATGAAGCTACATACAATAATGATATAAATGTACCTGTTATATGTACAGTATGAGGCTACACACAATAATGATATAAATGTACCTGTTACATGTACAGTATGAGGCTACACACAATATGTATATAAATGTACCTGTTACATGTACAGTATGAGGCTACACACAATATGTATATAAATGTACCTGTTATATGTACAGTATGAGACTACACACAATATGGATATAAATGTACCTGTTATATGTACAGTATGAGGCTACACACAATAATGAGATAAATGTATCTGTTATATGTACAGTATGAGGCTACACACAATAATGATATAAATGTACATGTTATATGTACAGTATGAGGCTACACATAATAATGATATAAATATAGGTATTATATGTACAGTATGAGGCTACACACAATAATGATATAAATGTACCTGTTACATGTACAGTATGAGGCTACACACAATAATGATGTAAATGTTTCTGTTACATGTACAGTATGAGGCTGCATATAATAATGATATAAATGTACTTGTTATATGTACAGTATGAGGCTACACATAATAATGATATGAATGTACGTATTATATGTACGGTATTAGGCTACACACAATAATGATATGAATGTACCTATTATATGTACAGTATGAGGCTACACACAATAATGATATAAATGTACCTATTATATGTACAATATGAGGCTACACACAATAATAATATAAATGTACCTGTTATATGTACAGTATGAGGCTACACACAATAATGATATAAATGTACCTATTACATGTACAGTATGAGGCTACACACAATAATAATATAAATGTACCTGTTACATGTACAGTATGAGGCTACACACAATAATGATATAAATGTATCTATTATATGTACAGTATGAGGCTACACACAATAATAATATAAATGTACCTGTTACATGTACAGTATGAGGCTACACATAATAATGATATAAATGTACCTGTTATATGTACAGTATGAGGCTACACACAATAATGATATAAATGTATCTATTACATGTACAGTATGAGGCTACACACAATAATGATATAAATGTATCTATTATATGTACAGTATGAGGCTACACACAATAATGATATAAATGTACCTATTACATGTACAGTATGAGGCTACACACAATAATGATATAAATGTATCTATTATATGTACAGTATGAGGCTACACACAATAATTATATAAATGTACCTGTTACATGTAAAGTATGAGGCTACACACAATAATGATATAAATGTAACAGTTACATGTACAGTATGAGGCTACACACAATAATAATATAAATGTACCTGTTACATGTACATTATGAGGCTACACACAATAAGGATATAAATGTAACTGTTATATGTACAGTATGAGGCTACACACAATAATGATATAAATGTAACTGTTACATGTACAGTATGAGGCTACACAAAATAATAATATAAATGTACCTGTTATAAGTACAGTATGAGGCTACACATAATAATGATATAAATGTACCTGTTATATGTACAGTATGAGGCGTGACATAATAATGATATAAATGTACTTGTTACATGTACAGTATGAGGCTACACACAATAATGATATAAATGTACCTGTTACATGTACAGTACGAGGCTACACACAATAATTATATAAATGTACCTGTTATATGTACAGTATGAGGCTACACACAATAATGATATAAATGTACCTGTTACATGTACAGTATGAGGCTACACATAATAATGATATAAATGTACCTGTTATATGTACAGTATGAGGCGACACATAATAATGACATAAATGTACTTGTTACATGTACAGTATGAGGCTACACACAATAATGATATAAATATAGGTATTATATGTACAGTATGAGGCTACACACAATAATGATATAAATGTACCTGTTATATGTACAGTATGAGGCTACACACAATAATGATATAAATGTATCTGTTACATGTACAGTATGAGGCTACACACAATAAGGATATAAATGTACCTGTTATATGTACAGTATGAGGCTACACACAATAATGATATAAATGTACATGTTATATGTACAGTATGAGGCTACACATAATAATGATATAAATATAGGTATTATATATACAGTATGAGGCTACACACAATAATGATATAAATGTACCTGTTACATGTACAGTATGAGGCTACACACAATAATGATGTAAATGTTTCTGTTACATGTACAGTATGAGGCTACACACAATAATGATATAAATGTACCTGTTATATGTACAATATGAGGTTACACACAATAATGATATAAATGTACATGTTATATGTACAGTATGAGGCTACACACAATAATGATATAAATGTACCTGTTATATGTACAGTATGAGGCTACACACAATAATGATATAAATGTACCTGTTATATGTACAGTATGAGGCTACACACAATAATGATATAAATGTACCTGTTATATGTACAGTATGACGGTATACACAATAATGATATAAATGTACCTGTTACATGTACAGTATGAGGCTACACACAATAAGGATATAAATGTACCTGTTATATGTACAGTATGAGGCTACACACAATATTGATATAAATGTACCTGTTACATGTACAGTAGGAGGCTACACACAATAATGATATAAATGTACCTGTTACATGTACAGTATGAGGCTACACACAATAATGATATAAATGTACCTGTTACATGTACAGTATGAGGCTACACACAATAATGATATAAATGTACCTGTTATATGTACAGTATGAGGCTACACACAATAATGATATAAATGTATCTGTTACATGTACAGTATGAGGCTACACACAATAAGGATATAAATGTACCTGTTATATGTACAGTATGAGGCTACACACAATAATGATATAAATGTACATGTTATATGTACAGTATGAGGCTACACATAATAATGATATAAATATAGGTATTATATGTACAGTATGAGGCTACACACAATAATGATATAAATGTACCTGTTACATGTACAGTATGAGGCTACACACAATAATGATGTAAATGTTTCTGTTACATGTACAGTATGAGGTTACACACAATAATGATATAAATGTACATGTTATATGTACAGTATGAGGCTACACACAATAATGATATAAATGTACCTGTTATATGTACAGTATGAGGCTACACACAATAATGATATAAATGTATCTGTTACATGTACAGTATGAGACTACACACAATAATGATATAAATGTACCTGTTATATGTACAGTATGAAGCTACATACAATAATGATATAAATGTACCTGTTATATGTACAGTATGAGGCTACACACAATAATGATATAAATGTACCTGTTACATGTACAGTATGAGGCTACACACAATATGTATATAAATGTACCTGTTACATGTACAGTATGAGGCTACACACAATATGTATATAAATGTACCTGTTATATGTACAGTATGAGACTACACACAATATGGATATAAATGTACCTGTTATATGTACAGTATGAGGCTACACACAATAATGAGATAAATGTATCTGTTATATGTACAGTATGAGGCTACACACAATAATGATATAAATGTACATGTTATATGTACAGTATGAGGCTACACATAATAATGATATAAATATAGGTATTATATGTACAGTATGAGGCTACACACAATAATGATATAAATGTACCTGTTACATGTACAGTATGAGGCTACACACAATAATGATGTAAATGTTTCTGTTACATGTACAGTATGAGGCTGCATATAATAATGATATAAATGTACTTGTTATATGTACAGTATGAGGCTACACATAATAATGATATGAATGTACGTATTATATGTACGGTATTAGGCTACACACAATAATGATATGAATGTACCTATTATATGTACAGTATGAGGCTACACACAATAATGATATAAATGTACCTATTACATGTACAGTATGAGGCTACACACAATAATAATATAAATGTACCTGTTACATGTACAGTATGAGGCTACACACAATAATGATATAAATGTATCTATTATATGTACAGTATGAGGCTACACACAATAATAATATAAATGTACCTGTTACATGTACAGTATGAGGCTACACATAATAATGATATAAATGTACCTGTTATATGTACAGTATGAGGCTACACACAATAATGATATAAATGTATCTATTACATGTACAGTATGAGGCTACACACAATAATGATATAAATGTATCTATTATATGTACAGTATGAGGCTACACACAATAATGATATAAATGTACCTATTACATGTACAGTATGAGGCTACACACAATAATGATATAAATGTATCTATTATATGTACAGTATGAGGCTACACACAATAATTATATAAATGTACCTGTTACATGTAAAGTATGAGGCTACACACAATAATGATATAAATGTAACAGTTACATGTACAGTATGAGGCTACACACAATAATAATATAAATGTACCTGTTACATGTACATTATGAGGCTACACACAATAAGGATATAAATGTACCTGTTATATGTACAGTATGAGGCTACACACAATAATGATATAAATGTAACTGTTACATGTACAGTATGAGGCTACACAAAATAATAATATAAATGTACCTGTTATAAGTACAGTATGAGGCTACACATAATAATGATATAAATGTACCTGTTATATGTACAGTATGAGGCGTGACATAATAATGATATAAATGTACTTGTTACATGTACAGTATGAGGCTACACACAATAATGATATAAATGTACCTGTTACATGTACAGTACGAGGCTACACACAATAATTATATAAATGTACCTGTTATATGTACAGTATGAGGCTACACACAATAATGATATAAATGTACCTGTTACATGTACAGTATGAGGCTACACATAATAATGATATAAATGTACCTGTTATATGTACAGTATGAGGCGACACATAATAATGACATAAATGTACTTGTTACATGTACAGTATGAGGCTACACACAATAATGATATAAATATAGGTATTATATGTACAGTATGAGGCTACACACAATAATGATATAAATGTACCTGTTATATGTACAGTATGAGGCTACACACAATAATGATATAAATGTATCTGTTACATGTACAGTATGAGGCTACACACAATAAGGATATAAATGTACCTGTTATATGTACAGTATGAGGCTACACACAATAATGATATAAATGTACATGTTATATGTACAGTATGAGGCTACACATAATAATGATATAAATATAGGTATTATATATACAGTATGAGGCTACACACAATAATGATATAAATGTACCTGTTACATGTACAGTATGAGGCTACACACAATAATGATGTAAATGTTTCTGTTACATGTACAGTATGAGGCTACACACAATAATGATATAAATGTACCTGTTATATGTACAATATGAGGTTACACACAATAATGATATAAATGTACATGTTATATGTACAGTATGAGGCTACACACAATAATGATATAAATGTACCTGTTATATGTACAGTATGAGGCTACACACAATAATGATATAAATGTATCTGTTACATGTACAGTATGAGACTACACACAATAATGATATAAATGTACCTGTTATATGTACAGTATGAAGCTACATACAATAATGATATAAATGTACCTGTTATATGTACAGTATGAGGCTACACACAATAATGATATAAATGTACCTGTTACATGTACAGTATGAGGCTACACACAATATGTATATAAATGTACCTGTTACATGTACAGTATGAGGCTACACACAATATGTATATAAATGTACCTGTTATATGTACAGTATGAGACTACACACAATATGGATATAAATGTACCTGTTATATGTACAGTATGAGGCTACACACAATAATGAGATAAATGTATCTGTTATATGTACAGTATGAGGCTACACACAATAATGAGATAAATGTACCTGTTATATGTACAGTATGAGGCTACACACAATATTGATATAAATGTACCTGTTACATGTACAGTATGAGGCTACACACAATAATGAGATAAATGTACCTGTTATATGTACAGTATGAGGCTACACACAATATTGATATAAATGTACCTGTTACATGTACAGTATGAGGCTACACACAACAATGATATAAATGTACCTGTTATATGTACAGTATGAGGCTACACACAATAATGATATAAATGTACCTGTTATATGTACAGTATGAGGCTACACACAATAATGATATAAATGTACCTGTTATATGTACAGTATGAGGCTACACACAATAATGATATAAATGTACCTGTTATATGTACAGTATGACGGTATACACAATAATGATATAAATGTACCTGTTACATGTACAGTATGAGGCTACACACAATAAGGATATAAATGTACCTGTTATATGTACAGTATGAGGCTACACACAATATTGATATAAATGTACCTGTTACATGTACAGTATGAGGCTACACACAATAATGATATAAATGTACCTGTTACATGTACAGTATGAGGCTACACACAATAATGATATAAATGTACCTGTTACATGTACAGTATGAGGCTACACACAATAAGGATATAAATGTACCTGTTACATGTACAGTATGAGGCTACACACAATAATGATATAAATGTACCTGTTATATGTACAGTATGAGGCTACACACAATAATGATATAAATGTACCTGTTATATGTACAATATGAGACTACACACAATAATGATATAAATGTACCTGTTACATGTACAGTATGAGGCTACACACAATAATGATATAAATGTACATGTTACATGTACAGTATGAGGCTACACACAATAATGATATAAATGTATATGTTATATGTACAGTATGAGGCTACACACAATAATGATATAAATGTACATGTTATATGTACAGTATGAGGCTACACCCAATATTGATATAAATGTACCTGTTATAAGTACAGTATGAGGCTATACCCAATATTGATATAAATGTACCTGTTATATGTACAGTACGAGGCTACACATAATAATGATATAAATGTACCTGTTATATGTACAGTATGAGGCTGCACACAATATGGATATAAATGTACTTGTTATATGTACAGTATGAGGCTACACACAATAAGGATATAAATGTACCTGTTATATGTACAGTATGAGGCTACACACAATAATGATATGAATGTACCTAGTATATGTACAGTATGAGGCTACACACAATAATGATATGAATGTACCTAGTATATGTACAGTATGAGGCTACACATAATATGGATATAAATGTACCTGTTATATGTACAGTATGAGGATACACACAATAAGGATATAAATGTACCTGTTATATGTACAGTATGAGGCTACACACAATAATGATATGAATGTACCTAGTATATGTACAGTATGAGGCTACACACAATAATGATATGAATGTACCTAGTATATGTACAGTATGAGGCTACACACAATAATGATATAAATGTACCTGATATATGTACAGTATGAGGCTACACACAATAATGATATAAATGTACCTGTTACATGTACAGTATGAGGCTACACACAATAATGATATAAATGTATCTGTTATATGTACAGTATGAGGCTACACATAAAAATGATATAAATGTACCTGTTATATGTACAGTATGAGGCTACACACAATAATTATATACATGTACCTGTTACATGTACAGTATGAGGCTGCATATAATAATGATATAAATGTACTTGTTATATGTACAGTATGAGGCTACACATAATAATGATATGAATGTACGTATTATATGTACGGTATTAGGCTACACACAATAATGATATGAATGTACCTATTATATGTACAGTATGAGGCTACACACAATAATGATATAAATGTACCTATTATATGTACAATATGAGGCTACACACAATAATAATATAAATGTACCTGTTATATGTACAGTATGAGGCTACACACAATAATGATATAAATGTACCTATTACATGTACAGTATGAGGCTACACACAATAATAATATAAATGTACCTGTTACATGTACAGTATGAGGCTACACACAATAATGATATAAATGTATCTATTATATGTACAGTATGAGGCTACACACAATAATAATATAAATGTACCTGTTACATGTACAGTATGAGGCTACACATAATAATGATATAAATGTACCTGTTATATGTACAGTATGAGGCTACACACAATAATGATATAAATGTATCTATTACATGTACAGTATGAGGCTACACACAATAATGATATAAATGTATCTATTATATGTACAGTATGAGGCTACACACAATAATGATATAAATGTACCTATTACATGTACAGTATGAGGCTACACACAATAATGATATAAATGTATCTATTATATGTACAGTATGAGGCTACACACAATAATTATATAAATGTACCTGTTATATGTAAATTATGAGGCTACACACAATAATGATATAAATGTAACTGTTACATGTACAGTATGAGGCTACACACAATAATGATATAAATGTACCTGTTACATGTACAGTATGAGGCTACACACAATAATAATATAAATGTACCTGTTACATGTACATTATGAGGCTACACACAATAAGGATATAAATGTACCTGTTATATGTACAGTATGAGGCTACACACAATAATGATATAAATGTAACTGTTACATGTACAGTATGAGGCTACACAAAATAATAATATAAATGTACCTGTTATAAGTACAGTATGAGGCTACATACAATAATGATATAAATGTACCTGTTATATGTACAGTATGAGGCGTGACACAATAATGATATAAATGTACTTGTTACATGTACAGTATGAGGCTACACACAATAATGATATAAATGTACCTGTTACATGTACAGTACGAGGCTACACACAATAATGATATAAATGTACCTGTTATATGTACAGTATGAGGCTACACACAATAATGATATAAATGTACCTGTTACATGTACAGTATGAGGCTACACATAATAATGATATAAATGTACCTGTTATATGTACAGTATGAGGCGACACATAATAATGACATAAATGTACTTGTTACATGTACAGTATGAGGCTACACACAATAATGATATAAATATAGGTATTATATGTACAGTATGAGGCTACACACAATAATGATATAAATGTACCTGTTATATGTACAGTATGAGGCTACACACAATAATGATATAAATGTATCTGTTACATGTACAGTATGAGGCTACACACAATAAGGATATAAATGTACCTGTTATATGTACAGTATGAGGCTACACACAATAATGATATAAATGTACATGTTATATGTACAGTATGAGGCTACACATAATAATGATATAAATATAGGTATTATATGTACAGTATGAGGCCACACACAATAATGATATAAATGTACCTGTTACATGTACAGTATGAGGCTACACACAATAATGATGTAAATGTTTCTGTTACATGTACAGTATGAGGTTACACACAATAATGATATAAATGTACATGTTATATGTACAGTATGAGGCTACACACAATAATGATATAAATGTACCTGTTATATGTACAGTATGAGGCTACACACAATAATGATATAAATGTATCTGTTACATGTACAGTATGAGACTACACACAATAATGATATAAATGTACCTGTTATATGTACAGTATGAAGCTACATACAATAATGATATAAATGTACCTGTTATATGTACAGTATGAGGCTACACACAATAATGATATAAATGTACCTCTTACATGTACAGTATGAGGCTACACACAATATGTATATAAATGTACCTGTTACATGTACAGTATGAGGCTACACACAATATGTATATAAATGTACCTGTTATATGTACAGTATGAGACTACACACAATAATGAGATAAATGTACCTGTTATATGTACAGGATGAGGCTACACACAATATTGATATAAATGTACCTGTTACATGTACTGTATGAGGCTACACACAATAATGATATAAATGTACCTGTTATATGTACAGTATGAGGCTACACACAATAATGATATAAATGTACCTGTTATATGTACAGTATGAGGCTACACACAATAATGATATAAATGTACCTGTTATATGTACAGTATGAGGCTACACACAATAATGATATAAATGTACCTGTTATATGTACAGTATGAGGGTAGACACAATAATGATATAAATGTACCTGTTACATGTACAGTATGAGGCTACACACAATAAGGATATAAATGTACCTGTTATATGTACAGTATGAGGCTACACACAATATTGATATAAATGTACCTGTTACATGTACAGTATGAGGCTACACACAATAATGATATAAATGTACCTGTTACATGTACAGTATGAGGCTACACACAATAAGGATATAAATGTACCTGTTATATGTACAATATGAGACTACACATAATAATGATATAAATGTACCTGTTACATGTACAGTATGAGGCTACACACAATAATGATATAAATGTACCTGTTACATGTACAATATGAGGCTACACACAATAATTATATAAATGTACCTGTTATATGTACAGTATGAGGCTACACAGAATAATGATATAAATGTACCTGTTACATGTACAGTATGAGGCTACACACAATAATGATATAAATGTACCTGTTACATGTACAGTATGAGGCTACACACAATAATGATATAAATGTACCTGTTACATGTACAGTATGAGGCTACACACAATAATGATATAAATGTACCTGTTACATGTACAGTATGAGGCTACACACAATAATGATATAAATGTACCTGTTACATGTACAGTATGAGGCTACACAGAATAATGATATAAATGTACCTGTTACATGTACAGTGTGAGGCTACACACAATAATGATATAAATGTACCTGTTATATGTACAGTATGAGGCTACACACAATAATGATATAAATGTACCTGTTATATATACAGTATGAGGCTACACATAATAATGATATAAATGTACATGTTATATGTACAGTATGAGGCTACACACAATAATGATATAAATGTACCTGTTATATGTACAGTATGAGGCTACACACAATAATGATATAAATGTACCTGTTACATGTACAGTATGAGGCGTGACATAATAATGATATAAATGTACTTGTTACATGTACAGTATGAGGCTACACACAATAATGATATAAATGTACCTGTTACATGTACAGTACGAGGCTACACACAATAATGATATAAATGTACCTGTTATATGTACAGTATGAGGCTACACACAATAATGATATAAATGTACCTGTTATATGTACAGTATGAGGCTACACACAATAATTATATAAATGTACATGTTACATGTACAGTATGAGGCTACACATAATAATGATATAAATGTACCTGTTATATGTACAGTATGAGGCTACACACAATAATGATATAAATGTACCTGTTATATGTACAGTATGAGGCTACACACAATAATGATATAAATGTACCTGTTATATGTACAGTATGAGGCGACACATAATAATGACATAAATGTACTTGTTACATGTACAGTATGAGGCTACACATAATAATGATATAAATGTACCTGTTATATGTACAGTATGAGGCTACACACAATAATGATATAAATGTATCTGTTACATGTACAGTATGAGGCTACACACAATAATGATATAAATGTACATGTTATATGTACAGTATGATGCTACACATAATAATGATATAAATATAGGTATTATATGTACAGTATGAGGCTACACACAATAATGATATAAATGTACCTGTTACATGTACAGTATGAGGCTACACACAATAATGATGTAAATGTTTCTGTTACATGTACAGTATGAGGTTACACACAATAATGATATAAATGTACATGTTATATGTACAGTATGAGGCTACACACAATAATGATATAAATGTACATGTTATATGTACAGTATGAGGCTACACACAATAATGATATAAATGTATCTGTTACATGTACAGTATGAGGCTACACACAATAAGGATATAAATGTACCTGTTTTATATACAGTATGAGGCTACACACAATAATGATATAAATGTACATGTTATATGTACAGTATGAGGCTACACACTATAATGATATAAATGTACCTGTTATATGTACAGTATGAGGCTACACACAATAATGATATAAATGTACCTGTTATATGTACAGTATGAGGCTACACACAATAATGATATAAATGTACCTGTTATATGTACAGTATGAGGCTACACACAATAATGATATAAATGTACCTGTTATATGTACAGTATGAGGCTACACACAATAATGATATAAATGTACCTGTTACATGTACAGTATGAGGCTACACACAATATGTATATAAATGTACCTGTTACATGTACAGTATGAGGCTACACACAATATGTATATAAATGTACCTGTTATATGTACAGTATGAGACTACACACAATAATGAGATAAATGTACCTGTTACATGTACAGTATGAGGCTACACACAATAATGATATAAATGTACCTGTTACATGTACAGTATGAGGCTACACACAATAAGGATATAAATGTACCTGTTATATGTACAGTATGAGGCTACACACAATATTGATATAAATGTAGCTGTTACATGTACAGTATGAGGCTACACACAATAATGATATAAATGTACCTGTTACATGTACAGTATGAGGCTACACATAATAATGATATAAACATAGGTATTATATGTACAGTATGAGGCTACACACAATAAGGATATAAATGTACCTGTTATATGTACAGTATGAGGCTACACACAATAATGATATAAATGTACCTGTTACATGTACAGTATGAGGCTACACATAATAATGATATAAATATAGGTATTATATGTACAGTATGAGGCTACACACAATAAGGATATAAATGTACCTGTTACATGTACAGTATGAGGCTACACACAATAATGATATAAATGTACCTGTTATATGTACAGTATGAGGCTACACACAATAATGATATAAATGTACCTGTTACATGTACAGTATGAGGCTACACACAATAATTATATAAATGTACCTGTTATATGTACAATATGAGGCTACACACAATAATTATATAAATGTACCTGTTATATGTACATTATGAGGCTACACAGAATAATGATATAAATGTAATTGTTACATGTACAGTATGAGGCTACACATAATAATGATATAAATGTACCTGTTATATGTACAGTATGAGACTACACACAATAATGATATAAATGTACCTGTTACATGTACAGTATGAGGCTACACACAATAATGATATAAATGTACCTGTTACATGTACAGTATGAGGCTACACAGAATAATGATATAAATGTACCTGTTACATGTACAGTATGAGGCAACACACAATAATGATATAAATGTACCTGTTATATGTACAGTATGAGGCTACACACAATAATGATATAAATGTACCTGTTACATATACAGTATGAGGCTACACACAATAATGATATAAATGTACCTGATACATGTACAGTATGAGGCTACACACAATAATGATATAAATGTACATGTTATATGTACAGTATGAGGCTACACACAATAATGATATAAATGTACCTGTTATATGTACAGTATGAGACTGCACACAATAATGATATAAATGTACCTGTTACATGTACAGTATGAGACTACACACAATAATGATATAAATGTACCTGTTATATGTACAGTATGAGGCTACACACAATAATGATATAAATGTACATGTTATATGTACAGTATGAGGCTACACACAATAATGATATAAATGTACCTGTTATATGTACAGTATGAGGCTACACACAATAATGATATAAATGTACATGTTATATGTACAGTAAGAGGCTACACACAATAATGATATAAATGTATCTATTATATGTACAGTATGAGGCTACACACAATAATGATATAAATGTACCTGTTATATGTACAGTATGAGGCTACACACAATAATGATATAAATGTACATGTTATATGTACAGTATGAGGCTACATATAATAATGATATAAATGTACCTGTTATATGTACAGTATGAGGCTACACACAATAATGATATAAATGTACCTGTTATATGTACAGTATGAGGCTACACACAATAATAATATAAATGTACCTGTTATATGTACAGTATGAGGCTACACACAATAATGATATAAATGTACCTGTTATATGTACAGTATGAGGCTACACACAATAATGATATAAATGTACCTGTTATATGTACAGTATGAGGCTACACCCAATAATGATATAAATGTACCTGTTACATATACAGTATGAGGCTACACACAATAATGATATAAATGTACCTGTTATATGTACAGTATGAGGCTACACACAATAATGATATAAATGTACCTGTTACATATACAGTATGAGGCTACACACAATAATGATATAAATGTACCTGTTACATATACAGTATGAGGCTACACACAATAATGATATAAATGTACCTGTTATATGTACAGTATGAGGCTACACACAATAATGATATAAATGTACCTGTTACATGTACAGTATGAGGCTACACACAATAAGGATATAAATGTACCTGTCATATGTACAGTATGAGGCTACACATAATAATGATATAAATGTACATGTTCCATGTAAAGTATGAGGCTACACACAATAATGATATAAATGTACCTGTTATATGTACAGTATGAGGCTACACAAAATAATAATATAAATGTACCTGTTATATGTACAGTATGAGGCTACACACAATAATGATATAAATGTACCTGTTACATGTACAGTATGAGGCTACACACAATAATGATATAAATGTACCTGTTATATGTACAGTATGAGGCTACACAAAATAATAATATAAATGTACCTGTTATATGTACATTATGAGGCTACACACAATAATGATATAAATGTACCTGTTACATGTACAGTATGAGGTTACACACAATAATGATATAAATGTACCTGTTATATGTACAGTATGAGGCTACACACAATAATGATATAAATGTACCTGTTATATGTACAGTATGAGGCTACACACAATAATGATATAAATGTACCTGTTATATGTACAGTATGAGGCTACACACAATAATGATATAAATGTACATGTTCCATGTACAGTACGAGGCTACACACAATAATGATATAAATGTACCTGTAATATGTACAGTATGAGGCTACACACAATAATGATAAAAATGTACCTGTTACATGTACAGTACAAGGCTACACACAATAATGATATAAATGTACCTGTTATATGTACAGTATGAGGCTACACGTAATATGGATATAAATGTACCTGTTACATGTACAGTATGAGGCTACACACAATAATGATATAAATGTACCTGTTATATGTACAGTATGAGGCTACACGTAATATGGATATAAATGTACCTGTAATATGTACAGTATGAGGCTACACATAATAATGATATAAATGTGCCTGTTATATGTACAGTATGAGGCTACACACAATAATGATATAAATGTACCTGTTATATGTACAGTATGAGGCTACACACAATAATGATATAAATGTACCTGTTATATGTATAGTATGAGGCTACATATAATAATGATATAAATGTACCTGTTACATGCACAGTATGAGGCTACACACAATAAGGATATAAATGTACCTGTTATATGTACAGTATGAGGCTACACACAATAATGATATAAATGTACCTGTTATATGTACAGTATGAGGCTACACACAATAAGGATATGAATGTACCTGTTACATGTACAGTATGAGGCTACACACAATAATGATATAAATGTACCTGTTATATGTACAGTATGAGGCTACACAAAATAATAATATAAATGTACCTGTTATATGTACAGTATGAGGCTACACATAATTATGATATAAATGTACCTGTTATATGTACATTATGAGGCTACAGACAATAATGATATAAATGTACCTGTTATATGTACAGTATGAGGCTACACATAATAATGATATAAATGTACCTGTTATATGTACAGTATGAGGCTACACACAATAATGATATAAATGTACCTGTTATATGTACAGTATGAGGCAACACACAATAATGATATAAATGTATATGTTATATGTACAGTATGAGGCAACACACAATAATGATATAAATGTACCTGTTACATGTACAGTATGAGGTTACACACAATAATGATATAAATGTACCTGTTACATGTACAGTATGAGGCTACACACAATAATGATATAAATGTACCTGTTATATGTACAGTATGAGGCTACACACAATAATGATATAAATGTACCTGTTACATGTACAGTATGAGGCTACACACAATAATGATATAAATGTACCTGTTATATGTACAGTATGAGGCTACACACAATAATGATATAAATGTACATGTTACATGTACAGTATGAGGCTACACACAATAATGATATAAATGTACCTGTTATATGTACAGTATGAGGCTACACATAATAATGATATAAATGTACCTGTTACATGTACAGTATGAGGCTACACACAATAATGATATAAATGTACCTGTTATATGTACAGTATGAGGCTACACATAATAATGATATAAATGTACCTGTTACATGTACAGTATGAGGCTACACACAATAATGATATAAATGTTACTGTTATATGTACAGTATGAGGCTACACACAATAATGATATAAATGTACCTGTTATATGTACAGTATGAGGCTACACACAATAATGATATAAATGTACATGTTATATGTACAGTATGAGGCTACACACAATAATGATATAAATGTACATGTTATATGTACAGTATGAGGCTACACATAATAATGATATAAATGTACCTGTTATATGTACAGTATGAGGCTACACACAATAATGATATAAATGTACCTGTTATATGTACAGTATGAGGCTACACACAATAATGATATAAATGTACCTGTTATATGTACAGTATGAGGCTACACACAATAAGGATATAAATGTACCTGTTACATGTACAGTATGAGGCTACACACAATAATGATATAAATGTACCTGTTATATGTACAGTATGAGGCTACACACAATAAGGATATAAATGTACCTGTTACATGTACAGTATGAGGCTACACACAATAATGAGATAAATGTACCTGTTATATGTACAGTATGAGGCTACACACAATAATGATATCAATGTACCTGTTATATGTACAGTATGAGGCTGCATATAATAATGATATAAATGTACCTGTTATATGTACAATATGAGGCTACACATAATAATGATATAAATGTACCTGTTACATGTACAATATGAGGCTACACATAATAATGATATAAATGTACCTGTTATATGTACAATATGAGGCTACACACAATAATGATATAAATGTACCTGTTATATGTACAGTATGAGGCTACACACAATAAGGATATAAATGTACCTGTTATATGTACAGTATGAGGCTACACACAATAATGATATAAATGTACCTGTTATATGTACAGTATGAGGCTACACACAATAATGATATAAATGTACCTGTTATATGTACAATATGAGGCTACACACAATAATGATATAAATGTACCTGTTATATGTACAGTATGAGGCTACACACAATAAGGATATAAATGTACCTGTTATATGTACAGTATGAGGCTACACACAATAATGATATAAATGTACCTGTTATATGTACAGTATGAGGCTACACACAATAATGATATAAATGTACCTGTTATATGTACAGTATGAGGCTACACACAATAAGGATATAAATGTACCTGTTATATGTACAGTATGAGGCTACACACAATAAGGATATAAATGTACCTGTTATATGTACAGTATGAGGCTACACACAATAATGATATAAATGTACCTGTTATATGTACAGTATGAGGCTACACACAATAAGGATATAAATGTACCTGTTATATGTACAGTATGAGGCTACACACAATAATGATCTAAATGTACCTGTTACATGTACAGTATGAGGCTACACATAATAATGATATAAATGTACCTGTTATATGTACAGTATGAGGCTACACACAATAATGATATAAATGTACCTGTTATATGTACAGTATGAGGCTACACACAATAATGAGATAAATGTACCTGTTACATGTACAGTATGAAGCTACACACAATAATGATATAAATGTACCTGTTATATGTACAGTATGAGGCTACACACAATAATGATATAAATGTACTTGTTATATGTACAGTATGAGGCTACACACAATAATGATATAAATGTACGTGTTATATGTACAGTATGAGGCTACACACAATAATGATATAAATGTACCTGTTATATGTACAGTATGAGGCTACACACAATAATGATATGAATGTACCTGTTATATGTACAGTATGAGGGTATACACAATAATGATATAAATGTACCTGTTACATGTACAGTATGAGGCTACACACAATAATGATATAAATGTACCTGTTATATGAACAGTATGAGGCTACACACAATAATGATATAAATGTACCTGTTACATGTACAGTATGAGGCTACACACAATAAGGATATAAATGTACCTGTTATATGTACAGTATGAGGCAACACATAATAATGATATAAATGTACATATTACATGTACAGTATGAGGCTACACATAATAATGATATAAATGTACCTGTTATATGTACAGTATGAGGCTACACACAATAATGATATAAATGTACATATTACATGTACAGTATGAGGCTACACACAATAATGATATAAATGTACCTGTTACATGTACAGTATGAGGCTACACATAATAATGATATAAATGTACCTGTTATATGTACAGTATGAGGCTACACACAATAATGATATAAATGTACATATTACATGTACAGTATGAGGCTACACACAATAATGAGATAAATGTACCTGTTATATGTACAGTATGAGGCTACACACAATAATGATATAAATGTACCTGTTACATGTACAGTATGAGGCTACACACAATAATTATATAAATGTACCTGTTATATGTACAGTATGAGGCTACACACAATAATGATATAAATGTACCTGTTACATGTACAGTATGAGGCTACACACAATAAGGATATAAATGTACCTGTTACATGTACAGTATGAGGCTACACACAATAATGATATAAATGTACCTGTTATATGTACAGTATGAGGCTACACACAATAATGATATAAATGTACCTGTTACATGTACAGTATGAGGCTACACACAATAAGGATATAAATGTACCTGTTATATGTACAGTATGAGGCTACACACAATAATGATATAAATGTACCTGTTACATGTACAGTATGAGGCTACACACAATAATGATATAAATGTACCTGTTATATGTACAGTATGAGGCTACACATAATAATGATATAAATGTACCTGTTATATGTACAGTATGAGGCTACACACAATAATGATATAAATGTACCTGTTATATGTACAGTATGAGGATACACACAATATAGATATAAATGTACCTGTTATATGTACAGTATGAGGCTACACACAATAATGATATGAATGTACCTGTTATATGTACAGTATGAGGCTACACATAATAATGATATAAATGTACCTGTTATATGTACAGTATGAGGCTACACACAATAATGATATAAATGTACCTGTTATATGTATAGTATGAGGCTACATATAATAATGATATAAATGTACCTGTTACATGCACAGTATGAGGCTACACACAATAAGGATATAAATGTACCTGTTATATGTACAGTATGAGGCTACACACAATAATGATATAAATGTACCTGTTATATGTACAGTATGAGGCTACACACAATAAGGATATGAATGTACCTGTTACATGTACAGTATGAGGCTACACACAATAATGATATAAATGTACCTGTTATATGTACAGTATGAGGCTACACAAAATAATAATATAAATGTACCTGTTATATGTACAGTATGAGGCTACACATAATTATGATATAAATGTACCTGTTATATGTACATTATGAGGCTACAGACAATAATGATATAAATGTACCTGTTATATGTACAGTATGAGGCTACACATAATAATGATATAAATGTACCTGTTATATGTACAGTATGAGGCTACACACAATAATGATATAAATGTACCTGTTATATGTACAGTATGAGGCTACACACAATAATGATATAAATGTATATGTTATATGTACAGTATGAGGCAACACACAATAATGATATAAATGTACCTGTTACATGTACAGTATGAGGTTACACACAATAATGATATAAATGTACCTGTTACATGTACAGTATGAGGCTACACACAATAATGATATAAATGTACCTGTTATATGTACAGTATGAGGCTACACACAATAATGATATAAATGTACCTGTTACATGTACAGTATGAGGCTACACACAATAATGATATAAATGTACCTGTTATATGTACAGTATGAGGCTACACACAATAATGATATAAATGTACCTGTTACATGTACAGTATGAGGCTACACACAATAATGATATAAATGTACCTGTTATATGTACAGTATGAGGCTACACATAATAATGATATAAATGTACCTGTTACATGTACAGTATGAGGCTACACACAATAATGATATAAATGTACCTGTTATATGTACAGTATGAGGCTACACATAATAATGATATAAATGTACCTGTTACATGTACAGTATGAGGCTACACACAATAATGATATAAATGTTCCTGTTATATGTACAGTATGAGGCTACACACAATAATGATATAAATGTACCTGTTATATGTACAGTATGAGGCTACACACAATAATGATATAAATGTACATGTTATATGTACAGTATGAGGCTACACACAATAATGATATAAATGTACATGTTATATGTACAGTATGAGGCTACACATAATAATGATATAAATGTACCTGTTATATGTACAGTATGAGGCTACACACAATAATGATATAAATGTACCTGTTATATGTACAGTATGAGGCTACACACAATAATGATATAAATGTACCTGTTATATGTACAGTATGAGGCTACACACAATAAGGATATAAATGTACCTGTTACATGTACAGTATGAGGCTACACACAATAATGATATAAATGTACCTGTTATATGTACAGTATGAGGCTACACACAATAAGGATATAAATGTACCTGTTACATGTACAGTATGAGGCTACACACAATAATGAGATAAATGTACCTGTTATATGTACAGTATGAGGCTACACACAATAATGATATAAATGTACCTGTTATATGTACAGTATGAGGCTGCATATAATAATGATATAAATGTACCTGTTATATGTACAATATGAGGCTACACATAATAATGATATAAATGTACCTGTTACATGTACAATATGAGGCTACACATAATAATGATATAAATGTACCTGTTATATGTACAATATGAGGCTACACACAATAATGATATAAATGTACCTGTTATATGTACAGTATGAGGCTACACACAATAAGGATATAAATGTACCTGTTATATGTACAGTATGAGGCTACACACAATAATGATATAAATGTACCTGTTATATGTACAGTATGAGGCTACACACAATAATGATATAAATGTACCTGTTATATGTACAATATGAGGCTACACACAATAATGATATAAATGTACCTGTTATATGTACAGTATGAGGCTACACACAATAAGGATATAAATGTACCTGTTATATGTACAGTATGAGGCTACACACAATAATGATATAAATGTACCTGTTATATGTACAGTATGAGGCTACACACAATAATGATATAAATGTACCTGTTATATGTACAGTATGAGGCTACACACAATAAGGATATAAATGTACCTGTTATATGTACAGTATGAGGCTACACACAATAAGGATATAAATGTACCTGTTATATGTACAGTATGAGGATACACACAATAATGATATAAATGTACCTGTTATATGTACAGTATGAGGCTACACACAATAAGGATATAAATGTACCTGTTATATGTACAGTATGAGGCTACACACAATAATGATCTAAATGTACCTGTTACATGTACAGTATGAGGCTACACATAATAATGATATAAATGTACCTGTTATATGTACAGTATGAGGCTACACACAATAATGATATAAATGTACCTGTTATATGTACAGTATGAGGCTACACACAATAATGAGATAAATGTACCTGTTACATGTACAGTATGAAGCTACACACAATAATGATATAAATGTACCTGTTATATGTACAGTATGAGGCTACACACAATAATGATATAAATGTACTTGTTATATGTACAGTATGAGGCTACACACAATAATGATATAAATGTACGTGTTATATGTACAGTATGAGGCTACACACAATAATGATATAAATGTACCTGTTATATGTACAGTATGAGGCTACACACAATAATGATATGAATGTACCTGTTATATGTACAGTATGAGGCTACACACAATAATGATATAAATGTACCTGTTATATGTACAGTATGAGGCTACACACAATAATGATATAAATGTACCTGTTACATGTACAGTATGAGGCTACACACAATAATGATATAAATGTACCTGTTATATGAACAGTATGAGGCTACACACAATAATGATATAAATGTACCTGTTACATGTACAGTATGAGGCTACACACAATAAGGATATAAATGTACCTGTTATATGTACAGTATGAGGCAACACATAATAATGATATAAATGTACATATTACATGTACAGTATGAGGCTACACATAATAATGATATAAATGTACCTGTTATATGTACAGTATGAGGCTACACACAATAATGATATAAATGTACATATTACATGTACAGTATGAGGCTACACACAATAATGATATAAATGTACCTGTTACATGTACAGTATGAGGCTACACATAATAATGATATAAATGTACCTGTTATATGTACAGTATGAGGCTACACACAATAATGATATAAATGTACATATTACATGTACAGTATGAGGCTACACACAATAATGAGATAAATGTACCTGTTATATGTACAGTATGAGGCTACACACAATAATGATATAAATGTACCTGTTACATGTACAGTATGAGGCTACACACAATAATTATATAAATGTACCTGTTATATGTACAGTATGAGGCTACACACAATAATGATATAAATGTACCTGTTACATGTACAGTATGAGGCTACACACAATAAGGATATAAATGTACCTGTTACATGTACAGTATGAGGCTACACACAATAATGATATAAATGTACCTGTTATATGTACAGTATGAGGCTACACACAATAATGATATAAATGTACCTGTTACATGTACAGTATGAGGCTACACACAATAAGGATATAAATGTACCTGTTATATGTACAGTATGAGGCTACACACAATAATGATATAAATGTACCTGTTACATGTACAGTATGAGGCTACACACAATAATGATATAAATGTACCTGTTATATGTACAGTATGAGGCTACACATAATAATGATATAAATGTACCTGTTATATGTACAGTATGAGGCTACACACAATAAGGATATAAATGTACCTGTTACATGTACAGTATGAGGCTACACACAATAATGATATAAATGTACCTGTTACATGTACAGTATGAGGCGACACATAATAATGATATAAATGTACCTGTTATATGTACAGTATGAGGCTACACATAATATGGATATAAATGTACCTGTTATATATACAGTATGAGGCAACACACAATAATGATATAAATGTACCTGTTACATGTACAGTATGAGACTACACAGAATAATGATATAAATGTACCTGTTACATGTACAGTATGAGGCTACACACAATAATGATATAAATGTACCTGTTATATGTACAGTATGAGGCTACACACAATAATGATATAAATGTACCTGTTATATGTACAGTATGAGGCTACACACAATAATGAGATAAATGTACCTGTTATATGTACAGTATGAGGCTACACACAATAATGATATAAATGTACCTGTTATATGTACAGTATGAGGCTACACACAATAATGATAGAAATGTACCTGTTATATGTACAGTATGAGGCTACACACAATAATGAGATAAATGTACCCGTTATATGTACAGTATGAGGCTACACACAATAATGATATAAATGTACCTGTTACATGTACAGTATGAGGCTACACACAATAAGGATATAAATGTACCTGTTACATGTACAGTATGAGGCTACACATAATAATGATATAAATGTACCTGTTATATGTACAGTATGAGGTTACACACAATATTGATATAAATGTACCTGTTATATGTACAGTATGAGGCTACACACAATAATGATATAAATGTACCTGTTACATGTACAGTATGAGGCTACACACAATAATGAGATAAATGTACCTGTTATATGTACAGTATGAGGCTACACATAATAATGATATAAATGTAACTGTTACATGTACAGTATGAGGCTACACAGAATATGGATATAAATGTACCTATTATATGTACAGTATGAGGCTACACAGAATATGGATATAAATGTACCTGTTACATGTACAGTATGAGGCTACACACAATATGGATATAAATGTACCTGTTATATGTACAGTATGAGGCTACACAGAATATGGATATAAATGTACCTGTTACATCTATCTTTAGAATCACTTAGTCTCCCCTCAGTTTATATTTGTACCCCACCTCTACTTTTTCACTTTCAGCTTTACTCTTCCACCTCCACTTAAAGTCATAAATCTACCTTCGTACGCCCTTCCTCTCACCTCCATTTATATTTCTACTCCACCTCTACCTCTTCACTTCCACCTTTCCTACTCTACCCCCTCCTTATCCTATACATCTATCTTCACACACCCTTTCTCTCCCCCTCATTTATTTCTCAACCCACCTCTACTTCTTCAGCGCTACCGTTCCTCGTCCACCCCCACCTTAACCTATACATCTACCTTTACACCCCCTTCTTCTCCCCTCAGTTTATATATGTACCCCACCTCTACCTCTTCACTATAAAATTTCCTTCTCCATCTCCACCTAAAGCCATACATCTACCTTCAACGCCCTTCCTCTCACCTCCATTGATATCTCTACCTCACCTCTCACTTTTCACTTCCACCTTTCCTCCTCAACCCCCACCTTATCCTATACATCTATCTTCACACACCCTTGTGCCCGTAGCATTGATCTCTACCCCCACTTCTATGAGACCACCTCCAACTTTACCATCACACACATTTTGAAACATACATCTACACTCACCTCTTCTCCCCTCAGGTTTCTTCTCTACACTCACTATCTCTTTTTCTCCCCCTACACCCACCTCTATCTCTTTTTCTCCCCTATACCCACCTCTATCTCTTTTTCTCCCCCTACACCCACCTATACCTCTTCTCCCCCTACACCCATCTCTATCACTTTTCCTCAAACTACACCAACCTCTATCTCTTCTCCTCCTCCTACACCCACCTCTATCTTATATCCTCCCCCTACACCAACCTTTGCCCATTTCGCTAAACTCACATCCCCGTCTCACCTCAGGTTTCTTCTCTACCCACCTCTATCTCTTCTCCTCCACTTACACCCATCTCTATCTCTTCTGCTCCCCCTACACCCATCTCTATCTCTTCTCCACCTACACCCACCTCTATCTTTTCACCACCTACACCCACCTCTATCTCTTCTCCTCCCCCTACACCCACCTCTATCTCTTCTGCTCCCCTACACCCACCTCTATCTCCTCTCCACATACACCAACCTCTATCTCATCTTCTCCCCCTATCTGTTCTCCTCCCCCTACATCCACCTCTATCTCATCTCCTCCCCTTACACCCACCTCTATCACTTCTCCTCCCCCTACTACCTCCTCTATCTCCTGCTCCCCCTACACCCACCTCTATCTTTTCTCCTCCCCCTACATCCACCTCTATCTCTTCTTCTCCCCCTACACCCACCTCTATCTCTGCTACTCCTCCTACACCCATCTCTATCTCTTCTCCTCCCCCTACACCCACCTCTATCTCTTTTCCTCCCCCTACACCCACCTCTATCTCTTCTCCACCTACACCCATCTCTATCTCTTCTCCTCCCCCTACACCCACCTCTATCTCATCTCCTCCCCCTACACCCACCTCTATCTCTTCTCCTCCCCCTGCACCCACCTCTATCTCTTCACCACCTACACCCACCTCTATCTCATCTCCTCCCCCTACACCCATCTCTATCTCTTCTCCTCCCCCTACACCCACCTTTAACTCATCTCCTCCCCCTACACCCACCTCTATCTCTTCTGCTTCCCCTACACCCACCTCTATCTCTTCTCCACCTACACCCACCTCTATCTCATCTCCTCCCCCTACACCAATCTCTATCTCTTCTCCTTACCCTACACCCACCTCTATCTCATCTCCCCATGCACCCACCTCTATTTCTTCTTCTCCTCTTACACCCACCTCTATCACTTCTCCTCCCCCTACACTCACCTCTATCACTTCTTCTCCCCTTACTGCCACCTCTATCTCATCTTCTCCCCCTATACTCAATTTTACCCATTTATCTACACTCACATCCCCTTCTCACCTCAGGTTTCTTCTCTACCCACCTCTATCTCTTCTCCTCCCTCTACACCCACCTCTATCTCTTCTTCTCCCCTTACAGCCACCACTATCTCATCTTCTCCCCCTACACCTACCTCTATCTCTTCTTCTCCCTCTACACCCACCTCTATCTCTTCTTCTCCCCCTACACCTACCTCTATTTCTTCTCCTCCCCTACACTGACCTCTATCTCTTCTTCCCTTACACCCACCTTTATCTCTTCTCCCCCTACACCCACCTCTATCTCTTCTTCTCCCCTTACACCCACCTCTATCTCTTCTCCTCCCCCTACACCCACCTCTATCTCTTCTCCTCCCCCTACACCCATCTCTATCTCTTCTCCTCCCCCTATACCCACCTCTATCACTTCTCCTCCCCCTACACCCACCTCTATCTCATCTACTCCCCCTACACCTACCTCTATCTCTTCTTCTCCCTCTACACCCACCTCTATCTCTTTTTCTCCCCTACACCCACCTCTATCTCTTCTCCTCCCCCTACACCTACCTCTATCTCTTCTTCTCCCCTTACACCCACCTCTATCTCTTCTCCTACACCTACCTCTATCTCTTCTTCTCCCCTTACACCCACCTCTATCTCTTCTTCTCCCCCTACACCCACCTCTATCTCTTCTCCTCCCCCTACACCCACCTCTATCTCTTCTTCTCCCCTTACACCCACGTCTATCTCTTCTTCTCCCCTTACACCCACCTCTATCTCTTCTCCTCCCCCTACACCTACCTCTATCTCTTCTTCTCCCCTTACACCCACCTCTATCTCTTCTTCTCCCCCTACACCTACTTCTATCTCTTCTCCTCCCCCTACACCTACCTCTATCTCTTCTTCTCCCCTTACACCCACCTCTATCTCTTCTCCTACACCTACCTCTATCTCTTCTTCTCCCCTTACACCCACCTCTATCTCTTCTTCTCCCCCTACACCTACTTCTATCTCTTCTCCTCCCCCTACACCCACCTCTATCTCTTCTCCTCCCCCTACACCCACCTCTATCTCTTCTTCTCCCCTTTCACCCACGTCTATCTCTTCTTCTCCCCTACACCCACCTCTATCTCTTCTCCTCCCCCTACACCTACCTCTATCTCTTCTTCTCCCCTTACACCCACCTCTGTCTCTTCTCCTCCCCCTACACCTACCTCTATCTCTTCTTCTCCCCTTACACCCACCTCTATCTCTTCTTCTCCCCCTACACCTACTTCTATCTCTTCTCCTCCCCCTACACCCACCTCTATCTCTTCTTCCCCTACACCCACCTTTATCTCTTCTTCTCCCCCTACACCCACGTCTAGCTCTTCTTCTCCCCTTACGCCCACCTCTATCTCGTCTCCTCCCCCTACACCCACCTCTATCTCTTCTTCTCCCCCTACACCAATCTCTATCTCTTCTCCTCCCCCTATACCCACCTCTATCACTTCTCCTCCCCCTACACCCACCTCTATCTCATCTCCTCCCCCTACACCTACCTCTATCTCTTCTTCTCCCTCTACACCCACCTCTTTCTCTTCTTCTCCCCTACCCCCACCTCTATCTCTTCTCCTCCCCCTACACCTACCTCTATCTCTTCTTCTCCCCTTACACCCACCTCTATCTCTTCTCCTCCCCCTACACCTACCTCTATCTCTTCTTCTCCCCTTACGCCCACCTCTATCTCTTCTTCTCCCCCTACACCTACTTCTATCTCTTCTCCTCCCCCTACACCCACCACTATCTCTTCTTCCCCTACACCCACCTCTATCTCTTCTTCTCCCCTTACACCCACGTCTATCTCTTCTTCTCCCCTTACACCCACCTTTATCTCTTCTTCCACCTACACCCACCTCTATCTCTTCTTCTCCCCTGACACCCACCTCTATCTCTTCTTCTCCCCCTACACCCACCTCTATCTCTTCTCCTCCCCCTACACCCACCCCTATCTCTTCTCCTCCCCCTACACCCACCTCTATCTTTTCTCCTCCTCCTACACCCACCTCTATCACTTCTCCCCCTACACCCACCTCTATCACTTCTCCTCCCCCTACACCCACCTCTATGTCTTCTCCTCCTCCTACACCCACCTCTATCTCTTCTTCTCCCCTTACAGCCACCTCTATCTCTTCTTCATCCCTTACAGCCACCTCTATCTCATCGCCTCCCCCTATACCCAATTTTACCCCTTCTCACCTCAGGTTTCTTATCTACCCAACACTATCACTTTTTCTCACCCTACACCTATCTCTATCTCTTCTCCTCCCCCTACACCCACCTCTATCTCTTCTTCTCCCCCTACACCCACCTCTATCTCTTCTCCTCCCCCTACACCCATCTCTATCTCTTGTCCCCCTACACCCACCTCTATCTCTTCTCCTCCCCCTACACCCATCTCTATCTCTTCTCCCCCTACACCCACCTCAATCTCTTCTCCCCCTACACCTGTCTCTATCTCTTCTCCCCCTACACCCACCTCAATCTTTTCTCCTCCCCCTACACCCATCTCTATCTCTTCTCCCCCTACACCCACCTCTATCTCTTCTCCTCCCCCTACACCCACCTTTACCCATTCCTCTACACTAACATCTCCTTCTCCTCTCATGTTTCATCCAAACCTACTTTGTTTGCCCCTCACTTTCCGTTTTCACCTTCTTCCCTCCTTACCACTACCCTCCACCTACTTCATACAGCATTCCCCATCCTGTACCTCTCCCCATTACACACCCCCACAGACACTTTCTCCTCCATCTTGCCCTCTGACTTCTGACTATGGCCCTACCACTACTTTTTATTATTAAGTTTTGTCTGACTGCCCTACCAGCAGCCTCAGACCAGCTTTCTGGCTTACAATTGGTTTGGACTGCTGGATATAGCTCAATGGCTCACTTATAAAAGGCTGATGCTTTATAGTATTAAATGTTGCAGTTGTATTGGGACTTGTACTTGGCTTTTAGTAGAACTGAGGCTCTACTCAGCCAGGTACTGAAGCCTGTTACTAGGGTACTGAAGCCTGTTACTAGGGTACTGAAGCCTGTTACTATACCAGTGTATTCTGTCCTAAGCACCTTTTGTAACCAATAGCAGTCAGTAACTCGATATATACTGTATTGTTTAATTCCCTTATTCTCTGCATTGAATTAACTGCATGAACATTGGATATGTGAGTAACGCTCCAGTTACTCAGAATGTCCAGCAAAATTGCGCTGCTGGGGCCAGTAAAGCTGCTTCCAAGGACATAGCCAATGTCTTCAGCACACCTAGAAAATGGGGCCGACACGCCCGTTTTCTGGAACGCTTCTCATCAACGTCCAAACGCTAGCAGCCTATCAATCAATGCAGCACCAGATCTGTACATAAGCAGTGCGGCTCCTGCACAGAACATTAAACATAGGAGATGTACATAAATATCGAATATACGTAAATCTCTGAATCAGGCCCTGAGACTATGGATCGCAACTGCTAATATGGACGCAATTGGATGATTTTTGTGTACTGCGCATGTGTGGGGGCGTGCGCGAACCGACCACTGTGATCGGGACTGCGATCTCAGTGACTGTGCAGACCCATCGTAGATTGATTGACAGGAAGTGCAGTTTGTGGGCGGTGACGGGGGCGTGGTCGGCGAAACGCAGGCGTGCCAGTGCGTTTGAACGCCTTTGCAGGGGCGTGCATAAAATTATCCACTGCGATGCCTTACAGAGCCTGAGGCCTCATAGCGTGTGATAAGGTTAGCAATTCCTGAGTAAGGTCAGAGCTTGTACAAGTGTGCGTGAGGCTGCGTTGGTACTCCATGTTACTGAGGATTACGGATGTGTGTAAGGTAAAGTGGGCGTCCTTATGTTGTGCTGCGACGGCATAGTGATCGCCATGGATTAGCATAATATAGCAGTGAGACTGTGCATAATAGCTATTGCATTCACAGTTGCGATTGGTAGTGAATCAAGCCCTGGGACTGATGTTCATGACAGGTATTCTGTGTATGTAAAGTACTGAGTAATTGGCGGCACTATATAACTGGATAATGAGGCATTCCAAAAATGTTATGCTACTTTATATAATGGCATATTTTGCTTACAGACCAACCTGTCCAAGCCAATATGGCCTTCCTTCCATCCTTCCAGCCAGCCAGCCACCTTCCTTCCCTTCCCGTGACACACCAAGACGTACTTGGAGAGCCAGTGTTGCAGGAGGAATAATTCTGCCAATACTCAAGGTTAAGAATTGAAAGGCTATAGGACCTGATGGATTTGCAATTGCATAAAGAGAGAAAAGTAACTACTTTTAGGGTGACATGTGAAGTGTAACATTTAGTTTATAACACTGCACAACAATGAAAATGTTTCCCATGTGACATAGTTACTTCTAATTGATTTCAGCATGCAAAGAATGAATATGACATTTAAAACTCTCAGTTAGCTCTGAGTTCCGAGATATAGCCCATTTATGACGATGTAGGGGTATTCCTAGTGACGTGGGCAGAATGGAGAGAATCTTACCAGCAATCTGCGTTCTGCTCAGAAGGGGCGGGGCCTAATGACCCAATTAAATGAATCCGTTATTTGTACCCTCCCCTATCCAAATATATGCGATTCACGGGATTACCCACACAAGATAACTGTGGTGCACTGAGTGACAAGCATAGGAAGCGATTCCACCAAGACATCTCAGCAATGGGACAAAGATATCAGGGTAGGTGACAGTGACAAGAGATGCCCCAGAAGAGGGGTACAAGCGACAAGCAAAGAGAAAGCACCCCCATGTATAGGCCACTATATTACATAGTACTTTCCTATGCTGTATGTATGTTTCCTATGCTGTATGTTTGTTTCCTATGCTGTATGTTTGTTTCCTATGCTGTATGTTTGTTTCCTGTGCTGTATGTTTGTTTCCTGTGCTGTATGTTTGTTTCCTGTGCTGTATGTTTGTTTCCTATGCTGTATGTTTGTTTCCTATGCTGTATGTTTGTTTCCTATGCTGTATGTTTGTTTCCTATGCTGTGTGTTTGTTTCCTATGCTGTATGTTTGTTTCCTATGCTGTATGTTTGTTTCGTTTTGTGTTCTTGTGACTGATTGAATTAAAACAACTGTTATTTATTTTCTATCAAGAAAATATCTGATTATTTTAAAATAGCTTTTCACTATGACTATATTACTAATGTACATACAGTATAGTGCAAGTAGTGTAGCTAAAAAAATAGAGCTAGTAACAACATTCTGAAATCATTTTAGTTCTTCTTGACCTCAAATTAGTAATGTATGACTATTTTTAGAAAGGAAACAAATTAAAAGTATTCATTTGTTGTACAGTGTACTTACTGATCAATCTGCATAAAACCCTACGGTATGTTCCCCTTAGGCACCGCATTGCTACAAATGTGTAACATACACTGCACATGCTCTTGTCTGGGATCTGCAGTGAGGCAAGGTGCCATAGTACATACCCACTCACAAGACATCCAGGCTTCGTCGAGGATTTCCTCCAATTACTGTACATTACATGCTCTGCATTATAGTAATAAGAATTTTATGTAACGCTTTCTTCCAATAAGATTCGAACTGCTTTACCAGGATATAAATAAATAAATGTAACTTATGTCAAATCACTATCAACCAAGTATATTTTAAGATTTTGCTTTTTAATCCAAGGGGAGAGGTTTTAAATGAATAAGTAAAAGTTGAAGTTTTTTTTGTATGCTTGTTTTTATTGGGAAGACTCACAATTAGGTCCTTCAGAGAACAGCGACTAAATGTTAGACTTCTCATTGAGCAACACAATTTGCGATTATCCAGATGGTGCGCAGTGAGCGGAAAAAGATATAGGTGATATAGTGTAATGGGTGTCCTCCTTCCTGGCTGTACAGTTACTGATACGTGCTACAGTATGGCCGTGTTTGACCTTATTCTGACTAAATCAGAGTCTTCCCATCTGACTTGCATTGTGCCATTGCTGTGGTTATAAGCTATGGCGGTTTAGCAAGTACCATGATTTCATGGATACCTGAAAGCAGCTCAGATTGTCCAACTACGTCACCTCCATAAATCTGCCATGCCTTGCCACTGAGTCAATATTAAGAATGCCTTAGTACAGTGGTTCCCAAACTGTGCACCGTGGTACCCTGGAGTGCCCCGGGACACTTGCAGGAGTTCCTCAGACTGGTGGTCCAGCACCAAATCAAATTCTTTATGGTCAATGTAATGTACATATGTGGACAAACAGAAGCACAAACCTATCCACAACCACATAACTGACCCTAAGGATAACAGGTGAGCACAATTTACTTAACTTTACTACTTCACTACATTTTTTTCTGAATTTCTCAATAACAAAATTTTGGCTTAGGGGTGCCGTGAAAACAATGCTGATACACTAGGGCACCTTAGTACATCTTTGCAGATTTAGGGCCTTATTTATCAACAAATTTTATCATTCACAATGAGTAATAAAACTCGTTGCATATTACAATGGTGCTCCAGCCAATCAGCACCCAACTGTCATCTGTGTGAAAAATGCAAGTTGGGAGCTTATTGGCTGGAGCACCATTTATCATACGCAACAAGTTTTATCACTCGTTGTGAATGATAAAACTCGTTGATTAATAAGGCCCCTATTTCTGTGGCTTTTCAACCAGATAGGTTACGGCTGCTATGATGAATGGATGAATGATGCTTTACCATCTACTAAGAACATGGACAGCTCTTCATAACACACTAAAAAATTCAAAAATTCCAAATTCCAAACTTAACTTTTCACACAACTCCTATTTCACAGGGGAACACATGTGGTGACTTCTCGTAGCTTCTCTCAAATCAGTCTCTTTCAATTTAGGCAGTCATCTTACATTTTGCATATCCATCTGCAACTGGTGTCTTCATGTTTCCTATGACAGCTCAAAAGTGTCGTAATAATCCAGAGACCACCGTTGAGTCTCTCTGCAAAAGACCTCACTATATTAGCTGCCACGTGTGCTCCTCTGGGAGACATGACCTAAAGCTACTCCACGTCCACTCCAGAACCTGGAAAACGATGTTGACTTCAATAGCCAAATTCCCTGGCAACATCATTGTAAGAAGATGCTTATAAGCTATTAATAGGCTACTTTCTCCAACATAGCAAAGCATGATGTTTCACACTCTGCTTCGAAGCAGACATATATGTAACTTACATATATGTAGATGTGTACCAAGGACCAAGGATTTTGGTCCTTTGTTGGCTCTACTCCATCGCCAACCTCAATGTATGTCCGAATTGATTCCTTTTCATTTGGAAGATGCTATATGAATAAACAAAACCAATAATTACATCTCCTTTGACAAAAATCGCATATAATATAAAGTGTAACAGTGTAATAAAAATAAGTCAAATAATACATTTGTATAGTAATAAATATATATCTTAATTCATGAATCACCAAAAGATTATATCTACGAGTATATATATTATAATAAAAAACACCCCACAAAAATGTGTTTAATGATGTGGACTATTTAGAGAGTAACATATATATTTATATATCAGTGTCTCTAATTATGATTCATAGACTTGAATACATATTAAAAATATATACAGTATATACATATATATGAATAAAAAGTTCTAAATATATAAAGTATGTGTATGTATGTATGAGGCATTCCATATATATATACTGTATATGCTTATAAAATATATTTATAGATAAGTTTGTGTATAGATATAAATATATAACGTACATGTATGCGTGAATATATATATATATATATATATATATATAGTTATAAAGTACCTGTATGTGTAAATATATTGTATGTATACAAAATCTGCCAAAAAAATTACCACTATAGAAATGTATTGCTTGATTTGTTTTTATATTATATTTTTTTAGCTTTTTATCAGAGGCACTGTAATTAGTTGCTTTGTTTTAGCATTTGATTACAAGCAGTCATTTTGCTACAGACCTCTCACGTGCAATCTCTGATATCTGGATATTTTATATATTGGTGTTTTTATATTCTAAACTCTGATTTTATATTAAGGAGCACCTCAAAATATTTTGTTGCTTAACAACTAGAAGCTACCTCTCATCTATTATTTTATTTATAATTTTCCAACTTTTTTCACCTTTACTTTAACGTAACCTTATTTATTTTGGTTATATTATTACCATAAGTGGATTTATATTTATGCATTCTGGAATATTACACTCTTATTTCACTAAAACAATATAAATATTTAAAAATATATATTTACTTCATTCAATCTATTTTTTTCTTTATATATTTTTAATAAAATTGATTATAGTACAAAACACAATGACAGGTAAGGTTATTATGGTATATAATTAAAAAATGTGTTCAATTAATTTTAACGACCATCCTCAAATTTTAGGGGTGTATTAAATATAATTCTCAAAAAATCATACACTTCTTTCCTAGGAATCAGTAATTTGGGGTGTACATAATTAGGCTGATGGTGCAAATTCATTACTGAAATAATTAGCTATGTTGTAGGCATATTTACCATTTTAATTTTATTAAGATAGATAGATATACAATATTTATATTTAATTTGAGAGAGGGCTACAGACTTGCTGAGGCTATGTACAAGTTAGGCTTAATGTAGGCTTCTTGGTTGTATAGGGAGATTTTATATATATATATATATATATATATATATATATAAATATATATATACATATATATATATATATATATATATACACTGTATGATTCCCTGCCCATTACAAAAAACACCACAAATTTCAATAAAAAAGTAGCCAGATCATTTGGGTTACATATTGGTGAACTGAAAAAAAAATATGGAGCCTTCTGTGCTGCATTTAAGTAAATGCCCAGTTTACCATACAGTAAATAGCTACCCAATATACTAGCCAGGGACAAAACACCATAATGTAATACAGAAGTATATTCAAATTAAACAAGTAACAGTAATATAGTTATAAATGCCAGAAATAACATCATCTAATGTCGTCACTAATATTTTGTGAGAGCCAATGCTTGAAGCTTCACAGTCTATTAGGGAAAATTGTTTTGTAAGGAAAAATTTGTCCTCTGTGACCTATGTATCAGTGTTCAGTCTTCTGCTTTTATATATTGAATGCTAACGTCCAAAAAAAAGTACCCTAGGAAGTGCATTATCCCTTATATAATATAATGTGGATATTATAATGCCTGCAGTAGTGCCTGGAGTCCTATTGGAGAAAGTCCTATTGGAGAAAGTCCTATTGGAGAAAATAATACATAACTAAAAGTATTATTAAATTATAACTGTCATAAACACATAACTGCAAGTCACAACCGTGTCTTATGGGTATATCTTCTATATCAACTGATGAAATGTCACACGTAGATTTAATGTATTATTTTTAAAAACAGCATGGATGAGTTATTAATATAGCAACCAATCACACCCTAGCTTTTATTGTGTGACGTACATTACATTGATCAGAACCTATTCCTGATTTTGTTGTTATGGTTTAATGGTCATTTCAGTTTGTTAGTAAACAATCCATGCTCACTATATTAACATCACCCCACCATTTTCATCAGCTCCATCCATAAAAAATACACACGACTGCAGTGTTCTACTTACATTCCTAGCAATCTGCCATAGGTGCCTGGACTATATGTATATTCCTTTTGCCCTCATTATAAGATCTATTGATGCACAGATTATATAAAGTATGTTGTATGCAGTCTCATGGGCTGTGATGGATACAGTGATCTCCTTGGGGACGGGTTCACCTAAACTCTATTCATCACAAGATAACCATTTATAGTAATGGAGGGTCATACCTGTTTGTGTTTTACTCATGTTCCTATTTACCATGTTTCTTTTGTCATCACTCAAATTTCAAATATTTTTTTCATACCCGTTCCTCAATGTAGTATTCTTGTTTTTTTTAGTTAAAATATACAACTGAATGAAGAAAACAAAAAACCTATTTCTAGTTAAAGTGACAGGAAGGAATTAGTAAAATAATTTGAGCAATGAACAATGAATAAAGTAAGTATCTGCCTACTTATACATATTGTATCAGTATGTTACCTTACATACTCCACTGGAAGAGAGAACAGCCCTCAGGGACAACAAAGTATCCAAATAATAAGTGTATTAGACCAACGTTGCAAGGCCTTTTCTATATATATATATATATATATTGTGTGAGGAATAATGGAAGGCACCTGAGTGCCTTCCATTATTCCTCACGCATCATACACTTTTGGGAAGGGCACCGTCGCTGTTTTTTGCTGGTTGTTATACATGAGTGCAGGACCATCACCGTTATATATATATATATATATATAATATATATAGAATGCTTTGCATATATATATATATATATATATATATATATATATATATATATATATACATACAGGTTGAGTCTCCCATATCCAAATATTCCGAAATATGGAATATTCCGAAATACGGAATATTTTTAGCATGACTGAGATAGTGAAACCTTTGATTTTTGATGGTTTAATGTACACAAACTTTGTTTAAGGCACAAAATTATTAAAAATAAAGTATAAAATGACCTATAGGCTGTGTGTATAAGGTGTATAAGACAGGTGAATTAATTTCATGTATTTACACAAACTTTGGCCCTCATTCAGAGCCACTCGCTAGCGGCAGTACGCTCGTTCCGAGCGATGTTCGCACATCTGCGCATGCGTACGGTTTTTAGTACGCATGCGCGAACCAGTCAGTGCGGCTGAAAATCGTTTGTACGCAATATAGCGAGTGCCTGCTATTTTGAGTGACAGAATGAGGCGTATGTGGGAGGTAACAGGGGAAGGTGCTTGAAAACGGGGAGTGGAGATCAGAACGCAGGCGTGCTTAAAGGTCAAAACGGGCGTTTTATGGGTGTGCATAATTAATACAGCAGCGTCATTGACCACGTCACTTGGTTTTTTTTAACTCAGAACTGCTCGCAAAATAGCGGTTGAAAAAACCAACCACAAGAATAGCGAGCAGTTCATATCCTGTTTGATGTACTCGATTAATCTAATAAATAGCGGACATGACGTATGGTGCGAGCGGCCAGGGGGCGTTTTTAACAAATAAACGAGCGTATGTTTTGCTCGCTCGTTCAGACTTAGAGGTGTGAACAGACTGCAATGTGCAAACGGATCATTTGAATAGCCACCCCTTGTTTTTGAACGAACGAACGAACGCAAATAGCGAACGGCTCTGAATGAGGGCCTTTGTTTGAGCTACAAAATTATTGAAAATATTGTCTAAAATTATCTTCAGGCTGTGTGTATAAGGTGTATATAAATCATAAATGCATTCTGTGTTTAGATTTAGGCCCTATTCCTAAGAAATATAAATATCTTAGGCAATTATTCCAAAATACGGAATATTCCGATATCCAAAATACCCTTGGTCCCAAGCATTTTGGATATGGGAGACTCAACCTGTATATATATAGTGTACTTTTTTATTTTTGCTTAAAGACCCAGAGTGCTTTCCCATTTATTACATTTATGTAATATGAATTATGATCATATATATATATATATATATATATATATATATATAAAAAAAATAGCAGCACAGGAACTTTTGAAAAACATGTTCTAGGTTTTAAGACTCCATTATTTGGTCCTGGTGCAACCGTTCCTGTGCTATTTTATCTTGTGTTGAGCCAAATGAATCAGAGCAATGCTCATATTTTTGGTCAGTGTAAGGACTAACCAGAAGGAGAGACCATGATGTTGTTGGTCAGCTGGACAAATTATTGCAATTTTTTGGAACAACATTCCCTGAATTTAGATCAATTACACTTTGGAATATAAGTAGGTAAGTGGCGATTTTGTATGATTTTTTTATTTATTTAAATAGTGTGGTCACATACCAAAGGCACTGCAGGTGGTTGAATGGTGTGGACTGATGCTAACTGTATATATATATATATATATATATATATATATATACGTAAGTACCACAATATTGCAAATGTCTATTGAAGGAGAGAGAGGAAATAAATTGACATATATATATATATATATATATATATATATATATGTCAATGGGTCCAGCACTCTCAATCACATTAAAGCCTTGGCCGGTGCCCTCACAGCAAGAGCAACATATGTTGTCGTACGGTGCGGCACTCTATATATACACAAACACACATGCATTACCAGGAAAAAGTTCTCCCCCTTGCAGTTTGGATCCTCGCACCTCATACCTCAGTGTGCCTAAATAAAGTAAAAACAATAAAGTGCAGATGGTGATGTTTTACCTTTGGCGGTTTCTCCCTGTCTGACCTGGATGCGGAGCTGTGAACCTTTGAAAATATTTAGCACTAACACCAAATAAGAAAAAAAACCCTGACATCTGACATTATTGCACGGACACGTTATTAGGCTGCATCAACGTTTTGCAAGAAATTAAAATGGTGGCGAAGTTTTACTAGCTCATATTTCCATATTACATAGACAGGATGGAGATTGCGTGGCTGGGCTTGCAGGGTCGGAAGTGAATTCTCCAGGGCTGGAGTTGCCAGTATTGCACACCCCACACCCAGGTATAGAAAACATGCGGTGTGTAGGTGCAGGGGTTAATTACCAGTTGGGAGCAAAAGCAAAAAGAGCAAGTAACTTTGTGCCTTAGCAAATACATGTTGCACTGCAGGGGGGGTAGATGTAAGGAGACCCATACATCAGCAATCATTTGGGGCAATTCTGCGTTTTGCAGATGATTGTGTAAAAAATTGCCAATGTATGGGGCTCACCGATTGCCGTTTCCGACCACAAAGTGATCGGAACCTGTGAATCAGGTTGTCCAACATGTTGGATTTCACCGACCAATCGGAGCTGTAGATTGCTAGGGTATGATACCGATCAGCCGATTTGCAAACCGTTTCGCCGGTAGTACATGTCATTAGTAAAATGCCGGCCCATTGAGATGGTGTATGCGCACTTTCATGATTTGCAAATCCAATTTTTGGATGAAAAAGATCTGCAAAACGCTGGAAATATCGGCAATGTATGGGCGGACATCGGTGGGTCGGAGAATCGTTAAATTGGGGGGAAAATTGCATATCCACTTGTCAACAGAGGAACGACAGTACGATTACAACATTGTAATCATACAATCGTTCCTCATCCTGTAATGTGCCTACACTGAACGATATGTGATTTTCTTAGAAGATTATGTCAGCTCTATGTGCTTGGTATTGGTGGGAATTTCCTTCATACAATCATGGGCCTGACAAGTTTATTTAAATTATCATTGTATGCAGAACTATTCAACGTAATACAATATTAAAACACATATAGCTTTATATTTTACCACAGTTTGGTCTATAACTATTACTGTCATTGTTTTCCCTGTATTGCAACACTCAAGGAACAAGCATTAAGTAAAACTGTTGCAAATAATTTATATATAATAAATATAATTTGTCCCCAGCTTTGATAACTTCAATTAATAAAGCACCTACCACGATGGAATTATCTGATAGAGTGCTTTCTAAAAATAATATACAACATATTTAAGAGCTATTGGTAAGCTTATTTTGGTGTGTGTTGGGGGTCGCTGTCTTTAGCGAAGTACTAGGTTAAAGCAAAGATCATTTAATAACTTAATATTTGCTGTTCCAATCAAAAAGAACGGTTAATGAAAAGAGAGCATGTAAATAAATAAAAATCAAAATATATATATGTCAGCATATATATATATATATATATATAATATATATATATAGGAATTAATCTATCATGACCTGGATTGCGCCATTTACACTGTAGGGTGGCATGGGAATGACCCGTGGCCCACCCGGCATACTACCCGAGTTGGATTCTTGAGTCCCTGGACCCGGGTGCATCCATTTACACCAACAAAAACCCTGGGTTCATGTGCATCAACCCGGGATTTTTAAGTCGGTGTAAAAGGGGCATAAGAGTAAAAAGTGTTCACCTACATCTTGGGCTGTGTGTGTATGTACTGATCACGAGAAGAGATAAATAGACATATAGAAAAAAAATCATCAAGGATCCATGGCCGTAATAAACAACCGTCCACAATTATACCAAACACAAATCTGAATTTGCCCAGATACTTCAGCCCAGCCTGACCTACTATATATCATTTATTTCTTATCAAAATGCTGACACCTCTAACACTGTTACCAATGAAGGAATCGGTACTGAGTACAACAGATCCTGTTAGCTTATGCAACAGTCAATTAGTGATGGTTCAAACAGCAATATTGTCTTTACTTATATTTATGTTTCATTGTATATGTTATTATGATGTTCTTGTGTTTATATAGTGACAACTGCTAACATATTTTGTATTTAATTTTAGATTTACTTATCTATATATACTTACACGATATTGGTGTTTATTATAGTAATTAAGACTGAATTTCTGTATGACATCATTTTAACCTATTTGGTGCAAAAACTTCACTTTAAAAGGAGTCTGTTTGTATCATGTCTGTATCATGTTTGTATCATGTCTGTATCATGCCTGTATCATGTCTGTATCATGTCTGTATCATGTCTGGCTGTAGCTTGAAAAAAAATTCCAATTGTTCTGAAATTTTGCTAGTTTGCACAATTAACATAAATTGCATCTGTTGCAGAGTGCCGTCTTCTTTTCTGCTATATATATATATATATATATATATATATATATATATATATACAGGTTGAGTCTCCCATATCCAAAATGCTTGGGACCAGGGGTATTTTGGAAAACGGAATATTCCGTATTTTGGAATAATTGCATATCATAATGAGATATCATGGGAATGGGACCCCAATATACACACAGAATGCATTTATGTGTTATATACACCTTATACACACAGCCTGCAGGTCATTTTATACAATATATTCAATAATTTTGTGGATCAAACAAAGTTTGTGTACAGAAATGAAATTCATTTATGTTTCATATACACCTTATACACAAAGCCTGAAGGTAATTGTATACAATAACTTTAATAATTTGTGCCTTAGACAAAGTTTGTGTTTATTGAACCATCAAAAAGCAAAGGTTTCATTATCTCAGTCATGCCAAAATTATTCCGTATTTCAGAATATTTGGATATGGGAGACTCAACCTGTATATATAAAACAAGAAGCACTAATCTACTGAACTCACCATTCCTAGATTTGTGACCACATTGTTTAAATAGAAATCACAGGGGCTCTGCACTCACCATAATAACTAACAATACTAATAAACAGTGGGGCTTTGGGTCATGAATTGATCAATGCATTTAAGCCTGCAGCCCCCATCAAGGGACTCCACATTACTGCAAGTCCCTACTCTAGTGCTCAGAATTATAACATGGAACTAGCCATCACATTAGTGTTAAACTCAGGGTATGGTATCAAGGTTTAAAGCCCACAGCAACTTTGCTTTTAAACGTGAGACAGTTACCAAGCACACCTGTTGCAAAGCACCTAGGACAACAGCTGACACAAGTTAGATTAAACAGATTAAAAGGGGTGTCTGAGAAAATGTGATCACAAAAATTAATAATTATAAAAATTAATCAAATAAACAAACTAATGTGATGGCTAGTTCCATGTTATAATTCTGAGCAATAGAGTAGGGACTTGCAGTAAAGTGGGGTCCTGTGACGGGGCTGCAAGCTTAAATGCATTGATCAATTCATGAACCAAAACCCCACTGTTTATTATAATTATTATTATTGTTAGTTTTTATGGTGAGTGCAGAGCCCCTGGTGGTCGATGGTCACGATGGTGGACGGCACCGGGCGGCACCGGGCGGGCCGACAGCTGAGTAAGCCTCAGCTTACTCTGGCTGGCCCGATTTGTGAGCCCAGAAGACTGCGTACGTCCGTGGAGTCTCTAGGCTGGCCACTCTTGGAAAACAGGGCCGACACGCCCTGTTTCCAGGAACGCCGGCTGCCCCTGCACCACCCCTTGTCAATCAGGCAGAGGCATTCAAGGACTTGCTGGACATACACCTCCTGCTGAATTTGCATTTGCACTGTACTGTGGCATCCTGGAAATGCCCAGACCTGCATCAGTTGTAATCTGACATCCCGTGAGTCAGTTTGAACACCGGCTATGTTGCTGATGGCAAGACGATGTAAATTATCAGACTTCCAATGGGGCATGATAGTGGGTGCCCGACAGATGGGAATTTCCATTTTCCAAGTTCTTTGAACATTCAACATTCCTCGATCTACGTTGCCTCGTGTGTCCCGGGAATATCACTGTGGACAGCGCATCGGCTGATTACGGGTGCTTAGTGATCATTAGCAGCGGCGTCTGGCCAGAGCAGCAACACTGTTTCATATCACATACACATTCAATGCAGCAGGTAGCAGACACTTATCCAGCAGGTCAGTGCAGCGTTCTTTAGCTTCCATAGGATAAAACTGCCTCTGTTAACACTATGACACCAGACTCAGTGCCTCACCTTGGCTCGTGACGTTGCTAATTGGACCTTGGCAATATATGGCATGATCTAATGAGTCACAGTTCCAGTTGTTTCGGGCTGATGGTAGGGTTCAAGTGTGATGCAGATCTCATGAGGCCATAGACCCCAGTTGTCAACAAGGCACCGTGCAGGCTGGTGGTGGTTCCATAATGGTGTGGGGATGCAGTCAGGAAGTCGACGGTGGAAATGCCGATCGCCGGCTTCCCGACTGTCTAATTCCAGCAGGGTTCTAATGATAGGCTTTGAAATCCTGACACCTATCATTATCCCTACGCCGGGAGCCCGACGCCCAGCATTCTGAACGAAAGTAAGCCGTTTGGCGGGTCACGGACAGCCCCGGGGGTGAGGGTTAGGTTAGGGGCTCCCGGGGGGGAACATAGGGTTAGGCACCCCCCGGGGAGGGTCAGGGTTAGGCTAGGGGAATGGGGGGGAAGGGTTAGGCACTCCTTGGGGGGAGGTTAGGGTTAGGCAACCCTAAGGGAGGGTTAGTGTTAAGGGGGGGGATAGGGTTAGTTTTATTTACCTAAATCCCTTGTCAGAATCATCACTGCTACCGGTCTTGCGGCCATGCGGCCGGCGGTCATACATACTGATTCCCCTACAGGATACTAGGCACCTATCCCATGACTTTTGGCACTTCAGTGTATATATACATACACACACATTTATGTTAAAAGCAGAGAGGACACTTTGGGGATGAACAAAGCTCCATTTCAATCTAATGCAGATAATAGTGTATTAGAATAAAATGGCAACAATAAAAACAACTGTAACATGCGAGTGACTTACCTGGAGACAGGGTCCACCCATAGCTATCACCTTGGCTGAGGCTGTGCATGGAGGAGAATGAGACTTGGTGCCAGGGTGTGGCATTTCGAGCCATGGGTGGGGAAGAGAGTGTACGAAGGGGGAGCTGATGGGGAAGAACTAACAGCCCACAGTACTAACCACAGGTCTGTTTGAGTATGCTGACGGCGTAGACCAGGGGTTCCCAACCACGGTCCTCATGGCACACTAACAGTCCAGGTTTTAGGGATAGCCATACTTGAGCACAAGTGACTTAATTGAGTACGTCAGTTATTTTGATTTAACCATCTGTGCACAATCATGGATATCACTAAAACCAGGACTGTTAGTGTGCCTTGAGGACCGAGGTTGGGAATCACTGACGTAGACGAAGAGTTGTGGGGTTGGAGAAGATGGGCAGAGAAGGGCTGTGGGAAGGGAGGAGGGGCAAAGAAGAGTTGTGGGGTGGGAGAAGATGGGCAGAGAAGGGCTGTGGGGTGGGAGAAGATGGGCAGAGAAGGGCTGTGGGAAGGGAGGAGATGGGCAGAGAAGAGTTGTGGGAAGGGAGGAGATGGGCAGAGAAGAGTTGTGGGGTGGGAGAAGATGGGCAGAGAATGGCTGTGGGAAGGGAGGAGATGGGCAGAGAAGAGTTGTGGGGTGGGAGAAGATGGGCAGAGAAGAGTTGTGGGGTGGGAGAAGATGGGCAGAGAAGGGCTGTGGGGCGGGAGGAGGTGAAGCAGCCAGAAATAGGATCATCGGCGTCCTGACACTGCCTGTGATAACCCTAGGTCACCGGTTCTCAAAAACGGTCCTCAGGACCCCAAACAATGCAGAGGGCCAGGGACGGTTACACGGGGAAGCCACCCCATAGGAGGCGCAGTCTGGCAGCTCTGCTCAAATAGCCCTTGAGCCTGCCCTGCATCTGTGAACAAACATGGATTTCCTTAAAACCTGGACTGTTATCTTGCCTTGAGGATTGAATTTGGGAAACCCAGCACTACAGTATATCTACTATACATAGCACTTAGATACATATTATACTCACTGTACCCCCAAAATGACTTGTCTACATATAACATTCATTGCTAAATACAGGACTGAATATAATTACTTACTATATACACTGTACACAGGACTCATATATATACTGTACTCAATGAACCCCAAAACAACATCACTACATATAACACTCACTGCTAAATACAGGACTGAATATAATTACCTTCTATATACACTGTACACAGGACTCAAATATATACTGTACTCAATGAACCCCAAAACAACATCACTACATATAACACTCACTGCTATATACAGGACTGAACATAATTACCTTCTATATACACTGTACATAGGACTCAAATATATACTTTACTCAATGAACCCCAAAACAACTTCACGATGTATAACACTCACTGTTATATACAGGTCTGAATATAATTACCATCTATATACACAGTACACCGGACGCAAATATAAACTGTACTCAATGAACCCCAAAACAACATCACTACATATAACACTCACTGCTATATACAGGTGTGAATATAATTACCTTCTATATACAGAGTACACCGGACTCAAATATATACTGTACTCAATGAACCCCAAAACAACATCACTACAGATAACACTCACTGCTATATACAGGACTGAATATAATTACCTTCTATATACACTGTACACAGGACTCATATATATACTGTACTCAATGAACCCCAAAACAACTTCACGATTTATAACACTCACTGCTATATACAGGTGTGAATATAATTACCTTCTATATACAGAGTACACCGGACTCAAATATATACTGTACTCAATGAACCCCAAAACAACATCACTACATATAACACTCATTGCTATATACAGGTCTGAATATAATTACCTTCTATATACACTGTACACAGGACTCAAATATATACTGTACTCAATGAACCCCAAAACAACATCACTACATATAACACTCACTGCTATATACAGGTGTGAATATAATTACCTTCTATATACACAGTACACCGGAGTCAAATATATACTGTACTCAAAGAACCCCAAAACAACATCACTATATATAACATTCACTGCTATATACAGGACTGGATATAATTACCCTCTATATACACTGTACACAGGACTCAAATATATACTGTACTCAATGAACCCCAAAACAACATCACTACATATAACACTCACTGCTATATACAGGTGTGAATATTAATTCTTACTATATTCACTGTACAGAAGACAGAATCTGGTTACACATTAGGTTAATGTGTTACAGGCTGCCCAGGATATGTATTACTCACTCACAAGACAAGATGAGCGGTAGATGCATGTAATACACAATACATAAAGGATAGAGCCTGGATACGTGCAGGACTGGATTTAGGTCCCCCCCCCCTCAGGCAGATTTTACTGCCTACCCCTCTACAATCACCATCAATCTATATAGCACCAAACTCCCCCACTTATAAATAACTTAAAAGAAACACGTAATATTATTAAATAAGCAATTACAATTGCGTGTGCTGCCCAGACCATATAAAGTACAGACCCTGTGTACTGCCCTGACTATATAAAGTACAGACCCCGTGTAATGCCCTGACCATAAAAAGGACAGACCTTGTGTACTATCCTGAGTATATAAAGTACAGATCTTGTGTACTATCCTGCTATATAAAGTACAGAACGTGTGTACTGCCCTCACCATATAAAGTACAGACCCTGTGTACTGCCCTGACTGTACGAGACAGACCCTGTGTTCTGCCCTCACCATATAAAGTACAGACCCTGTGTACTGCCCTCACCATATAAAGTACAGACCCTGTGTACTGCCCTGACCATATAAAGTACAGACCCTGTGTACTGCCCTGACTGTACGAGACAGACCCTGTGTTCTGCCCTCACCATATAAAGTACAGATCCTGTGTACTGCCCTCACCATATAAAGTACAGACCCTGTGTACTGCCCTGACTGTACGAGACAGACCCTGTGTTCTGCCCTCACCATATAAAGTACAGACCCTGTGTACTGCCCTGACTGTACGAGACAGATCCTGTGTTCTGCCCTCACCATATAAAGTACAGACCCTGTGTACTGCCCTGACTGTACGAGACAGATCCTGTGTTCTGCCCTCACCATATAAAGTACAGACCCTGTGTACTGCCCTGACTGTACGAGACAGATCCTGTGTACTGCCCATACCATATAAAGTACAGACCCTGGGTACTGCCCTGACTGTATGAGACAGATCCTGTGTACTGCCCTCACCATATAAAGTACAGACCCTGTGTACTGCCCTCACCATATAAAGTACAGACCCTGTGTACTGCCCTGACCATATAAAGTACAGACCCTGTGTACTGCCCTCACCATATAAAGTACAGATCCTGTATACTGCCCTGACTGTACGAGACAGACCCTGTGTACTGCCCTGACCATATAAAGTACAGACCCTGTGTACTGCCCTGACTGTACGAGACAGACCCTGTGTACTGCCCATACCATATAAAGTACAGACCCTGTGTACTGCCCTGACTGTACGAGACAGACCCTGTGTACTGCCCATACCATATAAAGTACAGACCCTGGGTACTGCCCTGACTGTATGATACAGATCCTGTGTACTGCCCTCAACATATAAAGTACAGACCCTGTGTACTGCCCTCACCATATAAAGTACAGATCCTGTGTACTGCCCTCACCATATAAAGTACAGATCCTGTGTACTACCCTCACCATATAAAGTACAGATCCTGTGTACTGCCCTGACCATATAAAGTACAGACCCTGTGTACTGCCCTCACCATATAAAGTACAGTCCCTGGGTACTGCCCTGACTGTATGAGACAAACCCTGTGTACTGCCCTCACCATATAAAGTACAGTCCCTGGGTACTGCCCTGACTGTATGAGACAGATCCTGTGTACTGCCCATACCATATAAAGTACAGACCCTGGGTACTGCCCTGACTGTATGATACAGATCCTGTGTACTGCCCTCACCATATAAAGTACAGACCCTGTGTACTGCCCTCACCATATAAAGTACAGATCCTGTGTACTGCCCTGACCATATAAAGGGCGGACTCTGCCCCTTCTCTGATCACTGAATAGCGAAAAGGACTTAGGTATACTATATATTCAGGCTACAAAAGACAGGGCCTGTGTACATATCATACTCACATGACACACAGCATACAATGGAGACTTTCTGTATACAGGACAGGGCCTATATATATATATATATATATATATATATATATATACTGAACACAAAAGATGCTGCGCCACCTGGAGTTTTGTGAAAATTATTAAGTATCTTTAAATTATATCAATTAATAGATGTATTTATTGATATGATTTAAACATACTTAATAATTTTCTCAAGTCTCCGAATGCTGCAGCATCTTTTGTGTTCAGCATATCCACTTATTTCTGAGGGCACCGGAGCTCCCTCTCTTCTTGATTGGGAGGAGTGCTGGGTTTTATATATATATATAAATATATATATATATATAAAACACTCTAACACCAAGAGCTATTAGTGTAGAAAAACCAGCACTCACGTTTATATGAAAAAACTTCACACGTTTTATTCACATGGACACAAGTGTATAATGCAGCAGGGGTGAGCAGTGTCCCAACGGGCGTTTCAGCTGCCGTGCAGTTTTCCTCAGCCCCTGAAATGCCCGTTGGGACACTGCTCACCCCTGCTGCATTATACACTTGTGTCCATGTGAATAAAACGTGTGAAGTTTTTTCATATAAACGTGAGTGCTGGTTTTTCTACACTAATAGCTCTTAGCTTAATTGGTGTTAGAGTGTTTTTCATGATTTTTCTATGGACCTGGCACCCCCCTGCCGTTATTGTCATTAGAGTGCCATCTCTTTACTCTATATGTGTGTGTGTTAGAACTATTACCGTACAACACATTACAGATGCAGGTTACTTGTGAATTAATTTTTTAATAATATTAATTTGCTTGTAACTGATAAATCCCTTTGAGATAAATGTGTACCCGAGGTGTACCTAGCACTGTACATACTTCATTCTGCACCCTTACCTGTACATGGCAGCACTGTGTAGATCTCTGCAGTCCTGCCCCAGGAGAAGATCATGTTGGTCATCAGGGTCCTGAAACAACAAGGACAGGAACTGTATGATACACCATTCACACATACTGAGAGGCCAGGCTAGCTATCCTAGTCCCTGGTGCTGGAGGGAAGTATACCAAAGGCAGGCAACCTGTGGCTGGCCAGATGTCGTCCAACTACAAATCACAGCATGCCTGGCTAGTCAGCTGGATGAGTGGGCTACAGGCTGCCTAAACCTGAGGTGTGTAATACAGCTCATACATAACAATAATACTAATACATGAATACCCCTGTCTATGTGCAGTCACCCCAACCATGGCCTAGATCAGGACAGTGTCACTGACATCTATACAAGCTAATGAGACAATCAGACTAATTGTAACATAACCATCAACAAGAGAATACAGGTGTTTGGCCCCCAAATGTAACAATCACCAAACTGAAACAAACTTAGTATATTGGGCCTTTGAGAGGTCCCCCATAGCTGAACAATCCTAATATGTGTAATTCTGATATTAGGTGCCTACATGAGGAGAAGGTTGCTCAGGTCATAAATAAAATAAATACATTTATAACAATGCAAAGCTATAAACAACGTTGGACACCTAAGGCAATCACACTACCTCACTAAGGTCACAGCTATTTATACACACACAGGGTCCCTACACGTATGTACATAACAGAGCACATACATGTATAGGTGCCATAACCACTGAATTTGGTGGAATTGTCCTGTGGAAGATCGCAGGGTTTGGGGCTCCCAGATTACGTTGCATACTGTACAGTTGCTGAGATACAGTCTATAGACCATGGGCGTATATTTTCTACAGCTCCTGCCCAGAACGAAGCTGTTCCAAATCCAAACTGTTGAAAAATGACCATCAGCACAATTTGGTTTTTTTTTCCTGGGTGCATGCTCTGCAGATCCCCCCTAATATCTGCAGCTCACACTAATTGCAGCCCCCTGCCTTATTACATACAGAGTTAGGCGTGCCTGACCAGGGGAACCTCCTGCTGGTTTGGGTGATTTCCCTTTACAGAATACCCCCAAATTAATCAGCCTTTACGCCCCACATCTATGGTCCTGCTGCACCCACTATGCACAGGGAACAGTAACTTAATTACTGTATTATTATATGTCCTATATGTCCTCACACACCACAGGGGAAACCCGTGTACCAGGCAATACATATTGCTAAAAATCCCTAGACTTCTGCAAAGCTCATTGTTAACATTATATGGCTAAGCCTAGGTAACATGTTCCTCTAAGGACTGCAAATCTCAACACGCCTGACAGGTCCTGCTGGGACATCTAGTGCCACAGCAGCTTGCATGGGGATACCCCCTATCTTTGTCGCTTTAAAAGCCTAAATAGTCCATCGCGGGTGGGGGAACCCCCTAAATCTTCACAAAATAACTTGAAGAAGTCTTTAGCAGGTGTGGAGGAGAGGCCAAGGGACCGGGCTCCTGTCACACACATCACTGCTAGGCAGCCAGCACAGCCTGTCAGCCAGATAATAACTAGGCTCCTGCTTTCGCTTCAACTCAGGACTATTGTGCATTTCATTCTGCCCCTTTTCCTCTGCCAGAGGGTGCAGCTTGCTGCCTAAAGTCAGCTTTGTCTTCGGAGATCCATTAACTCTTTGCAGGTGTTGCAGCCAGCTCCAGCCACAGGAATGCGGGCTGTCGGCAGCCCCTGTCGGTCCTTGTGTAAAGGGCTCCCCCAATCACTGGGTGCAGGGGCACGATGGCTGGGAGGTGTCTGCCCCTAATTACCCCAATCTGGAAGACCCCTGACTGTGGGGCCAGGCAGTGGGGGAGCTTTTATTTGTACCCTGTATCCCTTTCCCCAGCAACTCACATTTTATTTTTGACAATGAAGGAACCTTAGCAGCAAAGATCATTTATTAAATTACTGTTCACAAAATAAATAATAAAAAAATCAGCGTTTATTGTAATTATGGGGAGGGTCGGTGGTCGGAGACAGCAGCCCCCCAGCCATGGAAAGCGCAGAGGGAGCAATACTATATAAATGTATATATATATA